>CM059869.1:15893455-16416677 GCA_030490815.1 Acer saccharum
GGTTTAGAATCACTGTTAAAGACCCGCGAATAGAATAACTTGTGTTCTTCCAAGAATAGTGTGACCAGGTTGTCAACTTAGGATTCGAGACACAACCATTGCAAGTGGTATAAAAAAAACTTGAAAGTGTGACGATAAAGTAGAGACGGTCCGGAACTTACAATGGGAAGAGGGTTGGAATTTGGGGTGACAGATTTCCAACTAGAGACTCCATTTAGGGATGTCAAAATTACCCATTGGTCTGGGGACTCGTGGGGACCCGACCAGTTAGGGGCGGGTTTAGTGACTACGATTTATATTATGGTGTGGGTATGGTAATTTTTTTGATACCCGATTTATTTTCGGTATGGTTTTGGGATTCTTAAACTTTAATATATATATATATATATATATATTAAACTTTAACTTTCAATGAAATCTTCCACCACTTTTTCCCTCTATTTTTCCCTCTCTTTTGTTTTTCCCTATTTTTCCTTCTAGTGAAACTCTGATTCATTCCAGCCATTATATATAACATACCCCACATTAGATTTTCAAACTTTTTGACTCTCTAGTACTCCACTCTATCTTCCATCTTTCAATCAAAGTCCCAAGTCCCAAGTCCCAACAAGCAGCAGGTGTTTTTTTTCCTTTCTTATTTGTTCTACTTTGCTAATTGTTAACTTGATGATGATGAATTGTTTTATGTTATTAATTATGGACTTATGAATTTTTTGGATTAAGTTTCAAGTCTCTTTCTCCAATTTCTTTTTTTGTGTTTGATAATATGACCATTCACAACAATCTCAATATTTTCTCTATTATTTCTTGATTAAAACCCAATCCATTGTTTGTTTCTTATTCATAAATTTATATATTCTCATATTTGTTTAGTGTTTTTGCATCTTTTTAGGCTAGTTCTAATATTTGGTTGGTATAAAATATATATATATATATATATATATATATATATATATCTAGCTTTGTATAAAGCATTTTAGTTGATAATAGTTGTTTGCTTTTATGTTTTTAAGTACTAAAATTCATTTGCAATTTTTATCAAACAGGTGAATATGACAATATCATTACAACAGAGTCAAGAACTACAAAATAACAATGAAAACCCAATACCTTTAAATATTGAAAATACAGACCAACACCATGTAGACACAAGTACCCTTGTATGTGATTAGCCTGTAAACTTTAAAAGAAAATTGAGATCTGTGGTGTGGAAAGATTTTAAAAAACAAAAAATTGATGGGAAATACAAGGCAGTGTGCAACCACTGTGGTAAAAAATTAGGTGCAGCTAGTAAAAATGAGACAAGATATTTGCATGATCATATTAAGATACGTCCAATGCGACGACAAAAAGACCTACGACAATCTTTCTTGAGTGCTAACAAAACCACCAATGGAAAAATGACCCTAGGGACATACCATTTTGATCTAGAATTTGCAAGGAGAGAGCTTGCAAATATGATCATTTTGCAAGAATATCCTCTTTGTATTTTTGAACATGAGGGGTTTAGGAACTTCACTACTACACTCCAACCATTGTTCAAACCTTTGTCTCGAAACACCATTATAAATGATATATTTAAGATTTTTGATATTGAAAGGGTTAAAACAATGAAATTGTTGGAGAATAATAAAAGCAGAATTGTTATAACTACTAATTTGTGGACTTCTTCTCATCAGAAGAGAGGATATATGGTTGTTACTGCACATTTCATTGATGATTTTTGAAGGCTGCAGAGTAGAATTATACGGTATTGTCTTAACTTGATTTTATGCACACAAAAAAAATTAACAATTATTGATTTAATTTAATTATTGTGATTAAATAAATTAATTGTTTTTGTTTGTATTAGGTTTATATATGTCTCATGCCCACATACTATTGAATCCCTCTTTAATGCGCGGAATGTTATTCGTAAGTTATCTACTTTGACTGTTGACAATTGTTCTACTAATGATGCCATGATAAAAATGTTGTTGGATAACATATCTTCAAGTTCATTAATATTGGGTGGAAGATTATTTCATATGCGTTGTTTAGCCCATAGTTTAAACTTGATAGTAAATAATGGTTTGGATGTAAAGGTTGCAAAGATTAGAGACAGTGTTGCTTATTGGATAGCAACTCCAAAAAGGGTAGAAAAATTTGAGGAAACAACTAAACAATTTGAATATATCATGTTGTAGGAAGTTGGTCATTGATTGTAAAACTAGGAAGAACTCTACCTATTTGATGCTTTCTTCTGCTTTGTTATATAAGAGTGTGTTCTCACGTTTAAAACAACGGGAGCCAACCTATAAATGTTTGCCTAATAATAATGATTGAGATTTAACAAAGGAAATGTGTGATAAACTTATTCTATTTTTTAAGGTGACTGAAATGTTTTTAGGGATAAAATATCCAACAACCAATTTATTTTTTCCAAAAGCTTATGAGATTAAATTGTCAATTTCTAAGTAGCTGACTTCCGGTTGTAATGAGATCAGAATCATGGCATCAAAAATGGAAACAAAGTTTGAGAAATATTGGGATGTGATACATGAAATTATGGTAGTGGCAACAGTTCTAGATCCAAGGTTTAAGATGAAATTAATTGAGTATTATTTTCATAGGATTTATAGAGAAATTGTTGGACAAGAAATTGAGAGAGTTCAAAAATACTGATATGAATTGGTGAGAGAGTATCAGTCAAAATCTAGATTAGTTGAAGAAATTCCTCAATATAGGGGTCCATCAGGGTTGGAGCCATCTCTTTGTGAAGAAGTAGATCCTTTGCTTAATTTTGACTTGTTTGTTTCTGACTCTTCTAGTATCGAGCATATGAAATTAGAATTCAATCAATATTTGGAGGATGGTCTTCTACCTAGGACTAATGACTTCAATATACTAACTTGGTGGAAGATAAATTGGATCAAGTATCCCATTATGTTTAAGATAGAAAGGGATATATTGGCCATCCTCGTATCCACTGTTGTTTCTGAATCAACAGTCAGTGCTAGTGGAAGATTCTTAATCCCTCATCACAGTAGACTTCATCCAAAAATATTGGAAGCTTTGATGTGTACTCAAAACTGGTTAAGGGCTAAGATACAAGGTAAAATAATTTCTTAATTTAATTTATACAACTTTGCTTAGTTTAAGTGTGCAGAGTAAAATAATTATTTTTACTTATTTTGTTTTTGTTAGGTTCTAATGATTTAGTATATTCTATTTTTGATGAAGACAATGATATGAATGAAGTAAATTTCATTTGTAATGTCTTTAATAACATTAAATCGAAATACAACGAGTAATTACATTTTTTTTTTCATTGTTATAGGAAGTGTGCTCATAAAAGTTAGCTGATTGTTGAAAAGAATTTATAATGAAGGTTACTAGGTTAGTTTGCAATGTTTTTTTTTTTTTTTTTTTTTTGAAATATTTATTTTCTCTTATTTCCCTTATTATTAATTTTTACACTATAATCTAAGAAGGTAACTAATATCTTGCTAAAAGTCAGTCATTGTGGTTACTAATCAAGACTTTGTTTGTAAAAATTCAGGTGGAAAATGTGGCTGAACCTGAAACCATGTTTTTTTCTTTTGTACATTTTGTTAATGACTTGGTGGGTGGTTTACTGGTTTTTGTTTCTTTTGTATATTTTGTTTATGACTTGGTGCTAGTAAATATCACTGGAAGAACTAACGCTCCAGATAGATAACCTCTTTATTTATTTATTTATTTTTGTCAAAATGGGACTCTTGATCCCTTGTAAGCCATATATTTTTAATGGAAGATGTATATTTTGTCTGGACTTCATGAACTTATATATGAGATTAATAATGTATTGCTATAATTGATTTAGAGTTTGTTAATTGTTACCCGGTTTTGTATTATAATTTTCATATTATTCAATAACATTGATATGATCTCTATTAAAAAATTATTTAAAAAAATACATTAATGGGATGTGGATAGTATGAGACAGGAAACCAATCCCCAAATGGGGAATCCCCGTACCCGTACCGTTTATTTTAAGACAGGTATTCATCGAGGATGGTAATAGAAAGCTAGTCCCCGACCCATACCATTGACATCCCTAACTCCATTGCCATCAAAGGTACCACCACCATTGACCACCAAACCAGTAACATATCGAAAAGAAATTCGACTAAACAAGGAATACCAAAAAGGATCATTCCCTAAACAAGAAAATCAAATTCCACATGTCTCCTTATCTTTTCAGCAGATCTTGACACATAAGCATAAAAGAAAATGCATTCTCAAGATTTGTTGATTTTTTTCTCTCTCATGCAAATGGATATTTCATTTACACTAGAAAAAAGAAAAGAAGAAGAAAAACAAAAAACATGAGAGGATTAACTCTAAATTAATACTCAAAGATGGGTTCCAAAAATATTAATATTAATTTAGAGGGTTCTACTGTAACTTGCTTTCATAAAGTCCAAGTAAAATGTATGGTTTGGTGGTGCAAAAATGACAAATAGGTTATCAATGCAAAGAGCAAGGCCTTGGTTGATCAAACAATTCTCAACCAATCCAGTCAAAACGAACCTGGTTTCTCACTACTTTTCACTTCTCAATTCTTCCCCAAACCCTACAATTCTGCGCCACCTCCATGCTCGCTTGCTTCGTACCTCTCTATATAACAATGTCATCTTGAGTTCTAAGCTTGTTTTGATGTACTCCAAACACCACAGGCTCAACCCGGATTCTCTTTCCGTCTTCTTCCACATGCCACAGAGGAACATCTTCTCTTGGAACATCATCTTGGGCGAGTTTTCTCGCTCTGGTCTTCCTGATAGATCCATAGAGTTGTTTGTTCAGATGCGGAAAGACACTGATATTCGACCCGATGAGTTCACGCTTCCTCTGGTTTTGAGGGCGTGTGCGGGTTTGGGTGCAGTGGAACTGGGTGTTTTGTTACATGGGTTGTGCGTTAAAATGGGTTTGGACATGAGTTTGTTTGTGGCTTCTGCTTTGGTTTCTTTTTATGTTGCTTGTTGTAGGATTTTTCACGCACAAGTATTGTTTGATGAAATGCCTCAAAAAGATGCAGTTTTGTGGACTGCCATGTTGGCTGGGTATGCTCAACATGGAGAACCCATGTTGAGTTTACAAGTGTACAGGGAGATGGTTGGTTCAGGAGTTGAGCTTGATGACGTGGTCATGGTGAGCTTGCTCTTGGTTTGTGGTCAGTTAGGAGGGTTGAAGCAAGGTAGGAGTGTTCATGGCTGGTGTATGAGAAGATGTTTAGGATCGGGGTTGAATTTAGGCAATGCTATAGTGGATATGTACGTAAAATGTGCGAATTTAACTTATGGTCGTCGAGTTTTTGATAAAATGCTTGCAAGAGATGTGATTTCTTGGAGCTCATTGATTCTGGGATACGGATTGAATGGCAGTGCAAGTATTGCCTTGGACCTCTTTGATCAGATGCTAAAAGAAAGAATTAAACCCAATGATGTTACATTTCTTGGCATTTTGAGCGCATGTGCACATGGTGGATTGGTGCAGAAAGCGCATAAGTATTTTAAAACGATGCAAGATTTTGAAGTGGTGGCTGAGTTGAAACACTATGCCAGTATGGTTGATTGTTTGGCGAGAGCAGGGCTTTTGGAAGAGGCTGAGAGGTTTATTGAAGAAATGCCGATGGCACCTGATGCAGCTGTGCTAGGTGCTATCGTATCAGGGTGTCGAGTTCATAATAACTTTGAGGTAGGAGAAAGGATTGCCAAGAAATTAATACAGATGGCACCGAAGAAAGCTGGGTATTATGTGCTCTTATCCAACATATATGCAGCTGCAGGAAGGTATGATGAGGCTGAAAAAGTGAGGATCTTCATGAAAGAAAGGAATGTGTCTAAGGAACCTGGGTGTAGCTTGATTGAATCACAGAGTTGTTTTCCTTCTCACAACACAATGACGCTAAACCACCAACCAAAAAGTGTCAAGTGATTGCAACATGCAGCTCGCCTCAACTCATCTTCTGTAGCAGTGCTTTCGTCTCTGCACCACCGCCACCAGCCACATTATTAGTTCTAAAAAGGGCTGGAATCCTAGCATCAACTACGCTCCATGGGACGATAAACAGACCTGCTATGTCAACAGCCTCCATACCTCATTTGTACTCCCTCTCTCCCCCTCTTTTGTTTTTAAATTTATATATACTAACTAGTCGCTATTGTATATATGCACTGTCTCTGTTTTGAATTCATAATTTGTGTTAAGAGATTCAATGCCCATTTGCTTACTTGGTTTCAATGAGAAAAAAATGATTTAAATGGCTGATTTCTATACAAATGAATGGTCAGTTAATTAATTGTTCACGTAACTTCAAGTTACTAGTAGCGGCTTTGTTCCTCATTACTCTGCATATAACTTTAAAATTCTAGTGTTCCAATTTCTAGATGAAGACAACACTTGAGGTCTCTAATTTCCCCCACAGTGTACTCTCATTGGAAATATAGGCATCTATTCACCTTTTATTCATTTTTCAAATTGTATTAGATCAATCCAGATCATTAGGCATTGAAATTATTGACTAGTTCAATATTATTCTAGTTTGATGAAATTATTTTATGAACAGCATTTAGGTACCAAAAATACATGATACAATGTTTTTGAGGTGGACCAAACTGGCTTTTAACAACTGCACCACTTAAGGAGCACAGCATTGGGCAACTGGAGGAGTGGCAAGGATTCTTATTGATAGAGCCAAGAGGTACAACTTCATATGTGGCAATTAAATCAGTGCTCTAATGTTATCATTAAATTGATGAGGTTGTATATCTTTGATAATAATTTTCCATTTTGACAATGAAACATTCTCTTGCAATACTCAAGTCTGATGAAATTTCATTTGCATGAGCAGGCATGAAGTGGAAGTGCCAGTATTGCTCTGAATTGTAGTGGGTGGTCCTCAGAACGCTACCCATCAGGTTTTATGATCTCGAATAAAGCTGGTGTTACCGTATTTTAAACCTTGGTGAGGTCTCGAGTCTCGAGTTGCTCGCCTGGCATTACATTAGCTGATCATCAGAGTCTATCTTAAGATCCACAGATGGAACTGGGTGACTTACTTCCCAGTTTCGAGAAACTTTATTATTGTGTTAATGGGATCATGGAATGGAACTTCGCTTTGTCTCAGTATTTTTACCTTTCCTGTCACAACAGTTTTTACAAGGCTGTTTCACTCTTCATGCCTTGGCAGGACACTGAACTTTATAGTACATTTACATTTGAAAGTTCTTTTTAGGATCAGAAATGCTTGAGAATAACTTTTTATGTCTGTTAAGTTAATAATAATAAATAAATAAAAAGTGTTTTTTAGTGGATATTTGTAATAAAGTATTCTTATTTAAAAACTATTGTATGTTGTTATAATTGGTTGATATATAAATAATAAATGGATGCATGAAATGTTTGATTCTTGTGCATGCATGCTTGTTAGTAAAGGTCATTTAATGAAACACTAGAATATGAAATTGACTTCTTTTTTTTTTTTCTTGTGTACCACCCATAGACCATATGGTATTTAAAGCATCCCCAATAAGTAAAAAAAAAAAAAAAAAAAAAACAATACATCTTTGTCTATTAATAGGAACGCTGAACCGGAATTTGTTCCAACAGCCTCCCTACTTCTCTTCTTAAATTATTTTCCATTCAAAGCCTCCTTAAATCTAAGGAGACAACGTTTCCTCCCTATCTATTTTTTTGTGGAAATTGCCAAAACTGACCCATTTACTTATGGGATTTTCTTTTTTAACCACATGCATACTTTTAATTGTTTTTAACCATGTTTTTGAGAAATTACTCAAATACCCTCATATAAAAACCTCCCCAAAACCACTGTTTCTCTCTTTCTCCTTCTCTCTCCTCTGCTCTCTCTCCCGGTCATCTCTCACTTTCTCCTCTCCATCCCGTCGCCCGTCGCCGGAATCGTCACCGAACAGCCATCGACGTCGCCGAACAGCCATCGACGTCGCCTGGACCAGCGACGGTCACGACCAGCGGCGCACGAACGCCTGGTCGTCACACGAACCAGCGCTGGTTCGTGCGACGACCAGGCGTTCGTGCGCCGCTGGTCGTGACCGTCGCTGGTCCAGGCGACGTCGATGGCTGTTCGGCGACGTCGATGGCTGTTCGGCGACGATTCCGACGACGTGATCTGCAATAAAAGGAGAAATCAAAAAAAACCTAAACCTAATTTGAATCTGAGGAAGAAGAAAAGGAAGAAGAAAGAGGGGAAAAAAAACCTAAGCCAAATTTCAATTTAGTCCAGATTTCAAGTTTGAATATTTCTATTTTAGGCATGATTTCAAGTTTTAATATTTCCATTTAGGCATGATTTCAAGTTTGTGTATTTCAATTTAGTCGTGATTTCAAGTTTGTTTCGAGGTTTAAAAAACACTATTTTCAGGGGTACTCTAGTAATTTATGGTACTAAACTGAATTTTTTTAAAAAAAGTGGTTATTAACAATTAAAAATTCAAAAGTGGTTAAAAACAAAAGTATGATAATTGTTATGGCTATTTATGGTTTTCTCTCTATTTTTTTTCAATCTTCAATTAAAATGAGCGGTCAAGATTAGTCCACCTTCTTAATATTCAATGGTCCAAATTCATTTCTTTTTCTCACACACTCTATCTCAATTTCATCATTGTTTCTCTCAATAATTAGGGAGATTTCTTGGGGTGTTAATTCTTTATATGTCTTTTCATTTGTAAAAAGTATACCAAACTCCTTAAATGTAAGGAAAATATAAGGTGCTTTATTGGTGATGTTCTTAGACCTTAGGATATTGCGAGGCTGAATGGACATCTTTCACTAACAAGTTTAATGAATGTCTTTTACGAACAAGCTAGCCACGTTAGGCCGTGGTAAGATTGACTTAAAAGACTTTAGTATTAGATTTTGTATCTTAAAATTCATGTTGATATTTTACCTCATATTTTAGTATTATATTTGCATGCTAGTGGTGGAAGAAAGCTATGGTCAGTCACTCTCTTAATATGAAGAACAATCATTTATACAAACCATGTTTAACTTAAACAAGAGAGATAATGGGGATTATAAAATGAGCCTGATTGTTCCACTAACCTGTTTGTTTGTGACATCTACATTAATTTAGAAACAACCATATATATATTTTGGATCGAAGAGGCCAAATTAAGACCAGCCTCTGCAAGCTTGGATGGTGCCGATAACCTCCACTAAGGATCAGATAAGCTTCCACCTTCATGGAAGAGTCAAGAGAAGGCTGCCCACCGTCCAATGTGATTCAATGGTAAGAGCATTCATTTATAATGAAAAATGTTTCAGATTCGCGTCACCATCATTGCAAGTGATATAAATGAAAACAAAAAACAAAATTTGTTTGCAATGACACATGCAAGCCACGGCTCTTACCACTTTTAAGGGAGGTTGGAGTCGACATCATGTACATGTCCTCGCTGTTAAGGGAGGAAACCACGGCTCTTCCATGAAGTGACCATGGCCTACTGCCCTTCTCCACGGTTGACAGAGGAGCTGAGGAGGCAATCTTGTTCTACCTGTTTTGTTTTTTAATATAATTAATTCAATATATACTATACATCACATTCTGATCTATTCCAAATCAATACATGAACGTTTTAAGATTCCTTTATCCTTTTTCACCCTCTCGTACACTATTGTGGCAATGTAAATACATTTTGACAATCATTTAGGTAACAAAGGGTTTAATAAAAAAAGATTAATCTACTTTTTTATATATGGATAATTGTGCATTATTGTCTTAACTTTTAATTAAAAATTAAATAATTCCTTGAGTACACCTCAAGAATATGAATATCCTTTATTAATTAGAAATTAAGGTGATATAAAATAAAAATGGGAGATTTGCAAAATCCTCCCTAAGGTTTGACCATATTTTTAAAAATAACTCTCTAGTTTTGAATTTAGGTAAAAACCTTAAACTCTATTATTGTATACCAAAACCACCTTATAATTTCAAACTTTAGTTTTAAAAAAAATCTATGATTATGTATCAAAAATAGGGTTGCACATTTTCCTACAGATCCCCAAATCCTCATGACCCCATCCCCATTTGGGGAAAAATGGGGAAATGGGTGGGGATGGGGATGAAAATCATCCCCAAATTGAAATGCCCATGTCCCCATTTCTCCAACAAATATATTGAAATGGGGATGGGGATGGGTGGAGGTCCCCTTATCCCCATTTCCTCATTTCCCCCAAAATATATATAAATAAATATATATATTAATATATATTTTTTTAATTTTTTAAATTCTTTTAAAAAAAAAAATTAAAATTTTTAGTCAAATGGGGAAATGTGGAAATGGGGGAAACGGGGAAACGGGGAAAAACAAGGAAAAACGGGAAAAATGAGAAACTAGGGTTAAGGATAGAGATACCTTCTCCCAAAATTCCCCATCCCCATTTTCCCCAAATGGGGAAATGGGTGGGGATGGGGGAAGGGTTTGGGAAGTGAGGATGGTGATGAGGGGACCTATATCCATCCCCATTCCCCACTTCCCCAATGTGCAACCCTAAATGGAATGTTTGTTTTTTTTAGTTTAATTGTAATTTTCAATCAAATGGGGAAACGAGGAAAAATGGAAAAAATGGAGAACTGAGGCTAAGGATGGAGATAGCTCCCCCAAAAAATCCCCATCCCCATTTTCCCCAAATGGGGAAATGGGGGGGATGGGGAAGAGTTTAGGAAGTGGGGGTGGGGGTGGGGATAGGGATGAGGATAGGGGGACCTATATCCATCCCCATTTCCCTAATGTGCAACCTAGATTCAAAAACCCCTCTTATAGGATGTTCATTTAAATTTGAAATTAAATAGTTGTTTTGTAAAGAGATCAAAACTCAGGGGAGTTTTGAGGAATCTTTGTTTTTTTTTTTATTTTTTATTATTATTTTTTTTAATGGTTGTTTTGAAAAGAGATTAAAACTCAGGGGAGTTTTTAAGAATCCTTTTTTTTTTTTTTTTTAAATAAGGAAAATAAGGAATCTCTTATTGAAAAATTAATAATACAAAGATTCAAACTAAAAATTGAGATTTCTAATTCTACATTTTATGGAAGGATATTAAACAAGTTAAGCTTGATATTATATATATAATATATACACAGTGGTGTTCACCTCAGTGCGCACTAGTGTATTTATATCAGTGTAATGTATGTGAGTCGCTGATTAAGCATAAGTTAATATTAATTAAGTCAAAGTAGTTTGAATCCAACGACTCGTATGCATTACATTAATATAAACACCATCGGTGCGCATTTAGGTGAACACCACAGTGTGTATATATATATATATATATACATATATATTTAGCTACTGTACATGATTGTATAGTTGCTGGGTCAATTTCCAACCTTTAGATTTCAATCTAATGGTAAGTAAAAATTAAGGATTTAAAAATTAAAAACAAAAGGAAACTAACTCTCTCTCTCTCACACACACAACTGCTTATTAACAATACATTTCATCTATTGTAGTTAAACCCATATATATATATATATATAATTTTTCTCTCCTCAGGACTAAACTGAATTTTAAGATTATGATGAAACTTGTGAGTCATTGATTAAATTTAAGAAGACTTTGACTAAGTTGAAGTATGTGAATCTAATGGTTGATAGTTGTAGAACCAATATAAATAAAATCAGTTCGTCATGAGGAGAGAAAAACTGTAAATATATATATATAGTCCCGTTTTGGTTAGTGCGCATTGATATAACTTCATTAATGTGTTGCATGTGGACCATTGATTATGGAGAAGTACTGACAAATGCATACACACTTGTGTCAAAACATGTAAATATAGTGGTCCATATGCAACGTACTGATATAAGTTATATCAGTGCGTACTAACTTGAAAATTTATATATATATATATATATATATATATATGAACTTTCAAGTGAAGGATCTCTTTACTTTCATTTCGGTAGGAACCTTAATGAAATCATATCGTTTTTTATGAATTTGATCTGAATTCATAAAAATCTAATCTCCAAAATGTATATACATGGCTATATGAGTTTTTTTTTTTTTTTTTTTTTTTTGAAGCACAGACACAACAGAGGGACAACTAAAAAACAGGGAAAATACACTGAGGATCAGTATCCCTCCACTGCAGCTCTTCACCAGAAGAGAAAGGCAAATTGGCTAGCATATGGGCAAAACGATTAGTATCTCTAGGGCTAGCCTTACAATACTGGACGCCAACCTCTCGACACAGAGCTTGAATATCTGAAATAATAAACATAGCATCCCCTAGATGAATTTTATCAGAATTTATAGCAGCAATAGCATTAACAGAGTCAAGCTCCACAATATTAGCATCCACATCATGCCGTTTAGCCAAAAGCAAGCCTTCGCGAAGAGCAATTAACTCCCCCAATTCCACCGAGAACTTACCCAAGAAAGGCTTAGAAACAGCAGCCACAACCTTACCAGAAGAATTCCTTATAGCTGCACCAATGCCCATCAAATCTGACCCTTCCCTGAAAGACACATCAGTATTCAGTTTGAGTAATCCTGGGGGAGGAGCTAGCCAAGTCTTATGAGCCGTGACCGCATCCTTCGGATTGATATGAAGAGCTTTGCCAGTATTCTGGTATTCCAAGAGCAGATCACCAGCATTAGATACAATATGTTCCGCAGGCTTGACAAAACCTCCGTGCAAAGCCTCATTTCTATCATTCCAAATACTCCATGAAATCACACATACCAAACTGAAATCTGCCTTATCCAGCCAGCAAAAAAGTCCAATAAGAGTATCAAAACCTGAAAATTTCTTGAAAGCAGAAATAATATTAGAGAAAGCTGAGCAGCGCCACACCTTACGGCTTGCAGGACACCAAAATAAAGCATGACTCACGGTTTCAGCGTGGTTTCTGCACCTAAAACAAACAGGATCATCAACCACCTTTCTAATCCAAAGATTATAAAGATTGGGAAGGGCATTAGAGCACACCCGCCATATAAACATTTTAATTTTGGGGGGGATATCCAAATGCCATAGCCCCTTCCACCATTTCTGAGAGATAGATGAAGGGGAGGGTTGATTTTTGATAGATAAATTTAAGGCAAGCCAATATCCACTCTTGACAGTAAAAATACCATTTTTATCATAATGCCAAGAAAGGCAATCATCACCCCCCCTAACACTAATAGGAATAGAAAGAATTACCTCTTTGTCTATTGGAAGGAAAATAGAGTCCAGTTTTTGGATGTCCCAGCAGTGCCTCTCTGCATCAATCAGGTCTGAAACTCTCAAATCAGAATCAATATTGCTGGAAATTGGTTTGAAAGAGGAAGGCCTCGGAATCCAGGGGTCTGAAAAGACCTTGATACCCGTTCCATTCCCTACTCTCCACCTAAGCCCTTCCAACAACAATTTCTTTCCCCACATAATGCTTCTCCAAACATGAGAACATCCAATCTTGGCAGAAGCATGTAGAAAATCCGTATGGTTGAAATATTTCGATTTAAAAATTTTGGTAATAAGAGAATTCGGAGACTTCAGCACCCTCCAGGCTTGTTTAGCTAAAAGAGACCTGTTGAAGAGAGACAAGTCTCTAAAGCCTAGACCGCCCACAGCCTTGGGTTTACATAAATTTTCCCACCTCGACCAGCACATCCTCCTCTTACCATCCTTGGAACCCCGCCAAAAAGCTGAGATCATAGAACTAAGATCCTTACACAGGCTCACCGGAATCTGGAAGATACTCATTAAATATGTCGGAACAGCCTGTGCTACCGCCTTTATCAGAATCTCTTTGCCTCCTAAGGAAAAAAGATTCCCCTTCCAACCATTGGATATTTAGGGCGCGTTTGTTAACGTTTTCAGAAACTGTTTTTTGTTTTATGAGTCACAAAAACAGAAAAAAACCCGTTTGGTAGGATGATTTCAAAAAACTGTTTTATAAAACATTGAGAATAGTTTTCAGTTTTAATGAACAAAAAATTGAGAACTCTGAGAACAACAATTTGTTGTTTTCAGTATTCTTGAAAACTTTTTTTTAACAATAAAATTTACTCAAACCAAATTCATCTTTTGGATCTTTATGGATCTATATCAAAAAGATGATGATGATTTCGATAGGTTTGATGATGAAAATTAAATTTATTTATTATTTAATTTTAATTTTTTTTAGTTTTAATGTTTAATTATTTTAATATCACTTTTTCATTATTTATAATATTAATCTTTTAAAAATGATTTTAAAAATATTATACTAAACACGTTTTTTATGTTTTGATTCTCCGAATATCGTTTTCAACCATTGCTACCAAACGCGTTTTCGAATTCAAAAAATCCAAAAATCAGTTTTTCAAAAACTTCAGATTACAAAAAAACAAAAACTGAAAAACGAAAATGTTACCAAACGGCACCTTAATATTTACCCAAATTTAAACTTACAAACCAAATCAAACACCTAGCCAGATTTTTTTAACAGACCTGCCACGTCAGTGTGGGTCCCAGTAAATGACACGTTGGCAGTCCCAAATATAGAGTTGTGTGGGCCATAGCCGTAAAAGAACAGGACAAATAAATCACACGCTCTTCATGCCCACGCGAAACCTGTTCCTGCCCTCTTCTCCATTCAAATAATGATTCCCTTTCAACAACCTACTGCTACGTGTGCTGGCGCGTTCGTTCACGCTGGATTTTGAGGCGGTGGAGGTTTCGCCGCGTCTTATCTAACCGAGAAATAAATAAAAAATCAAATTAACTTTCCACGTGGCCACTTTGTCAGAGAATCCTATGACTTGGAAATGGCCGTCTGTTATACGAAACCCCGACCTCTATATATTTTATCTTATCGTATCGTGAGATCACGCGATTTATACAATTTCTAATTCTCGATAAACCTTTTATTATTAAACTCAAAGAATAAATAAGTTGTTATTATCACACAAATCAAAATTTAATCTAAATAATATTATAAGTGAGTTGTCATTACCATACAAATCATGATATGGTTAATGAATAAATCAATTGCCATATCATTTGAATTATATATATATATATATATATATATATATATACAGTGAGTCTCTCATGAGGGATCCCTTATTTTAATTTCGGTAAGGACTATGATGAAAACACATTGATTTTAGTGAATTTTAATCTGAATTTTTTTGTGGATGATGATTTCAATGAAATATCCATATGAACAAAATTTGAGAATTTTCCGAGTACTAGAACTATTTTTCTTAAATTTTCCTATATTTCGTCTATTTTCCGATGCCTTCATATTTAACAAAATTTGGATAAATAGTTATAGTACTCAGAAAATTCTCAAATTTTGTACATATGTATATTTCATTGAAATCATCATCCATAAAAAAATTCAGATTAAAATTCATTAAAATCAATGTATTTTCATCATGGTCCTTATCCAAATTAAAATAAGGGATCCCTCATGAGAAACTCACTGTATATATATATATATATATATATATATATATATATATATTTCGGGTTATGTTGCATTAGTGTTTACTATTTTCAAGGTATATCATTTTTAGTATTTTCTCTAAAATTTGATTTATTGCAAAACATGTGTTCCAATGATACCAAAAATTTCTTTAATAAATTTTGTTATTTATCGTTGCTTAATTTGTTAAATATCGCTTTCAAATTATCAAAAAGTTCTTTATTTATGTATATGTACAAGTCAATTTTTTTTTTTTTTTTTTTATGTTACAACAACTGTCGGGACCAGCAAGATTAGACTCCAAAGCACGGTCCGGAACACTGCTCCCACTATCGGGGAGAGAGCACCCACACTCAAGGTGGGACAAATACTGTATATATATACATACCAAGGCCAAGGTTTGAACTATGCATTCAATTAAAGATGCGCATAAATACATTCAATTAAAGATATATGGTTATCAATTAGATTGATTAAGTAAAATTATATGTTACCATCACCCAATGTGACTTGTTGAAAGAGTATTTATTCAACTCGACAGTGAATTGGTTGGGTTTGAGTGTTCTCCACCGTGTGTATTATGTATATATATATATATATATATATATATATATATATATGTATTTATTGGGTTTGAGTGTTCTCCACCGTGTGTATTATGTAAATATATATATATATATATTTTTTTTTTTTTCTATTGTCAGTTCGTCCTAACAATAAATATATGAGGACGAATAATGTGGACCACATATTATAGAGAAGTTTTGACAAGTGCATACACTTTGAGTCAAAGTAAGTAAATTTAATGGTCCACATTCTTCATCCTGATATATTTAATGTTAGGACGAACCGACAATAGAAAATCTGTATATATATATATATACATGTTTATTAAATATTCTCATTACATTCTTCCTCTCTCTCTCTCTCTCTCACTTTGCTTATACTCTCATAAAAATTGGTACTCTTGTCATTGTTTATTTCTATTACCTATTAATTACATTATCTTAACTCTAATTGTGTTTTTGCAATAATTGGTTTTTTTTTTTTTTTTTTTTTAAATCTTCCACTGATAAGGATGCTCGTTACAATAATATATATGGTTGCTTATTTTAATAACACGATGCCTTATCTTTTTTGTACCTTGTGTTTAATTAATAATTAATAATTAATGGATTCTTTTTTTCAAAAAATAAAATAAAATAAAATGATTCTCTCCCTTAAAAAAATAAATATAATAATTATGCCTCTCTGTTTATTCTTTTTTTCTTACAAAGAGGATATTATTATTCTTGACCATCTTTGTCTTTTTTGGGAAATCCATATTATTGTGTATTTTTTTTATTATTATTTAAGAGAATTTCCAATGGTAATGTGATTTGCATTTAGAAAAATGGTGATATGTCAGTATTGTCAAGCCAATTGATATGTACCATGTAACTAAATTTGATAGACATCCAAATGAAAAAGTGGTCTCCAATGCTTTACTTATAAATACATGTTTTTAATGATATGTCAATTTATTATTGATCTCCTTAAATATACTATAAAATTGTTAAATAAAATAAAGTAGAAAACAAGAGTGGTTACTGACTGGGCTAATAAGATAGCTGTCCAACAGACCCTCTAAAATCAGAGAGTCATGTTGACAACCTTTAACAAAAAAGTTGTCACCTTAGCTTAAAGTTATACTAGAGAGGTTACATTGAAAATGAATTTTTTAACAAAATGGTTGTTTATCATACGTGGCATCTAATTTTTTCACAACTCACAATAGCATTAGAGATGCTCTAAGACATCACATCCACTATCACACATTTTCAATCATAACACATGCGGCAACTGAGGTGTCAATTGGTGAGTGAATATATATGAATACCCATATATCTACTCACCAATTAACTCATCAACTGTCACATGTCACATGTGTTGTGATTAAAAAAAATGTGATGGTGGGTGTGATCTCTAACATTACTCTTATTATTTTTATCCACAAAGATATTCTTAATTAATTCATTAACATCCCTAATTTATTTGTTTAAACACATATTACTTTTGTCAAAAAAGAAAAAAAAAAATACATTTCATAATGACCATATATCTAGTATGATAAGCACTCTAATCAAATGATGATCAAAATGCATGTTGGTAGAGAATTCCACTAGAAATAAATATACTATATCATTATATGTCGATCATCGACGTGCGTATATTCCTTCAATAAATTATTGTCATGTACATATAAATTTTAACAAAATAAAACATAATCAATTACCATATCCCTCCATTTCATGGAGGAGGTCAGATGATCTCCTCCAATCAAATTGTTTAATGCCTCATTGTTGGATTATATTAATCTCAATTGACATGTGTGATGTTGTCGTTAGATTGTTTATCATTGTAGACCTTGACAATTAGTCAATAGAACAATCAAAATGGAACTAGAGAAATCAAAAATACATGTAGGCTTGCTTAAGAATTTCCAAAGTTTGTGGGCGGGGGACATTTTGGGGGTGCATGGTCACCTCTAAATTCTTAAATGTACCTTGAACCCGACCCATTATAGATAAATTAGTATATAAAAAATTGCATTGAATTATTTTTCACACTAGTTTATAAGTTATATTTATTATTAATTATTGCATTATATCATTAAAAGGAGATGAAATTTTGTATTTTGATGGGATTACTTTCAAATTTCAAATCAACTAGGGTTTGAGGAATTGAGGGTGCATGCCCACTCCAGGATTCTTAACAAATTGGAGAAAGGATGGGCTCCCTCGACCTCGACCCTCATTCATTACAGATAAATTAATGTAATTTTTTATTTTATTTTTTTACACTAATTTGAAGTTATATTTGATTATTTTATTTTATTTTTATTTTATTGATATTACATTGTCAAAAGAGGTAAACTTTTGTATTTTGATAGAATTAATTTTGGACTTTTGGTCGAGGAGTCTTTTGGGGGTGGGGCTACCAGCATATGACATATCCCTTCGAAAAGACTTCCGCCCCGTCCCTAACCCATTAACACTAATTGGGTTGGGGTCAGGGGCAGGTGACTGAGATGAAGTATTTCTATCAAAGTACCAATCTAAAATGGTTCGTAGTATCCCTACTTGAAATAATGTCAACATTTAGACTATAAATAATGATGATTGAAGAGAAAAAACCATTAAATAATCTTGTAAATGGTTCTATGAAATATAAGAGCATCCCCAATGAAAAAGTGGTTTGCATACCAATAATCGTTGACATGGCAACAATATCAAGAGACTTGCTTCATATGTGGTATAAAAAGAGATTTGATAGACAATCAACTCAAAATTTGGTCTCCAATGCTTCCGTCTAAAACACAATTTTTTTTTTTAATGACGTGTCCATCTTTTTTTCATATTTTAATTTTTATTTTATTTCCTTACCAAAAATATATGAAAAATTAATGTCAGTTTTAAATGTTTACCAAGTCAACCTAAGAAATAGTTGTGCAACAGATCGTCTGAAAGTGGATGGTCATGTTGACAATGTCTAATATTTTTTTTTTTCCTCGTCAGCTTGAGGTTGAATATGCACGGTTGCATTAGAGACACAATTATTAACATAACGTCTATTTATCCTACGTTGCATTTTTTTTTTTTTTTTCACAAGCCACACTTACATTGGAGATGCTCTGATAAGGGTATGTGAGATAATTTATTTATCTAAGAAACTCCATATATATATATATATATATATATATTATAGGAGAATCCCATAATTTGAGTTTGTCTTAGTAAACACGAGAACTTTATTAATTAGAGAAATTTCTTTCAGTTAGATGTCAAACAACAACAAAAAAATCAAAAGAGTTTTTGACATTAAAAACGTTTTTTGAACTAGTAAATAATCTGCATGGTCCAATGATGCTTTTATATATTTTTTTTCCGGTAGTAATTCTCGGCACTATTGAAGTGTAGCATATACAATCTTATGACAAAACAAAGAAGTGATGAAGTTAGTTATTAGAAAATTTATGAAAAAAAAAGTTGAAAATTTAAAAAATTTAAGCAAGTCAATGGATTATCAAATTCATTCGTATACCATTACCTGTTACATTAGTGTGTCGAGCGTACACGCACATGATTCACCTAAGAGAATCGTGTTAGATGTCATGGTATATACATATGGGCTTATCGAAGCATTTATTCCTCTGACATAATCGGATACAATCTTGTCAGGAGTGAAGAATATGAGATTTATATACAAAAATCAAAACAAAGTGCAGTACATATACACAATCTTAAGACAAAACAAAGTACAGAGTAGTTATGAAGTGACAAATTTATGAAAAAAGAAAGTTGGAAATTAAAAAAAAATTAAGAGTACACATAAGTGATTCATCATATACTATCACTGGATTATCATATCTATACATATACACTATCACTTGTTACATTAGTGTATCAAGAGTACACATACGTGATTCATCTAAAAACGAATCATCTTAGATTCCATGGTATATACGCTTGCATTTATTCCTTTGACATAATCGGATAGATTCTTATTATGGGATTTATATCCAAAAATTAAAAAATTTTCATTCTCTTCTATATTGTTATTCTTGTCTATATCGTTAATTTATCTCTTTCTCGTAATTTTTTTTATACAAATGTATTTTATTTAAATTTGAGAAACAACATTACATTAGGATATGGAAGTTTATTTTATTATTAATAGGCAAAAAATAAAATAAAAATTGATTTGTAATTAAAGAATTAGCTTTCAAAATTATGTATAATAAAAAAATAAAGTTTTATTTTAAAGCGAACAAAGAGAGATACATATAAACGAGACGAGACGAGACGAGAAAATGAAAGGAGAGAGGAGAGAGAGAGAGAGAGAGAGTAGAAGTAAGGCCACTGGAAACGAAACCCCACCCAAGTCCCAACCCTACCTTTTCTCTTCTTTCAACAGCCATTCCATTTTCACTCTTTCTCTCTCTCTCTCTCTCTTTCTCTCTCCTCCATGAAAGCTTAGCTTACAATTTAGTAATCAAAAAGAAAAGAGAGAGAGAAAAAAATGGGCAAGTACATGAGGAAGGCCAAAACGGCAGCGGAGATTGCTGTCATGGACGTAACCCAGTCAACTTTGGGGGTCCGAACCCGCGCCAAAACCCTAGCTCTCCAACGCCTACAGAAATCGTCCTCCTCCGCCTCCTCCGCCCCCGGTGGCGTCTCTTATCTCCAGCTCCGAAGCCGACGACTCGTCAAGCCTCCGCTCCATCTCAACGACTCTTCCAGGCGCCCCAAGCAGCAGGCCCAGGGACATTCCAATTCCAATGCTTCTTCCAGGAACAGAGTGCGGGTTTCTCAGGCCGATTCCGGGTCGCACGGGTCGGGTCGAAAGACTGAGATTGATAAAGAGGAGGAAATTGAGGTTGAACAACACAACACCAGGGTCGACTTGGCTGTTGAAACTTCTTTCGGCGAAAATGTTTTGGATACTGAACCAAGAGAGAGGTGGGTTTTTTTCCTTCTTTGAAAGCCTCTGTTTTTTTTTTTTTTAGGGTTTTCTTTTTTTTTCTAGTGGTTGCGTGTTTTGTGTCTGTTTGGTTGCTGAGGAAATGAAGGAATGTTCTTTGAAGGCGAAATAGGGGGGAAAGTTGAATTTCTAACCTTTGATTTTTGAATTTTTTTGAGTGGTTTTGCTTTGGTTAGGTTTTGGTTGCTTAGAAAATGAAATTGAAATTAGGGTAATATTGAATTGGTAAAAACCGCGTTTTTACTTTGATTATGTTTGTTTGGTTCCTAAGAAAACATAGGGAAAGAGGGAATTTTGAATAATCGATGCTTTGATTTTTTAAGTATTGTTGGTTTCTTTTGCACTCGTTCTCTCCAGGATTTCATAAAGACTTGTAGCCTCAATCTGTTTGCTTGCTGAGAAAATGAAGGGAAACGAGGGAATTTGAATGGTGGGGGTTCTGTTGTTGGAATGATTAGTGTAGCAGCGAACACAAATTACTGTGTGTATTGTCATATATATTTTTTCTTGATTGCAAAGTAAGCATCTTGAATGCTCCTGCTTCGTTGGGTTTTTCAAATTGCCCTTTATCTGGGTTAAATTTAATTTTTGTTCAAGAACTTTCCTCATTCAATGCCTTTCTTGGAGTTTTCATTTAATGGTTTGTTTGGCTGTTACCTTAAATTGAGGAAGAGAAAATATGCAAGAGAGAGAGAGAGAGAGAGAGAGAGAGAGAGAGTGAGAGAGAGAGAGAATCACCTATCTTTTGGTTTAGTTGGAATTTGTTGTTTTCCTACAGTTGTTTGCTGTCCTATATGTGTTTTAAATGCCTTTTTAGATTAAATCATGTGCACTCAATATGATTTCTTTTGCCTTAATTCATTTGCTTTGTACAAGTTTATTGGGGTTGTAGTACATGTTAATATAATTTCAAAATATATAGAAAAAATGGTCTGTCACTATATTTTTGCATTGTGTTTGAAAATGAATCATGACATCTGTTTTTTGGTTGACACATGTGATTTAGTGTTTTTGTGTCTAGAAATTATATTATGTTTTGTTTCTTTGACTTCCCTTTGCAGTGGAAGTAGAATTCTCATGCATATATTGCTTATGAAGTGTCTGATTGCAGGGATTTAAGATCATGAAAGAAAGTGTTAAAAGTTTTGAAACTAAAACATACCATGAAAAAAATTGTACTGTCATTCTCAGCTTTTGTTTGTTTCTACACGACTGATTGGCTATGGATGTATCTTCATTGATGTTTTCACTTATTTCTAAGACTAGGACGGCTCTAATTATATGAGTTTCAAACTAAAAATATATGCTATGATATTCCCTTGTTTTAGGTGTTTGTAGAGTGTAGACATGGATTCCTTTGCATTATTCTGATTGCAAAAAATGAAGGCTTTTTGTTCCTTTTCCTTCTATAGAACCTTTTAATAAATAACTACAGTAGTAGGCCGATGGTGGTTTTCTTTGGGTTGAAGGAAGTCTTTTGGTTTTGCTGTATACTGTACAGAGACCTTTCTGCTGAAACATTGTTGATCGATGGTGGAAGGCCTTAGTTTGGTACATAAAGTTGCTAAGTCTTTTTGCTTGATTGTTTGTGATTGAAGTATATCATGCATTAAGGAGGTCCCTCTGCTTTTTGTCTAGCATGAATTCATTTCGTGCTTTTCCTTTTTAAATTGTTACTCTCAATGTGATTGATAAAGTACTATCTCCTTTTGGGAAAATGTATGTGGATTAAAAAAAAAAAGGATTCTGTCAGTGAATTGGAAGGAAAGCGGAATAGTAAATGTCTTTAGTGACTTCACTTTTAGTTCACTTTTAGTTTTTGTTACTTCACCATCCGTCTCTTTGCATTTTGATGTTATTTGTATAATTTTGGTACTAATTATACTCAGTACGGATGACATGGAGGTTTTTGATACAAAATTTATGTCATGTATTCATTAAATTGTTACAAGTATATATTATTAAAATAATATAATCTTCATCGCATTTTCTTTATCATTACAAGGAAACCATTATTTTTTTTATAAAAAGATAAATATAGTATAATATTATCTGAATATCATATTATATTGTTAATTTGTTATTATTATTCTCTTTTTGTGTTTTTTTAAAGAAAATAATCTTCTTCTTTTTTATTGTGCCAGGAGTACTAGGGAATCCACTCCATGCAGTTTGATAAGGGACCCTGACGCCATAAGAACCCCCGGTTCTACTACTAGGCCCACCAGCTCAATGGAGAACAGAGGAGTACAGAATTCGAGTAGGAGACCCATCCCAACAGCAACTGAAATGAATGAGTTCTTTGCTGGTGCAGAAGAAGAGCAACAAAAACAATTTATAGAGAAGTATACTACATATTCATTTCTGTTATCCAAAATTTAGAGTTTGTTTTTCTGTTATCCAAAAGTTGAACTAATATAATGTTGGTGGTTTGTTTGCAGGTACAACTATGATCCTGTGAATGATAAGCCACTCCCAGGTCGTTTTGAATGGGAGAAAGTTGACCCTTAGAAGACATAGTGTTGTTAGTTTCCTGCTTAGAAGACATATTGAGCTTAGGATTAATGAAGTGTAGGCAGGAATTAGGGTTTAGTTCTAACGGTGATGGTGTTATTTCCATTTTCCATCACCCTTAATTTACTTGTAAAGAAAGGAGTAGTAGGGTTGTCAAAGATATGTGTAGACTAATGGTCTGTAACATAACAGAGGTTATGAGTTACACAACAAAATACAAACCAAAGTCCTTTTGTCTAACATATCATGTGGAAGAAGAGGGGATGGTAAACAAGGGGTTGTAATGTAGGGTCAGTCAATTAGGTCAGTCTAGTCTATCTTAATCTGGTACAGAAATTTACTAGAATTTTTCTTCTCTTTTTTTTTTTTTCTTTTTTTGTACTGTATCTTCCTCCCCATCTTTGTCTATACATGTACTGATGGAACCTTGAAAAACTTAATTGGAATAAACATTAACCACCCTTTTCCCCCTCTTCATGTTTTTGTCTTTTCCAGTATCATCTACTGTTATGCTTTGCAGAGATCAAATTTGGACTCTCTACCATGTGAGGCAATGCTATGCAATTTTCATCAACTTGACATGATGTTGCCATTGACGTTATCTGAAGCAACATATTTAACAATATATGAGATTGGTTGGTGGTGCCAGGTGGGGTACCTCTGTTGCTGGTAATGTATTGAAAGAATCTTTTTTTTAATTTTATTATATCCTCATGAGCACTTTATGCACCACAACTTTCCAGTATATGAGACACTTGTGGGTTTCTACTGTTGAAAGATGCTGAGAGAAGAATCAGATGAGTATTATTATTGGCAATTCTCCGGTTGGTGGAAAAGTGGCATGGGAATTGGAAGGAAATGTCCTATTGTTGTATACCTTGTTGAAGTAGATTAGGTTAATACAATTAGCATTACATATTGATTTGAATCGAGAAGGAAAGTAGGATATTGGTACATATAAAAAATTGAATGCATCAGACCATTGTCGGCAGAATTCAGATGTACTTTTTGCACACTTGTGAATCTAGTGGCATGGATAGCATCAAAGAAAGATACAAAATTAAATGCTGTAGCAGTAAACTCCAAAGAGAAAAAAATAGTTTATATATATATATATTTTATTTTTCTTATCTGGTGAGTGATGTATGCAACAAAAGTTTGCATTGGTTGGAAAATATTAATTGCATAATTGAAAGTAGGGCTTTGTCAGGAAATGGGCAAATGGCAATGGAAAGATGATGCCACAGTCTCAGCCTCAGAGCCTCAGGTGCTGAAATTAGAAAAAAAAGGTGGTGTGATGTCATCTCTGAAATCTTGTCAACCCACTAATGATAATAGAACTGTTGTGAATTTGTGAATAGAAGAAGAAGAATGATGATGGTGGTTGTAGTGGTGAATTGGTGGGTTTTACACTGTAGTTTAAATGGTATTGGATGAAAATGAGGAATCTTCAATTTCCAATGTCACCTTTCTCTTTTTCCTTTTTTTTCCTTTTATATATACATATTTTCAAATGGGTATTGATGGATTGTTTGTTTACCAATGGAAGAAGGTAAATCGAGGCATGGGTTTTGACTAGAATTTGTAAAATCTATGATAGGTCAAATTTTAGGTAAAAACAAATGGAGCATTTAATTCTCATTTAGTACTACTGTACTCATCTTTGCAAACACAAGCTCATCCCGTCTCTATCTCTGAAAATTTAATGACACAACCTCTTCATTTTTATTTTTATTTTATTATTATTTAAAAACAAAAAAACAAAAAAAAACTTGCGGTGGTGGTGGTGGTGGTGGAGTGATAAAGAAATAGAACACACGGAGTCAGGGGACAGGTCCCCATTTCTGCAAAGAAGAAAATTTTGGAGGATCATCATAAAAGTGTTGTAGAAGATGAGAGTTGTGAATTGTTTGGACATATGTGCTCAACAGTACACAGATGATGAGAATCAGCATATGAAATCCAGATTTCAGGGTAGCTTTCAATTCATTGAGGCCTGCCACTTTTAATACAAGATAATATTATTATATGTGCTTGGGAGTTACCATTGAAAATATAGGTGGTCCTATAATGACTTTCTGTTTTGAATTTTGATTTTTGATGATGACTATATATGACTATATGGGGAGGATGATTAGGCATGATTTTCATTTGAATAACTACATACTACTACTACATTCACATGGGTCATGATAATATATTATTATTTTTTTTATTTTTTTTTCTTTTCATATGTCAATTGAACCATAGTATCAAATTTAGGATGTTTAGTATTACAGTAATACTATTACTTAAATTTATATATGTCACGTCAATTGCAATTCTAATATTAAAAAATGTGATTTTTTTTTTAATGTATTATAATAAATTTTGACACTGAACAGGTTGGGAGTCTATTGGATCTACCGAGAATATTGTGTGATCTGAATATCTATTCCCATAACTTGAAATATAAACTCCTAGAATATTGATGAGAAAACTTTACACACATGCTTGTAAAATGCTTATGATGAAACTCGAACCCCCTACTAACACACTGACATGGAATGTGATAACATGCACTACCACATGTGCTAATATACGATATGCTTGAATATATGATTTTGAAATGGTCACATAAAAGAGTTTCAACTTTCAAGATGATGGATGTACATTTGATTAAAATCTAATAGTTCAAAAAACTCAATCTTTTAAATTAAATGCTCTCAAAATTGCCCTATATATATATATATATATATATATATACAGTGGTTCTCTCATAAGGGATCCCTTATTTTAATTTCGGTAAGGACCACCATGAAATCATATCGATTTGAATGAATTTTAATCTGAATTTTTTTGTGAACTATAAGTTCGTTGAAATCTACCTAGGAATAAAATTTGAGAATTTTTCAAGCACGAAAACTATTTTTCTTGAATTTCCTATATTTCGCCTATTTTTCTAATGCCTTCGTATTTAAAACAAATCGGTAAAAATAGTTTTCGTACTTGAAAAATTCTCAAATTTTATTCATAGGTAGATTTCAACGAACTTATAGTTCACAAAAAAATTCAGATTAAAATTCATTCAAATCGATATGATTTCATGGTGGTCCTTACCGAAATTAAAATAAGGGATCCCTTATGAGAGAACCACTGTATATATATATATACACACTAAACAAGATCTGTGAAAAAGGCTGAAATCATATGTAATGCTCTCCTACTTGAAGGACATGGTTTGTTCATAAATTTGAAAAGAGACAAGACACAGTTGCAGATCATTATCTTCAGTTTTGGGGAAGACAGCAAAAACACAACTACCATTAATTAGGACCACCACTTACCAGAACTATCTCAAGTTGCAAACAACAAAGAAGACAACACAATTTCATGCATGATCAGTCACCATATAAAACGTGGCTCTCTCTCTCTCTCTCTCTCTCTCTCTCTCAAGAGGAGCTATAGGAATTGAAGAAGCTAATTGCTTGATGTTGAAGTCGATCAGAAGTGTGATGTGTACGTGAGGCTGCTGCTTACATTTTCTTGTTTTGGATGGTAATTGATATATCAACATCGATCTCCAACTTATACACAATACAATTTCAACCCACTACGTACACCACAAAATTCCAAGTGTAGATGATTCCACATTCCAGCTATCCAAGAATATTAATGTTAATATATACCTGTTGTGTTAACGTTGCTGATAACAAAACTTCATCGATGTAGAGTTGTTTCTTCTTGTTAATTAACCATTTACTGATATATCAAATTCAATCCAAAAGAAAAAGAACACAACGTAACACGTATTTCAACCAACCATAAACTCTCAAAATGTTCAAAAGCATCAAATTCAATCCAAAAGAAAAAGAACACAACGTAACACGTATTTCAACCAACCATAAACTCTCAAAATGTTTAAAAGCATCAAAACATATATTTGGTGATGTCATTGTAATCATATTTGGTGATCGGTATTGATACTAATCCAGATCGATAGTTATCTAATTATATCTTGTATATATTTAATCATGTAATTATCTATCTAGTAGTTAGAGTTGTTAATACTATCAAACTATCGGTTGTTAGTCTTACACTAGGATACCAACCGTTAGTCATGTATAGTCATGTATATACTTTACATATTCTATGAGAAATAATAAGAAAAATATTATTTTCTACATGGTATCAGAGCATTATTAACTCAAACAAGTCCTTGATCCACCATGACTACTACCATCTCATCTTCTTCCTCAGTAACCGTAATATCTTCTTCCTCCTCCTCACATGAAATCGGTTCCTCTTGAAACACCATTTGTCTCCATCAATGTTGCTGCTCAAGCTCCACTGAAACTCACAGCAACAAACTATCGTTCATGGAAACTTCAGTTTCACACTCTCCTTGTTGGGTTCGACCTTACGGGATTTGTTGATGGCCAAAAACCATGCCCGCCGGCAACCGTCACAACAAACGACATCGTAGTACCTAACCCCGCTCATAACATCTAGATCAGACAAGACCAACTGCTTCTGAATGTAATCCTTGCTCTATATCTCCCTCAATTATCCCCGTTATTGCTTCTGCTCAAACTGCCCGTGATGCGTGGACTGCACTTGCCAACACTTATGCGAAACCTTCCAAAGGTCATATTATGCATCTCAAGAGAGTTCTTACCAATGTGATCAAAGGAACCCAAACTGCAACCGAATACATGCAACACATTAAAAGCATTGCAGATGAGCTAGCCATGCTTAACCCGCCGGAAAACTCTGAAGATCTCACTGTCAAGAATCTGAATGGACTAGGTGACTAATTCAAAGACATCTCCTCCACTGTTTGTGCACGTGATACAACAATATCCTTCGAGGAACTCCATGAGAAACTCATCAATTTTGAAATGGTACTGAAACAAGAGGCTACGAAGAACCAAAGGTTGCCTATCACCGTAAATTATGTAGCTTGGCCACCGTCCGACAGCTACCATGGCAACCACTTCGGCAGCCACCACAACCGCAACAATCAGTCGGCTGCAAGTTTCAACCGAACACACAACTAACACTTAAATCCAGCGGACTCACGCCTTCAACACCAAAATTCTAGGTACTCTTAGAATAACTCCAATAAACCGCGACAATATCGTGGATTTTGTAAACTATGTGGTGATAGGGTCACACAACGAAACAATGCTCCATGTTCACATTGAGTCTTGTGCAAAATCGGGCTCCACTAAACCAATCTACAAGGCAATGGCAGACCCATGCAAACTATGCCGCTCCAAGCGTCACTTCTCCTCCTGAATGGTTGTTTGATTCAGGTGCTTAACATCATGTCACCACAGACCTCAACAACCTGTCACTACATTCTACATATGGCGGCTCTGATGACATTATGATCCGTGATGGTTCAGGTTTAAACATATCACACACACTGGTTCTACTCGTCTACCCTCTAAAACTTCATCCTTTTTATTATCTAATGTCTTATATGTTCCTAATATGAAACAAAACCTAATCTCTGTATCATAGTTTTTACCAAGTTTCCGTTGAATTTTCACCTTTGCTATTTATTGTGAGGGATCTCCGTACGGGGGTGTGGCTCTTGTAAGGACAGACTAGGAACGGTGTCTACGAATGGCCATCTTATGCTCGGCAAGAATTTTCGCCCATCATTGCCTTCTCCTGTGTCAAAGCCACTCTTCCTGATTGGCATCACCATTTAGGTCATCCTTCGTCCAAAATAATAAGTCAGTTAGTGTCTTCTTAAGCATTGTCTATTTTGTCGTCTGATGAGTCCATTTATACGCTTTGCGTATCCCCTCTTTTCCTATGTTTTGAGTTTGTTTTCCTTAGAAATACAATGTTTTAATGTTTAAATAAGCGTTTGTAGGTCCAATTTGATCTAGGAGGAGTCTAGGCGTAAGAACATGGATTTTTCGGGCCAAAACGAGACTTTCGGAGGCTCTATAAACAATTTCACGGATCGTTCGTCAAACCGAACATCGGACCGTACCATGAAAGCCAGTAGGAGGTGTCTGTCAGTGTTTTTGTCGAAGCGAACTGCGCCAGGTGAATAGTAAAAGTCCCAAGATTGTTTTCGTGGTATGCTTCGTCAAAGCATACCGCGTCCGTTGAAGTTGGAAACCGCGTAAGACAGTAGTTGATTCTCGTTGTTGGCTCTATCGTAGCGAACCGCGCCTGGAGTAGCGAAAGTTCACATATGTATTATGTGGTACGTGTTGTCAAAGTGTACCCCAAGTGGTGAACCGCGAAGTAGTGCATGAGTGTTCCCACAATTTTGTACGTCAAAGCAAACCGTGGATCAAACCGCAAAATGAAAGTCAACATTTCCTTTTTTACCTTTTTGAGCCCCATTTTTGCCCTACCTAAAAATAGCACTCTTTCCAATGTTCTAGGTGTGCTGCTTCGAACTGAAATCCCCAAATTTCCTCCATTTTCGCCATCTCCACAAATCCTTCAT
Source organism: Acer saccharum (assembly GCA_030490815.1). Classification (NCBI taxonomy): domain Eukaryota; kingdom Viridiplantae; phylum Streptophyta; class Magnoliopsida; order Sapindales; family Sapindaceae; genus Acer; species Acer saccharum. The sequence continues at coordinate 15,923,420 of CM059869.1, forward strand.
AAATCCACTACTTCCATCTATTAATCACCATAAATCAACATAGATCCATTATCTCCACTACAAAACCTTCCTCTTTACACCATACCCATCATCAATCATTACTTTGGAGCAACTCGAAGTCTTGGAAAGAAGAAGTCATTGGAGCCAAGCATTTACAAAGAAGAAGTTCTTCACTCTAGTTTTATTCTTATAACTTTATCTCTTAAATTCTTGTATTTGCTATGGTTTGTTCTTATTTATTATCTCATATGACTTGGATGTGTAATATGAACTAAATACTTTTATGCTAGAGTTATGATGAAACCAAACCCTTAATCTTTTCATAAAGATTGCCTAATTTCCTTAAAGTGTTTGTGTTATAATATGGATATTTTGTAAGCTTAATGCCTTTGCTTGACTAGCCATCTTGTAAATGATGTATTGGTAGTGTGAATGAACCAAGAGGTGACACGCTAAATGTGCTCGTCACAATATCCACTATATATGTTCAGTATGGTAGAGATACGCGAGGCTGGCATATAAGGATTATGCGTGTGTCCCAACGTGCTAGATAAACCCATATATATTTGGTATGTATGGGTGTGATTTCTATTGCTTGAAAGAGATTAGAAATTAGTTAAAAGGGCATGAACCTATAACGTATACTTGTGTAGTTGGGAGATTAGGCGGGTCCAATACTAAGTTAGAAGGGTGAGGGAGATTCTAAATTCTAGCATTCTTTCATCATATTATCACTATTGTTCTTATTTTGTGTGTTCCATTACATTGTATGATTACATATTGCTTAGAGTTAACCTTAGATTAATTTATTGACAAGTTTGGAAATAATTTTATTAAACTGTTTAAATAGTACGTGTGCTAATGAAAGCCAGTAATCATTGAAACCTTCAATCTCTGTGGGACGATTCCCCACTCTATCATTGCACTACACTCCGACCTCGTACTATTGCAAGTGTCACATTGATGAACCGTGAATCATTTCTTCTTGTTAATTAACCATTTACTGATATATCAAATTCAATCAAAATTTGCATCAAAACATATATTTGGTGATGTCATTGTAATAATATTTGGTGATTGGTGGTTGAACTAATTACTTCTGCTGTTGTTGTTTCTTCATTAACATTTACATTTGTGAGCCGTTTGAATCATTCCTTCTTGAATTTTCTCTCGAACCAAATGGCAATTGATCTCTATGTGTTTCGTTCTCTCATGAAATATCTGATTTGATGCAATATGGATAGTCGCTTGATTGTCGCAGTATAGCTTAACTGTATGTGAATGTTTAATTCCCAGGTCTTGTAAAATATATTTTAACCATGTAATCTCATAACAAGTTGCCGCCATAGAACAGTATTCTACCTCCACACTGGATCTTGATACAGTCATTTGCTTCTTAGTCTTCCAAGAAACTAGTGACTTTCCAAGAAAAATACAATAACCTGTGACAGATCTTCTGGTTTCTCTACATCGTGCCCAATCTGCATCACAAAATGCATTTAATTGGATTGGACTCTTAGTTGAGAAAAATATACCTTGACCTGGACTGCCTTTGATGTATTGCAATACTCAGTGAGCAGCTACCAAATGTGGTACACAAGGTTTGTCCATGAATTGGCTTAATATGTGGATTGAGTACACCAAATTTGGTCGCGTGATTGTCAGGTAAATGAGTCATCCAACAAGTCTTCTGTATGAGGATGGGTCATTAACATAAGCACCATCAAACCTGTTCAAATATAAGTTTTGATCCATTGGAAATGAAACAGGTTTTGAGCCAAGGTAGCCTGTGTCTTCAAGGATTTCAAAGGTACACTTTCATTGTGATAAGGTGATTCCCACGTTAGATCGAGCTATTTCGATACCTATAAAGTATTTAAGTTGCCCCAGTCCTTCAATTTAAATCGTGTCTTGAGAAATAACTTGGTAGCCTCAATATCATACAAATTGTTTCCTGCCAAAATAACGTCATCCACATAGACAAGAACTGTTGTAATTTTACCATTACAAGTACGGACAAACTAAGAGTAATTCGCATTGGATTGACGAAATCCAGCTTGCTTAAGCGTTATTGACAACTTAATGAACCATTGTCTAGAGGCTTGCTTGAGCCCGTATAATGATTTATGGAGTTTACAAACTCGAGTCTTCTCTTTTCATCCACAACCTGGTGGAAGAGACATAAAGACATCTTAATCAAGGTCACCATGGAGGAAGGCGTTGTTCATGTCAAGCTGATGTAAACACCAATTTTGAGCGGCAGCAACCGCAAGAAGGAGTCGAACTGTCGTTAACTTGGTGACTGGTGCAAATGTCTCACGGCAATCCAATCCTTTAACTTGATTGTAACCTTTGGCTACCAACCGGGTTTTGTAGCATTCAACTAATCCATCTGGGTTAAGTTTGATCTTATAGACCCACTTACATCCAATAATTTTCTTTTCCGATGACAAAGGTTGAAAAGACCAAGTCCCTTTTGCTTCAAGAGCGATGATCTCTTGTTGCATGGCAAGGCACCATTTGGGATCCTTAACAGCCTGTGAAAAAGAACAAGGTTCTATCTCAACAGAAGAGCAATAATGAAAGCACGATGTTGAGTAGATAAACGAGTATAAGAAAGAACATGAGAAAGAGGATAAGTAATACCTATAGATGGAACCACAACCGAGTTGGATGATGAGGGAGAACGTGAAGGAAGAATGATACTAACGTGATAGTCACAAAGATAACTGGATATGTGTGTGGCACGAGTGGGCTGAGTAGAAATGGGAATCGTAGGTGGAGAAAGAGGAGGAATATGTATAGCAATGGTGGTAGGATCGCCTAGTGAAGCAAAGTGTTTAGTAAGAACTGGAACGGGGGATGCTCGAGTACTATCATCATTGTGCAAGAGATCAGAATGATCATCAGTATCAAGATGTTGTGTTTGATCTGGTGTTTGAGTTATGTCAATTGTGTTGTTAGAATCTGGTGTTTGGGCAATATTAACTGAACAGGAAAAAAGGAGAATCATCTGAATGAATTTCTTGTGGGGTAGGCAAAACAATGCCCAAATCTACAGCGGAAGGTGTGAATGGAAAAAATATGCTCATGAAAAATGACATTGCGAGAAATGAAAACTTTACCCATGACAAGATCATACACACGATAACCCTTTTTGCCATAGGGATAGCCAAGAAAGAGAAATCAGGTGGCTCGAGCATCAAACTTGGTGGGACGATAAAGATGTATATAATCAAAACAGAGGCATCCAAATACTCGTAGATGTTAATATTGGGGTGATTTATGGAAAAACATCTCATAAGGCGTCTTCCCCTTGAGAAGAGGTGTGGGTGTGTGATTGATGAGGTAGGTTGCGGTTAAAATGTCATCAACTCAAAATCTTTTGGAAAGGTTAGCTTGAAAGAGAAATGCTCGAGCCACGTTGAGGAGATGACGGTGTTTCCTCTTTGCTATCCCATTTTGTTGTTGGGTGGAGACATAACTGGTTTGGTGATAAATACCTTTATCAGAAAAGAATTTGATTAATGTAAACTCAGGACCATTATCACTACGAAGAATTTTAACTTTAGTAGAGAATTGTGTTTCGACAAAATTAATGAATAAAGTGAGATAACGAGAAGTGTCAGATTTATGATGCATCAAGTATACCTAAGTGCAACGAGTATAATCATCTACAATGGTGAGAAAATAACGTGCACCATTAATGGAAGAAACATGATATCCTCCCCAAATATCAACATGAATTAATCAAATGGTGAATGAGTATTAATAGAACTTAATGAAAATTGAGAACGAGTTTGCTTAGCCAATAGGCAAATTAAACAATCCTTAACATCACAAAATTTAATCTTTTGAGCAATATTAGAAATCAAACGAAAATTATTGTTTGAAAGGTGGCCAAGACGTTGATGCCAAAGCTAAGAAAAGGGTTGGAGTCCACAGTTGCCGCATGACACTCAGTTTTCTTTTAAGTATTAAGGTAGTAGAGTCCTCCGTATTTAGTTCCCATCCCAATCATCTTCCCCAATCGTTGGTCATGTATCATACAAGCATTATTAGTAAAAGTAGTAATATAATGGGGATGATTGAAAAGCTTTTTTATAGAGATCAAGTTTAATTGGAATGAAGGAACACAAATAACATTATGGAGGACAAAATCTAGTGAAAAACGGACAGTCCCAATATGTGTAATAGCGGCAAGGGCACCATTTGAAAGCTGCACAAAACGGTTAACAATAGGAAAGCTGTTAGTGAGACATGTGGCCGAACAAACCATATGGTCAGTAGCCCCACTATCAAGTATCCTTTGAGTCGATTTCCTAGTAATATAGGCACAAAAATTGTTACTTGAGAGGTCGATTGTGTTTGAAGGTGTACCAACATGATTGGCCATAGAAGTTGATAGAGTTTTACCAATAATTGCTATGAGATTTTGATACTATTCTGGTGTGAATGTGAGGGATGTGGACAGTGGTGTTGTGCTGGCATCTGCATGGTTGGCTTTGGGTTTGCCCTTTGCTGTAGAAGTATTGCCTTTTTTACGGCAGGTGTCAATTGTGTGTCCTCTCTAGCCGTAAAAATAACATATGAGATGTTGGCTAATGACACATCGTTGCAATGTCATCAAAAGATGAACAATTAAGTTCGACCTCGCTAGTGTGCGAGTTACAGAGACTAGTACAGCGATAAGTGAAGGTATCATTCCATAAGGATGTGGAATCCGCCAACCATCACCGGTTTTACCGTTATTAGACAACACTCCAAGAGGACTTGTGTGTTGTGTGTGCAAAGAATGTAAATAATACTATAACTAAATAAATTATAATCAATAATATATACATGGATAGAATGGAATGGAGAGATGTGGCATGAAATGTGATTATACTAGGGAAATGACTCAACCATAACAATCCTCCTGATTAAGTGCTAGACTCACTTAGTCCCTCAATGTGCAAGTATATCATAGGCTTGTGTCCTCTTAATTGATCTCTAAATCTCTTTTGAGGTTATAGAAATCACATCCACACAATGCATGGATTCATTAAGTACCGTGGGACACATACACGAGCCCTGTATGCCAGCCTCGCGTATCTCTACCTTACTAGTCATATACAATGGTTATTTCGTTGGGCATGTAATGCGCAACTGCGTGAGCCGTACTACAGCTAATAATTCATCAACGAGGCTAACCAAATACTGGATGGCAACCAAGTGAAAGTATTAAAAATACGAGATACCCATATAACACGTATGTTATATGCTTGTGTCCCTTTAAATAATTTCTAATCTCTCTCGATGTCTTAGATATTACATCCATGCATAAATGCTTGGATTCATTAAGGATCGTGGGACACACACATGAGCTATACACGCCAGCCTAGTGATCTCTCATTTTTCTGGTCAAATGTAAAGGATATCACGCTGAACATGTTAATGCGAGTCACGCGATATATAACACACAACTTAAATATCATTCACAATATGGCTAACCGAGTGAAAGCATTAAGCAATGAAATACCCCTATAATTACACGAGCACAAGAGGAATTCAGTGGTCTTTACTCTAGATAAGGATTTGGTTTTATCAATTTCTATAGAATGACTGAACATGAGAAACAAGTTTACCTAACACTAATGTGCAAATAGTTGGTTGTTTATCATTAAGGATATTCAATTTAGGTTAAGTGTTCATTCTTTTGATTTGAGAATTATCCCTAAATCAATTTATTACCCAATCTGGCCAAGGATAGATAATTGTGTCTTAATAACAAGACCCATTAAGCAAAAGAATATGAACCAAGGCCAATTTAGCATATTCAATGCCTGAACTGAAACCTTTCATACTCTTTGGAGCTAAATTCTCTAACACTCAAATTACTCTAAACATGGTATTTTGGTCATCCACCAACATACAAACAATTATGGGATGCTAAATTACACTACTCCTAATTTAATTACTTTACTCATAATAACAATCATGCATACATGTCAATTTTGGTCCTCAACACACATGTATATCACAATAAGAGATTAAATCATAAAATTAACAAAGAGTAAAACAAAACCCAAATGAATTTAAACTCAAACATACATATATTGCACATGTGTAGATTTACAATATTCCCCAAATCGGGGTTACACATCAAAGACATAATAAATACAAAGAAATGAGACAACCTTTGAAGACAAACCCTCCAAAGAAGCTCCTAGCTCTCCTAGCTCGAATTTGGCTCATATTTCCTTATAGTCTAGTCTAAAATGGATGGATAAAGTGTATTAGGGTGTTGTGGAGGTATATGGTGAGCTCCTATAGAGAAAGAACCTCCATGGGAGCTTGGGTCTCTCTTTATTTGGTGGAGAAGATGAAGAAGATGAAGAAGATGTGTTTGGGTGTGAGAGAGAGAAGAGAGAAAGATGGAGTGAGGGATTCTGATTAGAAGAGAGAGAATATGGGATATTTATAGTAGGGGGAGTTAGGGCACAAAAATGGGGTGAAAAAACGAGATTACCCCTCGACAAATGCCCTAAAAAATGCAAGTCTGGTGTGTTTCGCAGTACGTAACACGGTACGCTTTGACGAGATGTACCGCGTTATGCCTTTTAAAAGCCTCGCGATATGCTTTGACGACTCATACCGTGAAAGTTCTCAGAAACTCCACATTGCTTTTCTATTGTTCGGACACGGTTCACTTTGACGACTTATACTGCGAGAGTTTCTAGAAACTCCATCATGCTTTTCCGTGGTTCGGATGCGGTACACTATTTGGCCTGACACGGTACGCTTTGACGAGGCGTACCATGAAAATGCTCCTTTTTGCCTTTTGAGATGCATTTTGGCCCGGAAACACCCCATTGCCACACGATGACTTCTCCAATACAATATGAACCTGCACAAGGCTTACAAAACCTATTATATTCACAAAAACGCTCGAAAACGAGAACAAACGATAGGAAATGGGGACCTCAAAAGGTGTATAAATCGTGTTGATCATTGACGGCAAGTCTCAGAAGTATGACTTATTCTGTCACAACGGTCACATTTAAGATGAGGATTCTTTGGTGTGTAATTACTTCCAAAGCCACGAGAATTATACCTAACAAAAAAAGCACTGGTCTCAGATGTATTTGTCTTGCTTGTGAAAACTGAACGCTGTTTTTCATCCTGGAGAATAAGAGAATGTGCCAGGTTTACAGTAAGAAGTGGATCCATAAGCAGAATTTGTCCATGTACTGCATCATAAGTTTCATTGAGTCCCATGAGAAACGTCATGGTTTTTTGATTTTATTGGAACTGCAACACTTCTTTTACTGTGCCATAAGTGCAAGTTGGAATGGAGCATAAAGAATCTCTCTCATCCCATAAGCCTTTTAGTTTGATGTAATAAGCACTGATTGTCAAGTTATTTTGGATGCAGACGTGGATGGCTTGTTCAATATGAAAGAGATGAACACTATTGACACGTGAAAAGCGCTCCTTGAGATCATTCCAGATATTGAATGCGAATTCATTTTATATGACGCTGGCACAAATATCTTGTGAAATCGAATTGAGAAGCCAAATTTCACAAGATTGTTGCAGCGGATCCACTACTACAATTTGATAGTGGAAGTCTTTGGTGGCTATTGAATGACGCCATCGACAAAACCTTCCTTGTTTTTAGTACTGAGTGCCATAAGCATGGCACGACTCCATGTTCCATAGTTGTCATCGTTCAATGGTTGTGTGACAAGTATGGCACCGAGTTGATCTGAATGATGGATGTAAAGTGGATCAGTTGGATTTTTATATCTGCTGTAATTCTCACACTTGGCTGAGGATTCAAGATTAGTATCAGTTGTGACTGACTTATCTCCATGTGATATGGTTGTCGGCTAAAGGTTGAAGAAGGTATATGATGGCTGGCTAAGGTTTTTCTATTAAGAGCGAAGTCGCTCTGATACCAAGTGAAAAATATTTCTGTAATGATATATTTAAATTGTGTTGTACATGAGATTTTATACAAGAGAAATACAAGAGGAAATTAAGGTCCTACGTTATAGCTTAAATGAAATACTTGCCAAATTTACAAATGAAGAAAGAATCATACAATCAGGAAAGAATCAATCTACAATCAATCTGTGATTGATTGTAATACAAGGAGATCAATATCAGTTAACTTTATTGTCTTTTACTAACACAATTGTGAAATAATTTTCTGATAATTTTATTCATTATGTTTCTACAATATATAGAATACATACAAAGACCATTTATAAGGAAAGAATCAAGCTACAATCAAGCAAATCAAACTACACGAATTAAGCAAATCAATCTATAGTCAACTACACAATCTCAGTCATAATTGAGAATATCCTATAATTAAAAGGAGAATAAATGCAATCATTGACTAAGAATAATGCTCAATTTAATCCCATAATTTTTGCCCAATTCAATCCCATAATTCTAGCACTCCCCCTCAAGTTGGAGCATGGATATCGCATATGTCTAACTTGTCTAAAGAGTCACCAAAAGCATTGCTGGCTATAACTTTGGTAAGAACATAGGCTAACTGATATTCAAACTTCACAAAAGGAAACATAATAATCACGGCTTCAAGTTTTTCCTTAATAAAGTGTATATCAATTTCAACATGTTTTGTTCGGTCGTGTTGAACTGGATTGTGAGCAATCTCTATAGCTGAAGTGTTATTACAATACAATTTCATTGCTTCTTGAGAATCAACACCCAATTCCAAAAGTAAGTTTCTCAACCATAGTAACTCACATACTCCAAAAGCCATGCCCCTGTACTCAGCTTCTGCACTAGACCTTTATACCACTGGTTGCTTTTTACTCCTCCAAGTCTCAAGATTTCCACCTACAAAAGTGAAGTATTCTGAAGTAGATCTTCTGTTATCGGTTGAACCTGCCCAACCTGCATCGGTTTAACCTTCTACTTTTAGGTGATTATGTTTAGTGAAGAGTAATCATTTACCTGGAGTGGTCTTCAAATACCTTAATATACGTTCCACGGCATCCATATGAGGTTTACGAGGATCATGTATAAAATGACTCACTACACACACTGTATAGGCAATATCTGGTCTAGTATGGGACAAATAGATCAATTTTCCTATAAGGCTCTGGTATCTTGCCTTATCAGTGGAAGTTGCATTCAAACACAGAAACAACTTATGATTTTCTTCCATAGGAGTCTTAGCAGGTTTACATCCAAGCATACTTGTTTCAGTTAACAAATCAAGAATTTATTTCTGTTGAGATACGAAAATACCATTCTTTGATCGTGTTACCTCTATCCCAAGAAGGTACTTCAAGTCACCAAGCTTCTTCATTTCAAACTCCAAGGCCAAGTGTCGCTGCAAACTCTCAATTTCATCTTGATCATCACCTGTCACCACCATATCATTAACATAGATAATCAAAGCAGTAATTTTACCTTTTTGGTGTTTCAAAAACAATGTGTGATTTGAGTTACTTTGTTTATAGTCGAAGTTCTTCGTAGACTTGGTGAATCTACCGAACCAAGCCCTTGGAGATTGCTTTAAACCCATACAATGTCTTTTTAAGTTTGCACACCATTATAGTATTTGAGTACTTCTCTGTTGGGATTTATGCCCTAAAGCTTGTAATTTGTAAATGTTATAAATTCAGTAATAAAAGAAGTAGTTATTTCATTCAAATATATTAATTTATACGCTTATATTATATATGCAAACATCCAAGATTGCTAGATGTAATCTCAAACTGAGTATATGAATGTCATATACAGAGGAATTTAGTTTGGGACATGTAATCTAAATAGTCCGTAGAAAGCAAATAAAGTTGGGTACTTTATTTGTGGTTAATCTACAGCTGCAGTCCACTCCGTATTGTACGGTGGTCTTATCCTAGACTACTCATATGGTGTTATGAGAATGGAGGCACCTTATATGATGTAATCATATAGGACTGGGCCACGATCTATATGAATCTATCACTAAGATCTATTAGTTGAAAAGATTCATATATATCAACTAATGATGGCTATATATAGGTGATCTAAATCCTGAGTGTCTTACTAACTCCTTCAGGTTAGATCGTGGTTTTTGATTTACCATGGGTGAGATTGGAATATCATTCTCGGTCAATAACTCCGTATCTTGGAATCATAGTTTGGCTTGTGGTTGGGAAGGTATGCACACAATAGTGGAATCCACTCTTTTTTATGAGAAGTAGATAAGTAGTTTCCTTATGGGTTGATTCGAGGCTTGAACGATTAAGAGCACTCTCCTTCTTTCGTAAAGGAATGGAGGATATAATCATTCAAGAGAATCAATGGTACTTACAGGAAAAAATATAATTAGAGAGGTATAACAAACTTTATGACCTAACTCTAATTATGAACTACTGGTGGAGGATCATGCCATATGTAATAACTATATCAATAGACACTAATAAAATTGGTTGTGTAAAACATTTACAGTATGAGAGTACAACCTTGGGTTTTTAGTGGAATAACTCCAAGGTTAATAATTGTGAAATATTAATTAAAGAGTTTAATTAATTCTTTTTAAGAATTATTGGAGCTCAAAACTGTGGGTCCATTAGGTCCCCTTGCTAGCCCTATACGATTGATAGTAACAAAGACTCACGGAGAATTTGATAGTCCAATTAATTATGTTACGAGAGTAACTTAAATATATTTTGGAAATTAATTAAATGATGTGATTATTTAATTAATATATTATTTAATTGTTGAATTAAATATTATTAAATAATATGATTATTTAATTGACATATTAATAATTAAGAATTATTAAATTGTCATATGGAGGTTTCAGTTTCTAATCTTGACAAGAGCAAATAAAATAATAAGTGATTATTTTTATTTACTCTAAATATGTCAAAGGTTTAAACCCTAGTAAAATAGTAATAGTTAAAAAGGATTTAGAATCCTATTTTAACTTGGATTACTAAACCCTAGGTTCCTAATATATAAGATATATTTGTCAGAAAAAAGAAGCTATTCAGAACCCTACAGAGAACAGAGGTGGGCGGAAACTATAGAGGGAAAAGAAAAGAAAAAATCTCTCACAATAGGGTTGGCCAAATTCACAATGAAGAGCAAGATGTTGTCTTTCGGTTCTCTCAAGCTTCCATTCAACTGCTCCCAGAATCCGTGACATGCCCACACACACAGTTGCTAGATCGCGGGACATAGCTAGGAAGGCTTAGTGGTATTGGATCGCAAAGAAGGATTGAAAAGAAAACGAAGGAGTGTTCTTCAAAGGAATGAAAAAAAATCTCTTCTTCATATTCGTGTATATACAAAAGGTCTCAAGAAGACGATAGAAAAATTTTAAAACCTATCATTCTTAATTTGTTTTATTGATTAATTTCAATTACTTTTCCGCTGCGCGACTTACATTCTCTATATCCGGAGGAGGGTCCATATACACTTTTTCTTCTAAATCTCCATGCAATAAAGCAAGAGCACTCTAATCGTATTAAGCTTGGCAACTGGTGCAAAAGTGTCTTGTTAGTCAATCTTATAACATTGTGTATACCCTTTTGCAACCAACCGAGCTTTATACCTTTCAATGGTCCCATCCACCTTATGCTTGATCGCAAACACCCATCTACATCCCACCGTATTCTTTCCCTTAGGTAAAGGCACAAGTTCCCAAGTAGCATTCTTCTCAAGTGCTGCCATTTCTTCTACCATAGCTTAGGTCTATCTAGCATCTGCTAAAGCTTCCTACATTTTACTAGGAATAGAGACAGACAATAACTGTAGCACATAAGAAGCATATGACTTGGATAATTTTTGGGAAGTTACATGGTCACTAATAGGATATCTAGCTTTTTATTTAAGGTCAAGTTCATATTTAATAGGTGGAATACCACGGTTAGAATGCGGTGGAAGACGATTTTGAGACAATTGAGATTCAACATCATCAACAATTGTAGAATTAGGATTAGTGGGTACCTCTAAAGGAGTCTTAGGAGAAGATTGGCCCAGTGGTTGTGTCGAATTGTTAAGAGACATTATACTATCATGGAGAGAATCATCCTCATCGTTTGGAGTCGTTAATTCATCAATTGGGAGTCTTTCCCGATCATCCGATTGATTGGTGGTATCATTTCCGATTGTTCGGTTGTCTTCATCTGGCCGACTGGTAGTGTCACTTCTGGTCTCCCAGATACTGGAGAAGTCTAAATATCTTGAAAAAAAAAAACACATGTAATTCTTCAAGATTAATCATTTTTTCTTGATTCTCCCCCTAAAGTGATAAATCAGTAGATGGCCAATAGAAGAACTCTTTCTCATGAAAAACGATATCCATGGAAACATAAAACCTCTTAGAAGACGGATCATAACACTTATAGCCTTTTTGATTGATTCCATATCCCACAAACACACACTTCAAAGCAAGAGAATCAAGCTTAGTGCGTTGATGTGGATGTAAGTGAACCTAGACGACACACCCAAAAATTCAGGGAGCTAGAAGTACCACTGGCGGAAGAGTACAATGATCAGAAAGTGCATCCAATGGTCTTCCAAAATTGAGGACACTAGAGGGTGTACGGTTGATCAAGTAGACCGTCGAACTCAAAGCTTCACCCTATAAGTGAGAAGGAACATGTCCACCAATCAAGAGAGACTGAGTAACTTCCAATAACTGTCTATTTTTCCTTTCTGCGACACCAATTTGTTGAGGGGAATAAGGACAAGTTGTTTAGTGAATAACACCCGCCGAACGAATGAAGTCCGTCAATTCTTGCTTGAAGTATTCACTTCCATTATCAGAACGAAGGACTTTTATCTGAATGCTAAACTGTGTAGCCACCATCTGATGAAACAGGCGAAAAACTGTACAAACATCACTCTTGTGCTTCACTTGATAAACCCAAGTCATTCTAGTACAGTCATCCACAAAAGTAACAAACCACTTCATCCCATTATGAGTACAGATTGGCACTGGTCCCCAAACATCTAAATGAACTAATGAAAAAGAAAGATCTGCTTTATTATCACTAAAATGGAAAACGGTACGGTGGCTCTTTGCCATCACACAAGTTTCACAAATAAAATCTAAAAAATTACAACCATTAAATAAAGGTGGAAACAATCTCCTAAGATAACTAAATGAGGGATATCCTAGTCGTATGTGCCATACCCAAATCTCTTCTTTCTTCTTGTTCACCAAATTTTCATTCACCAAGTGAGCTTGTCCTTCTTTGTTGGATCATTGGAACCCATTCTCCAGATAGTACAATCCTCCACTTTGTTTACCACTACCGATCTTCTATTTAGTATGGATATTCTGAAAAATACAATGAGTAGGAATTTTTTTTAATAATAATTATAAATAATTTGGGGTTTAGTGGAGGGATACGTACACCATTCAAACTCACAACCTTGTAGTTTTGAGCCACCGGATCAACCTCATTTGCATTTTAGACCGTGCTTGGGGTGATTGAGCTCGTCAAGTGTTCCCTAAGCAGCAGATTGAGGAAAGCATTTTTTTTTTTTTTTTTAATGTATAAGGAAATATTTGATTTACTATATATACAAATACAATTCTCAATTTTTGAAGACGAGATATAAACATTTTGAAATAATAGTTTTATTTTTTTCAGAAAATACAAAACTTGTATGCACTATGCATAGTGTAAGGTAAGCTTTTATGCACTATGCATTGTGCTTTTCTAGTTAGAATGTCGGTTCAACATTTCAATATCTCCAGAGTGATTCTTTATTAGCTAGGTAGAGTATCAACCAGGTTTCTCCTTTCGCTATTGGTGTTCTTTTTTTTTTTTTTTCTTTTAAATGCTATTACAAATTTCGGGATTAGGGAATGTGACTTGATTCAAACTCACAACCTCATGGATGTAGGTATGAGAATACCGTGCTAACCTTGTATTGCTCGTTGAACAGATTTTTAGTTTCTAGTCTTTTTGGGCTGTATTTGTTGCACTTTAATTCCCAGAGAAGGAAACAAGTTTGTACAGTATGAAACGGGCCGCGTTGTTGAATAGCTAGAAATCAAGATTCAAGCTTACATATCCATAATGAGTTGGGTTTTTAACAAGTCTGGGCCGGGTTTGGTATACCTTTTTTTCTTTCTTTATTTATTTTTTTTATATTCACACCTACATCATAATAAGAAATAATTTATTTGATGGTGTTGTGCATCCATCCCATATATATGAAAAATAAAATCACTTTACTTGGACAATTTTATTGCCATTAAAATTTTAGTTTAATACTTTTTCTCTTTTTAACGTCTCTATTATTTTATTTTTGATAAAATGGGTTAATTTTACTCGAATTTCGTCACAATAAACATAATTATGAAACTACTGGCATATTTATTTACATCACATTCTTAAGTGGTTGTCAATCACTCAATCTCCACATAACTCAAATAAATTTGGGAAGTAGGATCACCCATCATTAGATTTCTCCTCCCAACCCTTGCATAATTTTCCAAAGGATCACCAATCTTTAGATTCTCCTAATAAAAGTTGTCATGTATATATGAAAACCTATCAGTAATTTAAGTAATTATAGAATCAACATTAAACCTTTTATTTCATACCTCCATGTAAGGGTGGACACCCAAACGATCAAACCGATCAATCCGTCTAAATTAAATCAATTTAAATAGGTTGGTTTGATTTTGTTAAAGAAAAAAAAAACCAATTGTACTATTTTTTAGTAACCAAATGGTTGGGTTGGTTTGTGGGGACCCGTATAACCCAACCCAAACCAATACATACTTAAATATATATATATATATATATATATATTAAATTATCATATAAAAAAAATTAAAATTAACCTAATTTTATATTATATTTATTTCCAAGGTTACCGTTTTCCCAATTTTAAGTTCTAACCCCCTCTGTTTATTCTTAAAGCAAAATTTCATCTCATTCGAAGTTGTTGGCACTAAACAAATTTATTGAGTATAAGTAACTATTTTCTTTTTGTTTTGTACAAAAACACATTAAGAAATACGGCTTAGTTTTTTTTTTTTTCATAAATTTTATGCGTTCTATACACTTGAGTTATTTATTTATTTTATTTATTTATTAAAAATTATAGTTATGCATTTGGGTTAAATTTAGTATTATTGTTTATCTTATTAATAATGAGTTTACTACTTATATTGCTATTATTATATTTGTTTAAATAAAAAGAAATAATATAATTATTTTCTTAAACCGTCAAACCAAACCGAACCAAACCAATTTTTATTGGTTTGGTTTGGTTTGGTTTTACCTTATAATTGGTTTGGTTTGGATTGTAAGAAGAGTGACGATATTTGCACCCCTTGAAAATCGTATGTGCACCTCAAATCAGCATATTTTTAGAAATTCCAACAATACCCTTAAATAAAATTATTAAAATAATGAAAATAATTATACAATATCTCATACATCATATTAATACAATATTTAATATTCTAACATTTTAACAAACATTATAATTAGTTACAAAGAAAATTATAATATCTTTTGATTATAATATTAGTGATTATTTAAAATTAAAAAAAAAAACTAAACTAAACTAAAAGAATTATTTTAAAAGAAAAATAAAAGGAATAAAAAGATGGAGGAGGTTTCTGGCGAGGTTTTGGAATCCCAAGTAACTATTACACTCTTCCATACTCTTGTTTTTCATTTTTTTTAATCTTATTTATTTTATAATTTATTAAAATAAAAATAAAAATCAAAGCTTCAAAGTCTGTACACCACACGTTTGCATAATTTCAAAACCCATTTTCACTGGTTTCAAACTCCCTACTAAGAATTAGGGCAAAATTTCCAAATTAGATCTATAGGACATCCATACAAAAATAAAATAAAAAAGAAGAAGATGATATGGATCTCATGTTAAGTGTAAGGAAGGGCATATTTGTAATATGTGGGGTGTACCGTTTACGTACAATTTATAATATTTTAAATCTTTTTTGGTAGGGTGTACAAACAAAAAAGGTGTATATACGATTTTTAAGGGGTGTAAATATCGTTACTCTTGTAAGAAAATAACCTGATTAAATAATGGTTTGGTTTGGGTATCGTCAAACTCAACCCAAACCAACCCATGCCCACCCCTACCTCCATCTGATCGACGACCCTCATAAGGCAAACAATGTATGATTATATATAGGGTTAATTGCACAAATATACCTTATATTTATCTAATAAAGCAGATTTTCAAACAATTGCCTTATTTAAATATAAACATCCTAATTGGAATGTGCTTGAGGTATGAAAAGTCAGTAGTGCCTTTGGGTAAAAGAGAGGGGTTATTTTGGTGGGTAAATTTCACAAACAACCCTGAATTTATGTGTAATTGTATAAATATTCATTTTTTCTAATAATTACATAAATATACCCTATCGTCAGTTGATTTTTGTTAACTTTAACCTTTAACCACATTTGTATCTTGAAATAACTAAACTACCGTTAAAAACTTATTTATCTTTTCTTTTATTATTTAAATATATTAAAAAGTATTTACTTTAAAAATTGAAAAAATCGGTACAATTTTTTTGTTGCTTTCTTTCTATTATTTTTTTTAACACAATCAAAACCCACAAAACTGTAAAAATTGTTGTGTTTAGTAGGTTTTGATTGTGTTTAGTGAGTTTTGATTCTGTTGATTAAATGTAATTGTTGGTGGATTTTGATTGTGTTGATGAAATGAAATTGTTTGTGGGTTGATGAGTATGAAATTGAATGTTTTGGTGATAAAGTTTGTTTTTGAAATCTGAAAATTTAGTGTTTGGGGCATGGAAAATGTGAAAAAAAAAAAAAATGGTAGAAAAAAAATGAAAATAAAAGCAACAAAAAAATTTTGTACTGATTTTTTCAATTTTTTAAGTAAATATTTTTAAATATAAAAGAAAAGATAAATAAGTTTTCAAGGATAGTTTAGTCATTTCGGGATACAAATATGGTTAAAGGTTAAAGTTAACAAAAGTCAAATGACGGTAGGGTATATTTATGTAATTATTAGAAAAAATGAATATTTATACAATTACACTTAAATTCAGGGTTGTTTGTGAACCAAAATAACCTCTCCCTCTTACCCAAGGGCATTATTGACTTTTCATACCCCAAACACATTCCAATTGGGATGTTTGTATTTAAATAGGGCATTTGTTTGAAAATTTACTTTATTAGATAAATAGAGGGTACGTTTGTGCAATTAACCCTTATATATATAATTAATTCCGTGTGTCATAAGGGAAACGTCGGGAAAGTGTTAAGTAATTTGGTCTCTATAAAAAAAAAAAAAACATAATTATAAACAATATAATACTAAAAAGAAAAAAATTAACAGATATATATATTTTCCTCGGTTAAAATTCTATGAGAAGATTTTTGAAGTGAAGTATATAAAATATTTTAAAAATAATTAAAGTGAAAAAAAGAAAAGAAAAGATAAAAAGATATACAAAAGTAACAGAACCATTTAAAAATATTTTGTTATAAAAATCACCAATTAAAATTATATATATTTAATTTTTAATGATATGTTTGACTTGTTGGGTAAGTTTTCTAGATTCAAGAAACAAAAATAAAGCCAACAAATTATATTATCACTCAAGCCCCTCTCTCTCTCTCTCTATCTCTCTATCTCGCTGTGTGTGTTTTTTTCTTAGGGTTTGGAAATTCGATTCTTTTCCTCCGAACAAAATCTCCAATTGAAACGTTAGGGTTTTTGTCTTCAACTACTCGGCGGTCATGGCGGCAACGATGGTGAGCTCGGCCGGAGGTTTACTTGCGATGTTGAACGAGACCCATCCCTTGTTGAAACTACACGCTCTCTCCAATCTCAACAGCTGCGTTGACCAGTTCTGGCCCGAGATCTCCACTAGTGTACCCATCATGTACTTCAATTTCTCTCTTTCTTTGTCTGATTTATTGTTTTCGATCTGTCAGTTTCTGGGAAAGTAAAATTTGAATCTTTATGGGTTTAATGCTGTTTTTAAGTGGGGTTTTAATTTACTGAGTAATTTAGTTTTCAATTGCTTAAAAAAAATTAAGAAAACTAGTATTTTAGTTTAAGAATGGTTGTCTGGTTGTTTATTTGAAATATATATATTTAAAAAAAAAAAAATAGAAAAGAAAATTTATTCTGTTTTTGTTATGGGTTTTAAGACTAGGGTTTTAATTCTTTTAGGGAATGTGAAACGTTAATGCTGTTTAAACTCTGTGGTTTGTGTTATTGTAATTGGTGGTTTTCGGAGGAGATTAGGACATATGAAGAAACTTTTGAACTATTATTAAGGCAGCTGATGATGTGGTGATGACAATTTTGTTAATATATTAATCAATGACAATCTACATAGTTGTAAACTCTATTATCCTAATAGATATAGGGCCTGAGAATCAGATTGGGTACAAAATTTGCTTCACTCAAAAAGTCTGGAATTTCCCACTAGTTTCTTCTTTTTTGGACCTTTAGCAAGAGAATTGGAGCTATCTTTCGGTTCTGAAGTGGAGATGAGTGAGGGAAGTAACTTTGATATCAGTTGGTGCCGATGCTAGAGTCACAATGCTTTGGGTGTTGATGATTTTAATGTTCAGGTTTTGGATTATACGCATTAGTAATTTAACTTGTTTTCATGATCCTGAATAACTTTTTCGGTCTAGTTGAATCATTTTGATTTGAATTTCATTTGTAGTTTTGTTGCAGTGTATACTAAATGTGGCTCTGCTATGTAATGCCTTTCATTTTTCTGGTCAAAGAGAAGTAAGATTAAACCAGTAGTTTAAGAGATGTTGTAAGTTTTAGCTAAAAAGTTGGCCTAGGTAAAAAGAAATTATACTTCATGGATGACGATATCTCTTAAGTTTTGAAGTGAAGCTGATGGAATCAAATTAGGAGTCTAAACTATTTTCATCACAATATTATTTATTCTTCCTATATCTTAGTGCAATTATTATCCTTTGTCGTAGTCTGGTGTTATTACATGTGTGTGTATGAGCTGATTGTTGCTGATCATGTATCTGCCAGAATGTTGGGACGCAATCATATAGGTCTGTTTTAAGGGAAGATAATGTGCTTATTATGGTTATGGGATGGACCATGTGGCATTGATTTTGGGAAATTGTGTAAATCTATGTTTGTATTGGTATAGATAGCCAATGATGAATAATCTTATTTTTCTATATATAATGGCTATTAATGTTTATGTCATTTCATCCTTTCTTTTGATCCAGCGAAAGCTTATATGAGGATGAAGAGTTCGATCAGCATCAGAGGCAACTTGCAGCCCTGCTGGTTTCAAAAGTAATAACTAATTTCTGTGTACTCTCTCCGTATCTGCATGGACTAGTGTTTTCTTTTTCTGTACAGAATAAGTGTATGCATTTGTAAGAACTAAGAACACTTTAAATGTAGACCCAAAAGAAAACAGAGAAAGAGAGTATATGGGGCAAGATTCAACTATGCCAGAACACTTTCTTCTAATTGGAAGGGCTAATACCAAAAGATTCTTTTAAGTGTCTTTGATCCAAATCTATAGAAGTATATATACATGCAGACAGCAGCTCTATTACAGAAACTAACTCTTGTTATTAGGAACTTCCAATTTCAAATTTACCATTTTTTGGAAAGTGTCATTCACCTATTACCATCTATCCTCTCTCTTGTAGTATTCAAAAATCCCTTGTTCCAACCACGTTACCCAAATGACAGCTGTAATGTATCACTGCCACTGGACTTTTAACTTTCATACTACCAGGCCACCGGCAAAAGCCAAAATTTCCCCCCCGAATACTCTTTACATGAGGAAGGCAACATAACTTGAGATAATTTAGCCTAGGAAAACAGAATGCTTCCAAGTTTCCAAGCTACTAGACAACGAAGAAGAAAAGTGATTAGAAGACTCCATATCATTATTATATGTCACACACATTGAGGGCAAAGATAGCTCTTAGGTTTCCTCCTTTGAATATAAATTATGACACTCATGTCTGATTGATAGATGCAATTTATAGTACTCTGTTCTGACATTTTCTTTTAATGGATTCTACTTTGCTTCTTCACCACAGGTTTTCTATTACTTGGGTGAACTTAATGACTCATTGTCATATGCCCTTGGAGCTAGTTCCTTATTTGATGTTTCGGAGGATTCTGATTACGTTCATACGCTTCTAGGTAAGGATATTTGTTGAGTTCCGTTATGTTCTGATTGCTGGAACAGTAAGGGGAATGAATGAGTTTGGTTAAGTCAATGTAAATTTCATTTGATCATCGTTTGTGATACTCACAGGGTTTACATTGAGATATTTTACACCTCTTATTGATACGATACTTTGTTTGATTTCTTTCCTCAGCAAAGGCTATAGATGAATATGCCAGTATCAAGTCAAAGGCAGCTGAGTCAAACAATGAAGCAGCAAATGTGGACCCTAGATTGGAAGCAATTGTGGAGAGAATGCTTGATAAGTATGTGGACCTTTACTTTTTTGATCTGTTGACGTTTCATCTTCTTCTAGCTGGCTAAAAATTTATTCATGTAGGTGTATTATGGATGGAAAATACCAGCAAGCAATGGGGATTGCGATTGAATGCCGAAGATTGGATAAACTCGAGGAAGCAATTACTAGGAGTGATAATATACAGGGGACTTTGTCATATTGCATTAATGTCTCTCATTCCTTTGTTAATCGTAGAGAATATCGGAGTGAGGTGAGTAATTTTAGTGTTATTGATTTTTAATGTTATTCTTATACCACTTGTTTATGCGCTATCATGTTTTTTTTTTACAAATCTTTTATCATGTTGTAGTGGGGTTTTATGTTCATTCTGTATGTTTCCTTGTATTATGTTCAGCTGCTTACATTGCTGTTGGGTATGTGTTAGTAGTAGATACTTGATTGTTGGTAGCAGTTTATGCCATTGTTTCATATGCTGTATTTGCTGTTGAAAGCATCCATGCTTTCATGAACTTGAATTTGAAGAGCTATGAAAAAAAAAAAAACTGAAACTTGAAAGTATTTTGATGGAATGCTCTATAAGATCTCTCAATGAATTGATTCTTCCTTCAGGTGCTTCGTCTTCTTGTCAAAGTATACCAAAAGCTTCCCTCTCCAGATTATTTGAGTATTTGCCAGTGTCTCATGTTTTTGGACGAGCCTGAAGGCGTAGTGAGTATATTGGAAAAGCTTCTCCGATCGGAAAATAAGGATGATGCTTTATTGGCATTCCAAGTAGCCTTTGATCTTGTAGAGAATGAGCATCAAGCTTTTCTCTTGAATGTGAGAGATCACCTGCCTGTTCCTAAGTCACAACCTTCAGAAGCAGTCCAACCAGTATCTAGTGATCCTGCTTCTGCTCAAAACGAAAGTTCTACAGCTGCTGAGGATGTTCAGATGGCAGATGGAACTTCTGCTTCAGTCACAACTGTGCCTGAAGCGGATCCAAGTGAAGTGATGTATGCAGAAAGACTAACCAAAATCAGGGGAATTTTGTCTGGAGAGACATCAATTCAGCTGACTCTGCAATTCTTATACAGTCATAACAAGTGAGACCATTTGTTTCTTTCACCAATTAAAAGTTTTATTCAGAAATACTTTTGAATAGTTTATTTGGATGAAGATTGTTTGTGATACATTTACTTATCTGGTTGTGTTTGTTTATAGGTCGGACCTATTGATTCTAAAGACAATAAAGCAGTCTGTTGAGATGAGAAATAGTGTCTGTCATAGTGCAACAATTTATTCTAATGCAATTATGCATGCTGGAACAACTGTGGATACTTTTCTCAGAGAGAATCTGGTAAAACAATTGTCTAGCTCTTATTATTATTATTTTTTCGTTGATGATGACACACACACACATAGAAAGACTTACACGCAGACATACATATGTATATGTTATAATACTTTGTTGGTTCATCTCAATTCTCAGGACTGGTTGAGCAGAGCCACCAATTGGGCTAAATTTAGTGCAACAGCTGGATTAGGTGTTATTCATAGAGGCCATCTGCAGCAAGGAAGGTCACTGATGGCACCTTACTTGCCCCAGGGTGGGGCTGGTGGTGGTGGCAGTCCGTACTCTGAAGGTGGTGCTCTCTATGCTTTGGGTCTCATTCACGCCAATCATGGCGAGGGCATCAAGCAATTCCTTCGTGATAGCCTACGCAGTACTAATGTTGAGGTAGCTTTACGGGAACTCTAGAATTTATTTATTAGATAGAAAGCCTCCAAAAGTGATTAGGAAATTCATTATTGAAAACTTTTTGCAGGTTATTCAACACGGTGCCTGCTTAGGTCTTGGCTTGGCAGCTCTAGGAACTGCCGACGAAGATATCTACGATGATATTAAAAATGTGCTTTATACAGACAGTGCAGTTGCCGGTGAAGCTGCTGGCATCAGCATGGGTTTGCTTATGGTTGGAACTGCCAGTGAGAAGGCGAGTGAGATGCTTACCTATGCACATGAAACACAGCATGAGAAGATCATTAGGTAAGCTGGTTTTTAAATATGGGTTGTTGTTTTAAGCTTAACTTCTGCCATTGTGTTTCCTAACTCATGATTATGTTTCAGGGGATTGGCATTGGGCATAGCCCTTACAGTGTATGGAAGGGAAGAGGAAGCTGACACATTAATTGAGCAGATGACCCGTGATCAAGATCCCATTCTGCGTTATGGTGGTATGTATGCATTGGCACTGGCCTATAGTGGAACAGCTAATAACAAGGCCATTCGCCAGCTGCTGCACTTTGCTGTCTCAGATGTGAGTGATGATGTCAGGAGGACTGCTGTTCTAGCACTTGGCTTTGTCTTGTACTCTGAGCCAGAGCAGGTTTGTGATTTTTCATATTCCCTTCTTTTTTTTTTTTCCCTTTCTTTTACAATTTGTTCTTTTAATGTTCATGTTCCTCTATTCTCCATTGTTGTTCTCTATGCAATGTGTTGTTGCTAGCTATACATGCAATGTGGTTTTTATCTTTTTTGGTGGGTGGGTTGGTGGTGAGTAGGGGGGGAAGTTGAACACAGATTGCTGTAGATCTCACTGTGTTCTTAAACTGCAGACTCCTCGAATTGTCTCCCTGCTATCCGAGTCATATAATCCACATGTTCGATATGGTGCGGCTCTTGCAGTAGGCATTTCCTGTGCGGGTACTGGCCTGAGTGAGGCCATATCATTGCTAGAGCCTCTGACTTCAGATGTTGTTGATTTTGTTCGTCAAGGTGCTCTAATTGCAATGGCTATGGTCATGGTCCAGATTAATGAAGCCAATGACTCTCGTGTTGGAACCTTTAGGTATTGTTGTAGTATTAAGTCTTGCATTTTTATCGCACATGTTAAGTTTGTGTCACTTATATGTATTTTTTTTCCATGTTATATAGGCGGCAATTGGAGAAAATAATTCTAGATAAACATGAAGATACCATGAGCAAGATGGGAGCTATTTTGGCCTCTGGAATCCTTGATGCTGGGGGAAGGAATGTGACTATAAAATTACTTTCCAAGACAAAACATGATAAAATTACAGCAGTTGTTGGTCTTGCTGTTTTCAGTCAGTTTTGGTATTGGTATCCCCTTATTTATTTCATTAGCTTGGCGTTCTCACCCACAGCACTTATTGGGCTCAACTATGACCTGAAAGTTCCTAGGTTTGAATTCTTATCACATGCAAAACCTTCTCTGTTTGAATATCCAAAGCCAACTACTGTGCCCACCGCCACATCAGCTGTAAAACTTCCCACCGCTGTTCTGTCAACATCGGCAAAGGCCAAAGCCAGGGCTAATAAGAAAGAAGCAGACCAGAAGGAAAAAGCAATTGCCGAAAAGACTGAGACTTCAACTGCTGGAAAAGGAAAATCATCCAGTGAGAAGGATGGGGACTCTATGCAGGTAAAATTATTATCAGTTTTTGTAACTTACCTGACGTTTTTGTGAGGGTGGGAAAACAATTTTCATTTTCTGAATCAAAATTATTAGTTTTCATATATTATTCATGGTTTAAGTGGTTAAATTTGTTTAATTTTCTATCCTTGATTCCTTGAAATTCAAAGAATAAAAAATAGTCCGTTCATTTATCAAGTCATGGTCATAATCTTTTTGGTCCTGTTTTTCCTTTCATATACTCTATTTGGCAGGTTGATACGCCACAAGAGAAGAAAGCAGAACCTGAGCCTTCTTTTGAAATTTTAATCAACCCTGCGAGGGTGGTTCCTGCTCAGGAGAAGTTCATTAAGATTCTTGAAGATAGCAGATATGTGCCAGTGAAGTCAGCGCCGTCTGGGTTCGTACTCCTGAGGGACCTGCGTCCTACTGAACCTGAAGTGCTCTCTCTTACCGACGCACCTTCATCTACCCAGTCACCTGCTAGTGGGACAACTACAGGACAGCAGGGTTCTGCTTCAGCCATGGCTGTTGATGAAGAACCTCAGCCACCAGCACCTTTCGAGTACAGCACATAATTTGGTCAGTTTCATTTGGATTGGTAAGTGTTATTTTCATGATCTTATGGGGAGAATGTCGTTGCAATAAGCGGAGAAGGAAACAAACTGGTGGGGGCAACCAGCAACCATCGACACAATCCTGTTCGGCGATGTGCAATCAAAGTTGAGTTTGCAGGAACATTAAGGTTTCTTACACTTGGTGCCTGTTGGTGTGGCATCTGCCCCGTTATGTTTGATCTGTAAACTGTTTTATTTTTAATTTAGATAGTTATATTTGAAAAGTAAGGTGGACGGGGAAGATGGAACCTGTAATACACTGGATAATGGGAAAAACTCAGAAGAGTGCATAGCCATCATCTCCCTGTAATTGAGACATTGATTTTGCCATTATTGGGGACGCTGAATAGGCCAAGGATGGCTTTCTAGATGACTAGTGGTGTGTTTTTCTTTTCTTTTCTTGTTTTTGGTTGCAGTAGCTAGCTCTATCAAAACACTTGAAAAAAAAAATGGAAACCTAGCATATTTTCTTCATCTGATTTATCAAGTTTGCAATTAATGATTCATTTTCCAATGCTCATTGAAATTTCATCTTATTTTCCTCATTTTTGTAAGTTGTGGTAGGATTGATTGCTTTTGTCATATGAGCCATGTTGTTGCTAGTGATCTGCAAATAATATTTAAACAAGGAATATGTGTTAATAATTTTGAAAATTTATCTTGGAAAAATTGTTTGTCTGTAAATAAGCATTTCTTAAGTGGGTTATGTGTAATTAGTTGTATGATCAATTTGTTTAGAGTCTGGTGGCATATTCTGATATGTTGATGTTTATCTGTTACCCACCTTTGTTTTCATAAATCCTAACCCTTTATAATTCACTTGCATCATGTGAACCTCCATTCTCTTTATTTTTATTTTTCAACTTTTCATTAATTACAAATCTGATTCAACATAGCATTTTTTGGTTTGAAGTTTGAATGTTCAAAGACATAACATATCTAACTGACTTGCCTTTTGAACCCAATAAGAACCATTTTCAAAGTTGAAAGCAAAATCTTCTTTTGAAACCAAGAGGTGTTTATATTTAACATTTATGAGGTTCCTTTTGTCTTAAGATAACTCCTTTTCAAAAGCAATTTTAAACAATTGAAATCATTTCCAGTTAATTTAGAGAATTTAAGTTATGCTAGGCGTCGCAATTTTTTTTTTCAAATTCTATCTCAAATGATATGGTACGTGATGTGTCAATATCTTGTAAATCATGAGATTATATAATAGTTAATGTGATGTTAACATCTCATGTACCACATCGTTTGTGATACAATTTGGGAAAAAAATTTGGGACGCCTAGCATTACTCTTTAAGTTAATATTTATATATAATTTTTTTACAGTCAGTTTGTCCTAATATAAAATATATTAGGATGAAGAATGTGGGCCATAGATTATGGAGAAGTTTTGACAAGTGCGTACACTTTGAGTCAAAGTATGTAAATCTAATGGTCCACATTCCTCGTCCTAATATATTTTATATCAGAACGAACTGGTAATAGAAAAACTGTATATATATATATATATATATGGTCCCGTTCACTTAAGTGTGCATTGATGTAACTACATCAGTACCAATATATGTAAACCACTGATTATGGAGAAGTTTTGACAAGTGCATACACTTTAAGTCAAAGTATGTAAATCTAATGGTTTATATTCAACGCACCGATGAAGTTATATCAGTGTGCATTGACTTGAACGTTTTATATATATATATATATACGGTCCCGTTCCTATCAGGATGCACTGATATAACTTTATCAGGATATTGAATGTGAGCCACTCATTTATAACAGTGATTTGACAAGTGCATACAT
Source organism: Acer saccharum (assembly GCA_030490815.1). Classification (NCBI taxonomy): domain Eukaryota; kingdom Viridiplantae; phylum Streptophyta; class Magnoliopsida; order Sapindales; family Sapindaceae; genus Acer; species Acer saccharum. The sequence goes on from CM059869.1 coordinate 15,949,717, forward strand.
ACCAAGTCAAAGTATGTAAAACGAGTGGCTCACATTCAATATCCTTATATAATTCTATCAGGATGCACTGATAGGATAATTTCCGTATATATATATATATATATAGAGAGAGAGAGAGAGAGAGAGAGAGTTCTCCTATCACGTCGTTCTGAAATTATAATTTCAGGATGACTAACCATAACCATATGTTTTAATAGTTCAAATGTTTGTTAAAAAAAAAAAAACCAACATTTTATTAAAAACATGTGGTTGTGTGTGGTCGACCTAATAGGAGAACTATATATATATATATATATATATATATATATTGCAAGTACATCCAATGTTGAATTATAGTAGCAATCCTGGTCAATATATAATTTGTCAAATGCAAAAAGTGTCTTAAAATAATTTGATAATATTCACAAGAACATAATAAGATCCTTTACTTCTATCAAATCCAATTATTTCTCTTTTTTGTTTTGTTACGTAATGACACAATTATTTGCATCTACTTAAGTATATCCCACAAAAATTAAAAATTAAGTTCCTGCAAGAAAAATAATTTCTTGATTCCGTTTGAATGGAACTTGACTCCCTTTAGTTATTATTTTCAATTAATATAGGCACCCTTAATGTACAATTTTTCTCTAGTAGGCACACAATATAGGTATACTTATAACATACTAATACACATCATCACACTTTTACCATGTGTATTATTATGATTGAAGTTATGTTGCTTACATGGCAAAAGTGTGGTGATGTGTATACAATAAATATAGAGTCCATTTTTGCTCACCCCCTTCAAGGGGGGTAAGCATTACCCCCCCCTCCCCAACACATGACATGTGTCCAGGGAGGGGGTATTTTTGTCTAAACACATGACAGTTTTTGGACAAAAATACCCCCCTCTTGACACATGTCAAGTGTTGGGGAGGGAGGTAATGCTCACCCCCCTTCAAGGGGGTAAGCAAAAGTAATCTCATAAATATAACTATAATGTGTGCTTATGAGAGAAAAAACCGTCTTAATGTATACAACAAGAAGCCAAGCATGGTAAAAACAACATGAATAAGAAGAGTGAAAAGCTGAAAACAATTGAAAAATCCAACATTAATCTCAAAAAGTACATGTAGATGATGCCAACATATGATTAAATATACGAATTACATCCATTAAATATTCAAAATAATAGCCAAAATTAGGACCTTTTTTTTTTTTGATTGATATAAACCAAAGGCTTACAACACCTGGAAACCAGATCCAGGACTACAACTGGGACTCTTCAACAAATGACACACAAGCACAGCCCAGACGAAATTCCCACAAACGGGAAAAAAACCCACACACAAAGGTGGGACTTACACCCTCATGAAGAGGGAAAAATTAGGACTTCAAGTCAATGCTAACCAGAAATTAATCTAGACATTAGAGACCTTATCGTACTGAGTAAATTAATTAATTGTAACCCACATATGTGTCTTAGTGATTAATTTCTTTTGTAATTAAACCCATATATATATATATATATATATATATATATATAGAGAGAGAGAGAGAGAGAGAGAGAGAGAGAGAGAGAGAGAGAGAATATATATATATATAAAATACTTCTCCAATCAGGACCGTCCTGACTTTATAATTTCAGGACGTCCAATCACAACCACACATTCACAGTGGACCCACAGCCCCACATTAACAAATAGTGTCAAATACACACCCAATATGAATGTGTGGCTGTGGTTGGACATACTTATCTTATAATTTGAAGGCGACATTCTTACTAAAGAACCACCATATATATATATATATATATATATATATATATATATATGAGCAGTGGTTCTCTCATAAGGGATCCCTTATTTTAATTTCGGTAAGGACCACCATGAAATCATATCGATTTGAATGAATTTTAATCTGAATTTTTTTGTGGATGATAAGTTCGTTGAAATCTACCTATGAATAAAATTTGAGAATTTTTCAAGCACGAAAACTATTTTTACCGATTTTTTTTTAAATATGAAGGCATTAGAAAAATAGGCGAAATATAGGAAATTCAAGAAAAATAGTTTTCGTGCTTGAAAAATTCTCAAATTTTATTCATAGGTAGATTTCAACGAACTTATCATCCACAAAAAAATTCAGATTAAAATTCATTCAAATCGATATGATTTCATGGTGGTCCTTACCGAAATTAAAATAAGGGATCCCTTATGAGAGAACCACTGTATATATGAGTACTAATAAAATAAGATACTAACAACAAAAAATAAAATAAAAATATAATGATGTTAAAACTCTCAGCTGGGGTTGACTAAAGAAATGATGTGAATTAGTTTTAGAAGATGACAGAAAACATTAATGTCCTATCAAAACCCTTCCAGGGATATTTGAATTGCAGTAAAATTGTACTTTTATCTCTGCTATAAATGAATAATACCATGAGATCAGTAAAATTCATTGAATCCGGATCAAGATATTTGATTGTTTTAAACCTGTGAGATTGAATTTTTTCCTGTTAATTATTCTTTGATGATCTATATATAGGCACCTATATATTTATATATTTTCACCGTTAACTCATCTTTTGTTGTCATGATCATCAGCTGGACAACAAAATTTGATGACGACTAATCAAAACATACATATAGTTTCTAATTTCTCTGAAGACTTTCAAAAGTCTATAAAATTTGAAAATTGAAATGTTGACAGATAGAATCCTGAAGGGTTTTTGAGAGAAAGGTAATTCATAATTATTAGGATCATGAAAAGTGGTGGTAAAGTAAGTGAAAAAGAGCGTTTGTTTACCTGTGACAACCATTAATTATAGGAGGTGGCCTGATGGTGAATATATCATATATGAAATGAGAGGTGAAACTGTGTTGATGTGTGAGGTCCACATTAAACCGCCAGGCTCCTCTCTTCAAGTCAAAGCCAGCTCTTACAGGGCAACCATGGCCCCATTCCCATTATATATATTTAGATTTTTCCACTTCTCAACTCTCATGGTGGTAGCCCATCTCTTGCTTCAGCATCTTTTCTGCCCTTCAAATCCCTAAACCCCACCTTCGTTTTCATTACTCTTGTCTTATTACACACACATATGTATATAGATTTTCCTTCTCTTCAATCAAGGTCAGTGCTATTTTCATCTCTTTCTATATATCTTGCCTAGCTTTGTAATAATAACTGTGTTTGCAAATGTTTTTCTTATCCTCAAAACCCTTTTTAAACTAATAATTAATTTTACATGTTTCTCGTAAGTCTTATTTAATACAGATATCTAAACTTTAATAAATTTTGATCAACTTTAGATATATTAAATCCCATAACTAAAATTACTATCTTTTTATTTGTTTTGTAGAGAATAACGTATTTCTAGATCCCGTTCCACGTTAAAAAACAAATTATACCTTGTATATATGCAAATATTGTTATATAATTGTTGGATTTACTAGTGGTGTAAAAATTGTAGGTTTGACAAAGTTGTAGGTGGAGGACAGTACAGCACAAGTTGAGAAGTTTCTCAATTAAAGGTAGTTTTGTCGTTTGCATGAATTGAGCTCAATTAGGGTTTGTTTTCATTAAAGTGATCAGAGCTATATATAGTGGTAGCTAATGGAGAAAGAAGAGAACTACTCGGTACACATCTCTCGCCTTTTCTCCTTTCACTGTCTGTATGTTTTGGTTGATAGATCTTTTCATCACCATGTTGTTTTCCTCTCATCATCATCAACTCCATCATCTCTTGCTGCAGCATCCAAGTTTTGCATCTCTGGATTACTCTCTTGATAATCATCATCATCAGCAGCAGCAGCATCAAGATCATCACATGAAGCCACGAGTAGGAGAGAGTACTTCTTCTGCTGATAATTATAATAATAACAACCCTGCTGGAATGGTTGATTACATGCTCAATAATAATTCTCATCAATCACAACAACACATGTCATCATCTGGGTTTTATACTGCTTCTTCGAACTCTTTCGATAAGTTGAGCTTTGCAGATGTGATGCAATTTGCAGACTTCGGTCCCAAGTTGTCCTTGAATCAGACCAAGATCCCTGAAGAAGAAGACACTGGAATCGACCCCGTTTACTTTCTCAAGTTTCCGGTTTTGAATGACAGATTGGAGGATAATCATGATGACAATCTCATCATTCCACAACCTGGTGGTGGTGGCGGTGGTGGTGCAAGCAGCAACGAAGAGATGAGCTTTAAAACAGTAGCGGAAGGTGAAGCTGTTGTGAGCAGAGAGAATGATGATGAAGAAGAAGAAGAAGCTAGGGTTTCGGACAATAATACTTGTGTGCAACTCCGGTTTGTCGGAGATGATAAACAGAACAACAAGACCGTCTTACCAGAGACAACAAAGAACAAGCGAAAAAGACCAAGAAGTGTCAAAACAACTGAAGAGGTCGAGAGCCAAAGGATGACTCACATAGCTGTCGAAAGAAATAGAAGGAAACAAATGAATGAACATCTTCGAGTTCTGAGATCTCTCATGCCTGGCTCTTACGTTCAAAGGGTATAATAAATATTCAATTTTATTTTAAAAATTTGTTCGTGTTCGTGTAGTCTCTAATCAGTACTTTGAATTTTCAGGGAGATCAAGCCTCAATCATTGGTGGAGCGATTGAGTTCGTGAGGGAATTGGAGCAGCTTCTTCAATGCTTGGAATCGCAGAAACGGAGAAGGCTCTTAGGAGAAGCACCGCCCGGGGGTCGGCAAATGGGAGACTCCACAACGTCGTCATCTATGGCAATCCAACAGCCACAACATGAGCCTCCACTATTTCCTCCTCCAGCTGCTTTAGGTTTTCCAAACGATCATCAAATGAAGCTCATGGAATTCGAAACGGGGGGAGGCCTCCGTGAAGAGATGGCCGAAAACAAGTCTTGCTTGGCAGATGTGGAGGTGAAGGTATTAGGGTTTGATGCGATGATAAAGATCCTCTCAAGGAGAAGACCAGGCCAGCTCATTAAAACCATTGCTGCTCTTGAAGATTTGCAGCTCAATATTCTTCATACCAACATTACCACCATTGAACAAACAGTTCTATATTCCTTCAACGTTAAGGTATCGTAAATATTAACATTTTTCTTAATTCATTCGTTCAAAAAGTATTTAAAACGAAACATTAGATTGATAGTCAATTAATTGTAAAAACAATAACAAAGAATAGTTTAGAGTACATTAATTAGTATCGAGCTTTTAAAATAGTCATGTGTCACATTATATTCAAAATTAGTGACGTCTAGGCATCGAAATTATCAAGATCTATCTTAGATCGTAGTTTATAATGTATGCAGGTTGCAAGCGAATCGAGGTTTACAGCAGAAGATATAGCAAGCTCGGTCCAACAGATATTTAATTTCATCCATGCAAACAGCAGCATATGATGGATGTCATATAGTACGTATATAGATTATCAATAATTAAAGATGAGGTCTTCTGTTTCGTCAAAGATACCCATTTGAATTGTTTCATTGCTTTGGATTTTTCTCAGCAATTTTTTTAATTTCTACAAGCTAGATTCCTCTATTTTTGCTGTAGACATACATGGATTTAATTAAGTTATGGTTTTTATTTTTATTTTTCGCAATAATGATCAGACAATATATATGTAATATCTGTAGTACGTACTTTTTCTTGTGGAATCTCTTTTTTTTTTATCAGCAAAATGACAATTTCTTTTATATATCAACCCATGTGCATATAAATATAAATATAAATATATATATATATATATATCTTGATCCCTCTGATCACTAGCAATTTTTTTTTTGAAATACAACTACTGCCAAGACCTAGAGATCATTAATTAGACTATACAAGAATGGCCTGGAATGCTACTCCCACTATCGAGGAGAGGTTACATATGGACTACAATTCTTACAATCGAAGAGAGGGCTGCTCCCACAAACTGGGAGAAAACTCCCCACACATGCTTATAAAATGCGTATGGTGGGACTCGAACCCCTGACCACTAGGTGTGGAAGGGAGGTGTACAACCATATCTACTCAAAGGTGATGCTCTCACTAGCAATTGGGTGCTCCATATAAAGAAGTACTTATAAATATTAGTGAACTTGAAATCATTTTTTTAAGAAAAACATCTATTAATAAGTGCCTTAATTTTCTCAAAAGTACCTAAAAGTGTTTCTTTCTTCTTCAAATTGAGTTGAGTTTCTCATTGAACAAAAAAAAAAAAAAAAAAAAAAAAGGTTTTTTTGTTTATTTTCATCCAAACATGAAAATAAGCGAATTGCTAGTATTCTGAACATGGAAAATTCAATATCGGTACGAAAACTGCCCTTATAAAATTTGTAATTACAACTGGGTACAAAATCTCATGCATACAACAATATTAAACTCTACAACTCTACCATTAATTATTATATATACATCGATGCACTAATTATGGTATCTTCAAACATTAATTCGTATATGATATCATGAACCCCAGCAAATTGCAATTGCATGTACGTAGCTAGAATAAATGTAAATGTTGTGGAGGAGAAGATGAGAGATATTGGATGGACGGCGACAGGTGGGAGCTTAGGTCAAATGGTGTTTTAATTGGTTGTGAAAAGTAAAACGAATGATTTAGAAAGTCAAACTCAATAATGAGGTGGGAAGGTCAACGTGTCTCGTACCTTCTTGCCATGGGTTGACTTGTCAGAAAAATTATAAATCAAGAGTTTGGTTGTATTAGGCTACAACACATTTACTCATTATTGCCTTTGCTTTCTTGGGTCCCTTAGTCGTCTGCTTCATTTTGGATTTCATCGTGCTTTTCCTCACTATATAAAATTACAAATATATATATTTTTTGCTAGTCATTGGAGTAAAATGGAGGGAAAGAAGATATATAACCCCACAAGCCGACCCGCTAAAACCTTCTACAACCTTCTACACATGCATAGATAATATTATATTTTGTAGAAGGTTTTAGCAGGTCGGTTTGTGGGGTTTTATATCTTGGTTGACCATATGAACATAAATTTAATTTTTAAAATCAAAATACCACCCTATATGCACCTAAAAAAATAAAAATAAACATACAGTTATATATTTTTTTATTAATTTTGTTTAAACAATCATTTAATTTATTTTTGTATAGTTCAAATGATCAACCAAATTACAAATAAAATCTAATGATCAACCAAATTTATATTATAAACCCCTATTTATAATATGATCAACCATATAAGCAACAAGAACAATATAAATGCAAATAAAATCTAATGAGGAAAATACTTATTATTAAAAAAAATAATAATAAAAATAATTTGGGGCCCCATTTCCTCATTTCCCCCAAAAATTATTATTAATTTTTTCATTTTTTAAATATTTTTATTCTTTTTATAATAAGTATTTTCCTCATTGGATTTTATTTGCATTTGTATTGGTATTGTTTTTGTATGTTATAACTTATAAGCAATTTTTTTTTTAATATGTAATTTTTTTACAATCTAACACACACTAAAGTGTTAGATACTCAAGCATGCTTCCTCAGAGACGGCATTTCCCCCCAAATCCCCATTTTCTGAAATCCCAATCCCCAATTTACCAAAAAAAAAAAAAAAAAAGCATCCCCAAATGGGGAAATGCGGGAGAATGAGGATGATGTCATTCCCAAATTGAAATGGGCCCATTTCCACTCAAAACTTTGTTTTTAATTTTTATATTTTTTTAATAATAAGTATTTTCCTCATTAGGTTTTATTTGCATTTGAATTGTTATTGTTTTTATATGTTATAACTTATAAGCATTTTTTTTTTAAAAAAAATATGTAATTTTTAGTCAAATAGGATCAAATGGAAGAAACATGGAAAAAATTTCAAATTGGAAAAATATGAGAAATAGAGAAAATGGAGAAATAGGGATGAGGATCCCTCCCCCAAACTCCCCTATCCCTATTTTTCTTAAATGGGGAAAGGATGAGGGATAGGGGAAGGTTTGAGAAATAGGGATGGGGATGGAGCGACCATTATCTATCCCCATTTCCCCGCTGTCCATCTCTACTCCCTTTTTTATAAATAGGTGAAAGATTTTCATAAAAATCTATTTATCTCTCTCGATTGACACTAACTATAGTCCTCGATATTGCCGAAAGACCCGAGACATCTCGAAATCCCATATCTCATCTAGATCAAACTATAAGAAAGCGTTTTCAATGTTAGTTGAATCCAAGATTGACCAATCAATCTCACTCACATGTCACTTCGACCCATTGACTTTGTATTGCACAAATTTACCTATCAACAAACATTATATTACTTCATTACCCTTTATAGTTTATACAAAGCAACACCAAACAAAATTATTATTATTATTGAGTTGAAAACCAAACACATAATTGTATTAATATAATTTAGTACAAAATACGGAAATTAATGTCGATGCCATTATGATGTTGGTCCAATGGCATATCATAAAAATGCAATATTTAATCTTTGATCATTAAAAAAAAAAACATTATAAACATTTAAAAAAAAAAAATTGTAATATTTTTCATTACAATATAAACTATTTATTACTTAAAACTTAAATAGAGATTATTTAAGATTATAAGCAACAAAATAAAAATAAAAAAGCTTAAAACTAAAATAAAATAAAAAATAAAGAATAAAAAAGGAAAAGATGGAAAAGGTTGAAGCCTACTGCCTCCTCCCAGGTACAATTACACTATAACTTTCATTTTTTTTTTTTTTTTTTAATATCTTATTTAGTTATTTTATAACTTATAATTGATAATATTTTTTCAAAAATTAAAAGAAAGGGCATATTTGGTAACATTGAGGTGTGCTTATAAATTATAACTTTAAAAAAAAAATGTAATGGGGTGTAAATATAAAAAGGGGTACACATACAATTTGTTAGGGGTGCAAATATCGATATTCTTAATGTTTTCTTGACACTTTTTATAGCTACACCAAATACTTATTCGATATAAAATTTTAAAGGTTACTGAGATAACAGTGGTGGTGCGTACCTATAATATGCATCAAAACATAAAAGTAATGTTAGATATCTCACGTTTATATACCAATTTGCAATTCAATATATGATATTGTAATTAATAAATTGATACACATTAATAATGATTTATCAAACTTGTAATAGAGTAATGTTATACAACTCAAATAATTAACTCAAATTTCAACCCAAATAATGTGGCAAATGAATTGTCATCACCGCACATAACGTGGGATGATATAGTTAATCAAAAAACCACCTGCCACATCATTTAGGTTGAAATTTGGGCTAAATTTTTAAGTTGTCAAGCATTAGTGCTTTAATACATATGTCACATGAATCCATTTGTCACATCGTATATTGAACGAGATTGATATACAAAGGTGGGATATCTAGTTTTACTCGAAATATATAAAAGAACACGTCGAACAAGTCAATAACATGCAGAGCAATCCAAGCCTGAGCGGTTAAGCTTGTTTTGAGAAAGCCTAGCCCAACCTGCAAGCCCAATCAAGTTTAGAAGGTCATGTCTGTTTGACACATTTTATATTACCTATTGTAAGTTTGTAAACCTATGCATATCATCATCTCCTTAAGTTTCCATTTTATTCTAGGGGTTGTCTAATTTGAATTGAAATCTTCATTATCGATAATCACCGGAAATGCAAACAAACTCAGTGCATTCATGAAATTGAGCTAAACACGTGTTAATTTTATACAGTAACATATATTGTATTGTATTAATTAAGGATTTAGAATGTACTGAAATTATATATATTTGTATAATGTTTGGTGTCCATTTGTATCATATTAGTGTTATGCGGAATAATACCTCTAATACCTTTGACACTATAATGTCTAATATAATCTAATTGAGTGAGATTATGTTATATTGGAGGCTCGAGCTCAACCTATACAAAATAAAGAGCAAAAAAATTAAATTAAAACTAACATAATACATGACTCCCATAGATCTTGGGAAGAGGCTTACAACATCTCTTTAACCATGAAAGAGAAGACGCCGACGATCTCTTCATGTTCCATGGGAGGGGGTTAGCGTCCTCCATGCTTAGATATTATCATCACCAATAGTAAAATAGGTCTCATTAAATGAGATATGAGAGGCAGATTTATAAGGGAATCATTCGTTTTCCTGATTACAATAAAATCAAATAATCGAGGAATAATGATCATTAGCGATCCATTGACAACCATAGCCGAGATATAAGCAACAAGAACAATATAAATGCAAATAAAATCTAATGAGGAAAATACTTATTATTAAAATATAAAAAAAAAAATGTTTTTGGGGCCCTATTTCCTCATTTCCCCCCAAAATTTTTTTTTTTTTTCATTTTTTAAATATTTTTATTCTTTTTTTATAATAAGTATTTTCCTCATTGGATTTTATTTGCATTGTATTGGTATTGTTTTTCTATGTTATAACTTATAAGCAATTTTTTTTTTTACTATGTAATTTTTACAGTCAAACACACACTAAAGTGTTAGATACTCAAGCATGCTTCCTCAGAGACAGGCATTTTCCCTAAAATCTCCATTTTCCGAAATCCCCATCCCTAATTTCCCCCCAAAAAAGCATCCTCAATTGGGGAAATGGGGGAGGATGGGGATGAATGTCATCCCCAATTTCCCCCAAAACCTTTTTTTAATTTTTATTTTATTTTTTTAATAATAAGTATTTCCTCATTAGATTTTATTGCATTTGTATTGTTATTATTTTTACATATTATAACTTATAAGCATTTTTTTTTAAATATGTAATTTTTAGTCAAATAGAATCAAACGGAAGAAACATGGAAAAAATTTCAAATTGGAAAAATATGAGAAATGGAGAAAATGGGAAAATAGGCCCCGCCCGGATAGGGGAAGGTTTGAGAAATATGGATGGGGATGGAGCTACCATTATCCGTCCCCATTTCCCGATGCCTATCTCTACTCCCTCTTTTATAAATAGGTGAAAAATTCTCATAACAATCTATTTATCTCTCTAGATTGACACTAACTATAGTCCTCGATGTTGCCAAAAGACCTGAGACATCCTAAAACCCCATATCTCATCTAGATTAAACTATAAGAGCATCTCCAACCCAATACACCAAATATTACACAAATTTGTTCTAAAAAGAGCATCTTTTTACACCAAATTTTTTTCCACTTAAATGTATCCACACCAAAAGAGCATCGTTAAAGAATATTCTCCCAATACATATTTATACAATACTAATTAATTTTTATTAATTAACTTATACAATAATAATTATAATTATTTGGCATAACAATATTATTCTTAAATAATTACTCATATAATGTCCAAAAAAATAAAATAATTACTATACCGAATATTATTGAACTTATTTATCCAACTAATTTTCACTTAATTATTTCAACTAAATTTTTTCACATTAATCTTTTTTCATCTAATTTTCTCATCTAATACAGAATATGTTATAATTTGCTTTATTTTAGAGTTTATTTATGATATGTATTTAATTGCACTAAATTAAGTTTTATTTATTTATTTATTTAATATTTCAATAATTTAGGGTTTAGGGAGGGGGAGAGACTCAAACCCACAAACTCATGGTGTTGAAACGAGGAACATACTAGAGCAAATATAATCTTGTATTACATTAAATTAAGTTATTATAAAAGTTTAAATTAGTTAAATATATTAATTAATAATTAAATTTAATAAATTAAAGACTAATTGGCACTGATGCCCCTAAATGCTTTCAAAATTTACACTATGCTTCATGTACTTTCTTTTCGCCACTAAACCCTTTAAACTCTCACAAATTGGCAAATGTTGACTATAGCTGCCCCCTCACTGGGGGCAATAATCCCAAATGTTTACTAATAAACGAGAGTTCATGGGGTTTAGTGGTGAAAAAGAAAAGTACAGGGGGCATAATGCAAATTTTGTAAGCGTTTAGGGGTATCAGTGCCAATTAGCATAAATTAAATATGTATATCAATATTGGTATCATTTTAAAGATCCCAACGAGATTTTTCCAACGGTGTATTTTTTAGAATACATATTGTTATAATTAAGCATGAGAGGGTTAAATTAATAATTTTAACAAATCATAATTGTTGATGTAACATTTAACAAAAAAAAAAAAAAAAAAAGGCATTTGGTGTAGCTACAGTGCACGCCAGATTTGGTGTGCACAATAGCTCCACTAGATTTAATTGGTGTGTTTGGTGTGTTGGTTGGAGATGATTTTTTGGTGTGTTCAGTGTGTTTTGTATGAATGGTGTGTTGGTTGGAGATGCTCTAAGAAAGCGTTTTTCAATGTTAGTTGAGTCCAAGATTGACCAATCAATCTCACTCACATGTCACTTTGACCCATTGACTTTGTATTGGGCAAATTTACCTATCAACAAACATAATATTACTTTATTACCCTTTATAGTTTATACAAAGCAACACCAAACACCATTATTATTATTTTTGAGTTGAACACCAAACACATAATTGTATTAATATAATTTAGTACAAAATATGGGAATTAATGTCGATGCCATTAGATGAGATGATGTTGGTCCAATAGTATACCCCTCACAACTATATTGTTACACCTCGAGGTTGTAGGTTCGAGTCCTCCCCTTCCCCAAAAAAACCCCCAAAATTTATGTAATATTTCAAAAAACATATATATCAACACCATCAAATTAAAATTAATAATTTTTCTTCCCCAAACAATTTGAAGAAATCATTCAATCTTGACAGTAAGTCAAGTAATCGATTGTTTTCTTATCACAATTCAACAATTTTCTTGTGAGTTTTTAAAATTTATATTTCTTTTTATGATTAATATTATAGACATTAATCACTAAATATTTACCTAATTTCATATTAAACTAAAGAGAAAAAAAAAATGAGAGAGAGAGAGAGAGAGAGATCTTTTGATTCTAATTAGTGAAAATTGCCAAATATAGTCAAATAGATTATGAGAAAAATGTTTTAACCTTGTTTCATATTTTAACTGTTTTATAACCATTTTGCAATAAATTCTTTCGATCCCTAGCCAAAATTACTGAAATACCCCTAGCCACATAATTTTTAATTATTTTTTTTCCTTCTTCTCTTCCACGACACATGTTCTTCTCTTCTTTCCTTCTTTCTCTGCTTCCATTATCTAACAAAGATTTGAATCTAATCTGTATAGAAAATGATGCTCTGAAAACTGAGATTGTCAATTAAGTTTAGTGGAAGTCTTTGAGTTGAAGATTTGAAGGAAATCGTTTGGGGACGTTTTTGGACAAAAACCTTTAATTGGTTGTTGAAGTGGTTATGGTGTGTAACATTTCTTACGTTTTCACATTATTTTTGTACATTATAGTTTATATTACATGAGGTTTGTGTTATTGCAAAAATTTAGGTCGTACTTTGCAAGATCCATTGAATTTTCAAAGATTTCGAAATTTCCAGTAGGTTTCATGAAAACAAAAATGTGAAACCTTGGTAAAATTGTGAAACCCTGGTAAAATCTTGAAACCTTAGACTTTTTCTCAAAAATCGTGAAACCTTCCTTGTTTATTATTTTTGGCCAAAAAACGTTAAACCTTATTTTTGGCCAAAAAAACGTGAAACATTATACTTTTTCCATGAAAAAAAACATGGAAAATGGGAAAAACCATATTGTGATGGTTGGAAAATGTGAAATGACCTCAAAATTTAATAATTTGTATTTCTTTGGTCAGGTAAATGGATGTCAGACTGTTGATCAACTACAGGGGCAGTGGAATGAGTTACATTATATTGGTGGTGAGACGTTTGTTGAGTTGGTGTCAAAGGAGTTGACATATTTGGAGTTGGAGGATTTGGTGTTTGAATTCATCAATGTTGATAGAACTTTATATGATCTAATAATTAGTTCTGTGGTTTCGATAGACAATGGTCAACGAAAGAATCATATACGTCGTGATAGAGATGCCAGATTTCTTTTGCATGTTGGAATACATTGTTCGGAGATATATGTTGATTTTGTAGATAAAGTTAGAAGAGATGTTAGGGAGGATCAATCGATACCACGAGGAACGTCAAAGATTCCTACTAGAGTCCTTTTTGAACCTTTTCATCCTCTTCCATATGCAGCTTGTACTAGTAATAACCAAGCTTCTAAGCTGGTCCCTACTGCTCATAATGTTGCTCCTATAAGCGAGGTTCCTATATGGAATAGTGACTAGGGAATTCTAGATTCGTTTATCGGCGAGCAACAAGAGACTTGAACGATTTTGATTCAACTGATGATGATTCTAGTCTTGAAGATGATAGCGACGAGGTCATGAGGATTGTCAAGTGTTAGGGGAGAATCAGGGGCAAGGTGGTATAAACACACAAACTCAGTATGTCGGTTCCTGGTTTTACTTTACAGGTGCACATGCTCAGTATAAGTGTATAACTCATATGATGTTGTACCATCCCATTGGGTTATTCCAAGAGTAGACCAAAATTCTATCAACTCACCGTTTACTGAAGCTTCTACCTCAAATGTTGGAGCTTTTTACAAATGTTAGATTTTCTATATAAAGGAAAATTTAAAGGTCGAGTTTGGAAAATATGCTTTAAGAGAGAACTTCAATCCAATAACCAAACGGTCAACACATTATCAATTTGAGGTAGGTTGTAAGGACATAAATTGTGATTTTGTCTTAAAGGCCATCATTAGGTGAAGTTCCACATATTGGAAAATCATGAAATTTGCACCGTCACACACATGTAGCTTGGACACATATGCATCACACTTTTGCAAAGTGAGCTCTATTGTTATCTATGAGTTGTTTGCCTCAAAACTGACTACCAATGATCGCACCATCAGTCTGATTGACATAATTGCAAAAATGCGGGAGAAGTATGGTATAAAGTTAACGTATACTAAAGCATGACAAGCATTGGAGCACACCCATATGGTTGTTTATGGGAATCCAGAGGATTCATATCAGTTGTTACCTTCGTACTTTCATAAGTTAAAAGTAACAAATCTAGGTGCCGTGACAATAGTTGAAATCAGTAATAACAATCGGTTCTTGTTTGTTTTTTTATCACTTAGGTAGTGCATTTAGGGGTTTGAGAAAGTTATTTGGCCTATGATCTCCATTGATGCCACACATTTGAATGGTGCATACGAGGGGGTTATTTATGTAGCAATCTGTAGAGAAGGAGATGATCACGCATATCTAGTGGCTTTTGGTGTAGGAGAGGGTGAAAAATAAAGAGGATTGACATGGTTCTTGAGACGCCTGCTGGAGGCCATTAGTATGCTCGAGGATCTAGTATTTGTTTTCGATCATCATGCCAACATTGCCACATCATTGCACATTGTATACCTCAATGCCCCCCCACTGTATTTGTTACTTTCATTTAAAAAAGAACTTGAGTAGTGGGTTGAAGGGTTGGAAAGAAGTGCTAGACTTTTACTATGCAGCGTATTGTTACTCTATAAGGCAGTTTGACGCAGAGATGAAAGCAATTGAAACTGCTCATTGGGAAACATTCAATACATTGATGTTTATTGACCCAAAGATAGATGGTCATATGCCTAAAAGTGTAAATCAGATTAGACGATCCAGATCCAATCCGATTTGATCTGAAATTTTGGATAATTTTTTTTATCTAAATCCGTTCTTATTCGTATCCGATTTTCAGATACGAAAGGGTGAAGATTACTGTTCGGATTCAAATTATCCGAATCCGAAAAAATTCCAAATCCGAATTTAGTACGAATCCAAAACCAATAGAATCCGATCCGATTTAAAATCCGAAACCAATTTTTCATATAAAGTCTTGTGACTTGTCAATTCAAATTACTTAAAAATATTATACATATATTTTTTTACATTAAGCAGTGTGCTCTGATAGCACACTTTATAAAAATTATATGCATTGACACATGTAAAGTGTAATTATTGTTTTTTTTTTTTTTTGAATTTCTCTCTCTTAATCTTTGCAAAATTTATTATTTTATGAAGAAAAAAAATCATCAATACTCACTGTATCATATTGCTCTATATAAAATTATTAGTGTAATGATACTTTTGTAACTTAATTTTTTTTTTTTTTTTTTACTTTCATAAATAAGTAAATAACTCATCTCTCTCAAAACAAGCACATTATTCTCAGTCTCTCTCAAGTCTCAATTTCCAGATTCAAAATTTCTCTGGATTTTCCATACTTCTCAAGTCAAACTCTCAAGTTTTTTTTTTAAATTTTATTCACTCTCAACTCTTAAATTTTCTTTGTTTTTATTTTTTATTTTTTCACTTCTTAAATTTTCTTTAATTTTTCTAAAACTCTTAATTGAGGTAATGGCTCATTTTGATTTTGGATCCTAAGAGATTAATAACGATGAGCAACAAAATATTACTCTCACTGATGGCACTATGGGTACAATGGTTGGCATTGGTAGTTCCAATATGCCTAAAGTCTCACCTTCCCTTTTCCAGACCCTACTAACCAGTACTAGCACTACTCCAAACACTTCTACAAGATCACCCCGGCAACGATGTAACCAATCTTCTTCTAAAGATCGTCCATTAAAAAAAGGGAAGGGAAAATGGTGGGTGCATTTGGATAAGGTAAATTGTATGGTTAACGGTCAACTTACACCGATAGCTATATGTGTCTACAGTAAAAAAGAACTTTCAGTTGATTCATCAAAAGGTGTCGGTCATCTCAAAACTCATGCTAACAAGTACTCGGCTAAACAATGAGGAGTCGAACCAACACAAACTCAACTGACGGTAAATGAAAAAGGTGAACTTATCACTTTCCAATATTCGCAACTGCACATATGTGAGGGCTTAGCTCAATAAATTGCATTCGCGGAATTACCTTTTACGACTGTCGAATGCAAACATTTCATAAAATTCATTCATAGGTATGTTAATCCTTCATTGATCCTATAAGTAGAAATACTTGCAAAGCTGATATTCTTAAACTTTTTAAAACTTTACAATTATAGTTAATTCATAATTTTGATAAATTTCAAGGAGTAGTTTCGATTACTTATGATTTATGGACGGCTAATAATAAAGCCAATTATATTTGTGGGACATCTCACTATATAGATGAAAATTGGTAAATGCAAAAAAGAACAATTGCTTTTCGCCAATTAAAATGTCCGCACACCGAAAATGCTATTTTGGATTGCATTTATGATGTTTTTTCTGAAATGCATACATGATAAAATTTTAAGTATTATATTTGATAATGCATCTGTCAATAATTTTACTATTAAATTGTTTATTTCTACTTTGGCCCTTCCAAGAGGTAAATCTTTATTGCATATGAAATGTGTATGTCATATTATATATTTGATTGTGTAAGATGGGTTAAAATTGATTTCTATTCAAATTGAAAAAATTATAGTTGCCATTGAATGTATTGTATGTAGTCCATCCAAAATTGAGGAGTTTGCTAGGTATGGTGCACGAGTGAATAAACCACAAAAAATGTTTTCCGGTGATATAAAAGTCCATTGGAATTCTACATATATTATGTTACATTCATGTGTTGGTTATGAAAATATTATTAGTTCATTTTACAATACATGTGTAAATGATGACATGATTACTAATGATAATTGGAAAATAGCTTTTGAGATTATGACATTTTTAGAATTTTTTTATAAAGCTACTTTGACATGTTCTGCTGTTTACAAACTAACTTCAAATGAAGCTTTGAAATGTTTATGGTCAATTTCATGTGTTTTTAACAATCATAGGGGCAATCCTTGTTTTACAAATATTTGTAATATTATGGAAACAAAATTTCAAAAATATTGGAAGAACACTCCAATGATTTTTTTGGCTGCTGCAGTTCTTGATCCTCGGTATAATCTTACCGGTGTGGAAAATGTCATTACTAACATTAATGCAAATTTGAATACAAATCTTGATGTTGATAGTATTAAAGTTCGAAATTGGTTAGAGGAAATATTTTCAAAATATTGCTCCAAGTTCTATATGAATATTGAAACCAATGCAGAGAATTCTTCTTCTGTTTAAGAAGAAAATGACCAGGAAGTAAATTTTTGGCAGATGATGAACAACGAGAGTAAGAGAAAAAACATGTTAAATATGCACAGTACATAAAATAGAGTTATCAAAATATGTGGAAATTGATTATATTTATTATATGAACAATAAAGAATTAAATGACTTTGATGTTTTGAAATGGTAGAGAACACATCAAAGCAATTATCATGTGCTTTCCATTATGGCACGTGATCTACTAACTCCTCTGGTGCCATAGTTGCATCGGAATATGCTTTTAGTGCATGTGGCTGAATAATGACCGATAGAAAGACTAAATTGGGTGCAGATAATTTGGAAGCTGTGATGTGCATTAGAGATTGGGAAGCCGCAGAAGAAAGAGAACAAGACTGCCTCAAAAATTTGGAAGTGTGAAAACTATTTTGGAAATTTGATTATACTCTTAAGTCTTGATTCATATTTGAATATGTGTAAGAATTGAGAAATGGAAACATTATGGATTGAATGAAATGTTTGGGAGGGAAATGCAAATGATTGGTAGCTTAGTAGGTGCCAACCTAGTTGGGATGTATTTTGGCTACAGTGATGCAATCAAATTCCATTCGATTTATTGTAATATATATATATATTTTTATCAATTTTATAATAAGTTACATTTTATTTATGTTCAAATATATATTTTTTAATTAACTAGGTTGTTAGCAATTGCAATAAATAATTTTGAAAAAAACCCACATTGCACATACTTTGTATATAGAACATTTTATTTATTTATTAAAAAAAAAACTGACATTGTTTAATTTAAAATGTTTTTTAAAATATTGTTTTAAAAAAAAATCCGAAAAAAAGTCAGAATCCAATCCGATCCGAAAATTTCCATGTTCAACTACGAGTCTGAATCCGATCCAAATCCAAATCCAAATCCAAAACCAAAAAAATACATATCTGATCCGGTACGAAATATCTATTTGGAAGAATTTTTTTAGTGAAAATCCAATCCGAAAATTTTCAGACCAAAACCAATCCAAATCCAAAAATCCAAGAAAATGGGATTCGGATAAGCTGAATCTGATCCAATTGACACCTCTTCATGTGCTTATTGCACATGAATAAGATATAATATGATGACCACCAGCATCGCTGAGGTTGTGAATAACTGTATTAAGAAAGCTAGAAGGTTGCTCATAACTTCAGCTATGAAGTTCCAAAGGGGTATGTTATAAAAATGGTTTAATGATAGACGGGAGTAGGCAGGAAAGAATAGAACTTACCTTACGAAGGCAGTAGTCGCACATTGTAGGGATAAAAACCAGAAGTCTGAGTCGTACCAGGTATTTCCTATTGAGTTAACATGTATTTAGTTAAGGATGGCAAACATGACGATTTGGTAGATGTCGAACAACGTACATGCTCCTATCGTGAGTGGGACATTGATTAGTTGCCCTATAATTAAACACGCTATAGCATTAGCCATGTATAACCGTATAACTTTCCATTTTCACTGTTTTTATGTAGTGTTTGGTTGACATTTCTATCTTTGTTGTTTGTGTAGGTTGATGAAGACGAACTTTAACTCGTTCTGTCATGATTATTACAGCACCTCCTAGTTACAAACAATATATACCCTAGCAATCAATCCTGTCTCCCATGTCTCCATCTGGGAAGTGCCTGAAGTGGTGAAATCTATGGTTGTCCTTCCTCCAAAATCCAAAAGACAGTTTGGTAGACCGAAAGAGAAAAGAGTACCATCCGTATGAGAGGTTACTCAGATTCATAGCTGTACCAAGTGCGGCGAACTCGGTCACAACCGTCTCGAATGCCCAAATCCCCACCGCATACCATCCAGTGGATAGACTAGTACATCCATTAGTCAGGATCAACCAGTACGTCATGTACTTTGCCATAATCGCAAGACATGCCCATCGATCGACCCGACCCAAAGTATCACAGGTCCAAGTAGTGATGCAAATACATCACAATAATCATTTATGATATTTTGTACGAAGCAAATTTCTAACCATTCAGGTTGAAACTTATTTGTATTGTTTGGCGTTAAATGTTGGATATTGTATTTTGATTAGTGGGAAATTCCATTGCTTTTAACTAATGCTACTGGATCTTTCATTCAGATTTTAGCAACATGTTATATTATCAGTTTTATGAATTCGATCCTCCTAAAATGAATATGGCATTGCTCTATTGTATTTTGTTACATTATCAGAATTCTAGTTTGTCTCTTTAATATTTTATTCTTCATTCATCTGAATTCCCATTTAAGCATTTAAAAAAATTAAATGCTTAACTGGGAATTGGATTGAAGAGAAAACAAGTTGTTTCTAATTGACTGTAATAATATTATATGTACATGTACAAAATTAATTAATCTGAATGATGATGGTATATGCAAATGCACTGGAATCAACATGCGATAAGAACCTAGAATACTTCCTGAGCCTATATAAATTTGACCCATCAAGATTTGAAGGAAATGGACCACCTCTGTTCTCATAAATTCCATTCGGATGAGGACCTCACATATGTCCTAGAAGAGAATTTGCAAAAATTCAGATGTTAGTGTTCATGCACTATGTGGTCACCATTTTCAAATGGGATAAGGTGTTCCCATATGAGCAAATCATTGTTGATTCTGTTTTAATTCCCACCAAATTAAAGGACTTCCAATTCATCTTCAACCCCACCAACAGCGTACCTGCTTTTATATTAAGATATACAGTTGTTATATGCGTAAAAATGCAAGCATGTATGTGATCTTGATCATCTGGCTCCATGTTTGTGTGATGCCAGAGTTTGGCATCGTAATATGCTATAGTAGTACACTAGTGATGTACTGCAATAATTGATATGAATTATCTTTCAACTAGATTAATGATGTGTGTAGAACATGTTGCTTAGTTATATGTTGTTGTAATAAATGGATGTATGTTCAATACTGCTTCCATATTTCAAGAATTACTGTTGTTAGTTGTTTAGTGCATTAGTACAGTTGTTATTAGTGGATTAGTTATTTAGTTCAATTGTTGTTAGTGGATTAGTGGCGTAAAACGTGGTTTTCATTTGGCTTATAAATGGCATGAGAACCTTTTAAATAAATTAGTCAGAGAAATATATTTCCCAAATATCCTCTCTTAATTTTCTTCTTCTTCTAAGCCTCTATCTATCAAGTAATTGGCAATTTCACAGTCAAATATACCTTTGTTCTACTTCTTTTCTCCTATTTTCTTCTCTAAATTATTAGGTACATAACATTAGGTATCAAAGCGCGGTTCTGATCATGGGCACCGAGTTCTGTAATGATGTTTATGAAATTCTAGCTCGACACGAATCTAGTTTCGACCAAATTAACGCTACCTTATAGAAGAAACTAATAGAGCTTTAATCTCTGTGTGTCTCTCGTAGCCCAAACATCACTAATACATAGACCAACCCTTTTGCCCCAAGTAGACCCTCGCACCAACCAGTTTCAACTAACATCTCCCGTGCAATAGAGACCAAAGTTTCAGCCTAAGGAAAATCACTTGTTCCAACCGATCTCAACATCATAATACATGTAGGAACCTACACTCGTGTTGTGCCGAGTTCGGGTCTAGTATGGAAGCATTCCATCGACTTTGGAGTGGGAGTTATAAACGTTGATTATTGAGGGTCAATGATTCTGATTTTGTTAAATGATAGAATTGTGCAGTTGATCTTTGAGAGGATCATGACTCCTGATGATTTGGAGGTTGAAGATTTTGAACCTCCTGCTGCCCTATTCGGAATTTATCCTTACGGACAAGGATAATTTAAGGCAGGAGGAATGATATGTGTAGAACAGGTCACTTAATTATAGGTTGTTGTAATAAATGGATGTATGTGCAATACTGCTTCCATATTTCAAGCATTACTGTTGTGTTATTTAGTTTGTTAGTGGATTAGTGGCGTAAGACATGGTTTTCAATTGGCTTATAAATGACATGAGAACCTTTTGAATAAATTAGTCAAAGAAATACATTTCTCAAAGGATAATGATAAACATCTAACACTTTTGTCCATCTAAACATCTAACACTTTTGTCCATCCAACATCCTTTGTATCCAACTTGACGTGGCAGCTGACATTACACTTCATTGTCAGCTGCCACATCATCACACTGCCATATCATCACATCTCATAATTTGTTCTAAATCTTAATTTTTAACTACATTCAACTTATAAATAATTTTATATATAACAAAAAAAAATACTTTTTTTTTTTCATCCTATTGAACAACATTAACAAAAAAATAATCTAGAATTGAAGAAATTTAGAAAAATTTCAAGATTTCTTCAAAAAATCTTGAAAAATTTCCCTCTCTCTTTGCCTCACATCTCAACGACTCAACGTCAAAGGAAATTGTTAATTTCAATTTGGGATTCTAACATGACAAATGTACAATGGAAATTGAAAAAAAAAAATGAAAATACTCGATTGCCTCAAAATTCATTCAAACTGGAAAAAAATAAACATGAAGATCATCATCATTACAAAAATTATGCAGATCATCCCATCAAAGTATGCTCATTTGCCTGCTCTTAAATCTTCTTTTAAACATTCAACAAAAACCCAAAACCAAAAAAATAAAAATAAAAATTGTCTCTCCCACCCACCCACCCACCATTCATTTACATATCACATCCAGATCCAATCTTCAACGAGGACCTTTTGTCTTCTTTCTTTCCCCCCAAATTGAAAAAAAAAAAAAAAAAAAGGTAATTATGGTGAGATTTGTGTGTAAATAGGCCACAAGATTACAACAGCTGTGCTCATCAACAATTGTTTACAGAGTTTGTATGTATGCTTGAGATGTTGTTCAATCAGCAATGGAGAGTTTTGTGTTTAGTTGCTCAATGGAAAAATATCGTTAATTTACATTGGATTTTTGTTCAAACACACAAAGAAATTAATTTGGTGAAATGCCCATCACTCTGTTGACGCCACTGCCACCTGCCCACCACGACTCAAAGATATCAAGTTACTCTTCCTCTATACATCTCTATGTTTTCGTATTCGATATCTCTGTTTTTGCTTTCGTTTGTAGGGGCGATAATTCAGAAAAATGCCAATATAAAATCAATTGAAGTAGTCGCCATTCCGTCTCTTTCAGATCTATGGTTATTGGAATCGACATCTGTTTGGTGGAGAATCGGACGAAGACGATGGTCACCTGAAGATGTGAGGACGAAGAGAGAGGAAAATTTGTCCAGATTTGAAGAAATCTGGAAAATTTTCTAAATTTCTTCAATCTATCTCTTCAAGCTTTTGTTTTTTGTTTTTGTTGTCTATAAAATTATGTTGGAAAGTGTTGACTAAGGAGTAATTCTAGGAGTAAAATCCTAGGAGGATTTCTAAGAATTAATTTCCTATAACTGTGGACTTGTTAATTAATTGTTAGTTGACTAATTGATTAGCTAAATGTTAGGATTTAATTAGTTAGCATTTATAGCCTTAATTGTAGGCATAATTGTAGGCTAAGTAATGAAACTTCTCTTGTATATATACCCTATTATAACTATTTGAATATTCAATCAATACATAAAAATCTTCATGGTATCAAAGCCTTAACAAATTGTTTAGGGTTCTTTTGCTACTTTCTAAATTGTTGAGAGCCTATAACTCTTTAGGTTTACTATTTTAATTTTTTTTGTCCTTCTCTTTTCTTCTTTTTTCTCTACTAGCTATTGTGCTGATACAGTACCCACTACAGTGTTGCTACAATACCCCCTACAGTGTTGAGACAATACCGCTACAATACTCCATTTTTTTTTTTTTTAATTTATGGCTAAAATTAACTCCATGATTTTTCCTACACACTCAAGTCCAAATTCAAGACTAATATGGGTTATCATGGAAATCAATGGAAAAATCATCACTGCCTTATTGGATACTGGTTCCTCATAGAATTTTTTAGCGAAAGCCATGGTGGACTGGTTTGGAATCCAGCCACAGCCTTACTCTGGCGAGATTCAAGGTGTGAATGGCGAATCTACATCCATTGATGGATTGCTAGATGTTCATGTTCGGATTGGTGAATGGAGTGGGGCATGTACCCTACTAGTCCTACCCTTGGATAACATTGACTGTATCCTTGGGATGGACTTCTTTCTGTCCAACAAGGTCACACTTACACCACATTTAGGTGGGTTGCTGATCGGTGATGGGACCAACCAGTATTATGTACAGGTTGGGTTCGATTGTGATAAGGAGTGGCTAGTCCAATTTCAGGAGTTGACTGTACCCAAAGAAGGAGATCTAGTAATGATTGCGACGCTTGGGGCAACAATTGATCATTCACTGGAGATCCCAAATGATGACTCGATAACTATTCATGATAGTGCTTCTCTTGCCCAAACAGGTAATCTTTCTACTAGCTATTTGAGTTACTTTAATTCTGCACCGTAGGTCATCGACTCCGGCACGTCAGATCATATGACAAGTATCTCCTCTTTGTTTAATACATATTCACCCTGTTCTGGCAACAAAAAGGTCTGTATTGCCGATGGCAGTTTGTCATCCATTGCTAGAACAGGTTCTGTCAAGATTTCTGATACTATCACTCTTAATTATGTCTTACATGTCTCTAATCTCTCTTGTAACTTATTATCAATTAACAAACTCTATTTTGACTCTAACCGTTCAGTTGTGTTTTCTCCTATACTTTGTAAATTTCAGGAACAAACTTTGGGGACGGTGATTGGCAGTGCTAAGATGCAGGATGGACTCTATTATTTTAAAGACAGTATAAATAAGTCGGCTTTGCTTTCAAATAGTGATGTAAGTTCTCAACCTGTAAAAGAGTAGATAATGATCTGGCATTTCAGATTAGGTCATCCAAGTTTTGCTTATTTAAAACACTTGTTTCCGACTTTATTTCGAAATTTGTTTCTTTCTCAATTTCAGTGTGATATTTGCTGTTTTTCTAAAAGTACTCACAAACCTTATGCCTCCAAACCCTATAGGGCCTTAATGCCCTTCTATTTAATACATAATGATGTTTAGGGGTCGTCTAAAATTCCCACTTTAAATGGAAAATGTTGGTTTGTAACTTTTATTGATGACCACGCTAGATTATGTTGGCTCTATTTGATGAACTCCAAATCTGAAGTTGAAAAACTTTTTCAAGAATTTTATACTCTAGTTGAAACTCAATTTCATACTAAAATCAATATTTTAAGAAGTGATAATGGCACATAGTATTTTAACCAATTTCTTGGGAATTTTTAAAACAAAAAGGAGTTCAACATCAATTTACGTGTCGCCATACACCTCAACAAAATGGGGTTACGAAAAGAAAAAAACCGTCATCTTTTAGAAGTGAGTCGGGCTCTCATACTTTCAATGCATGTCCCAAAATATCTGTGAGGGGACGCTATTCTAACAGCTACATACCTCATTAATAGGGTTCCCTCACGGATCTTGAACCATAAGACACCTATACATTGTCTTAATTTTTTCCCAATAATAGATTCATTTCTAATATTCCTCTTAAAGTTTTTGGCAGCACTGTTTTTGTGCATATACCGGACTTACTTCAGTCTAAACTTGATGCTAGAGCCGAAAAATGTGTTTTTATCGGCTACCCCCTCTAATAAAAAAGGGTATAAGTGTTTTAATCCCCTTACAAAAAATAATAATAATAATAATAATAATAATAAAACATATTAGTATGGATGTGACTTTTTTTTTGAATAAAGATTTTTTTTTTCTCTAAAACTCATATTCAGGAAGAGAATGAAAATAAAGATGAGTTTGAAAATCATTTAGAAACTAATAATTCAGTTCTACTAGTTTTAGAAACTAATAATTCAGTTTTACCAAATTCTTTCTTTTCTAATAGTTATCCAAATTCTTCTCATAAAGAAACTGTTTTTGCAAAGGAAACAAGTGTTAATGACCAATAATTAGGGACTGATATGGTGCTAGATCTTACTGATTCTAGTCAAGGGGGAAAAACATTACTTGGTGAAGATCTTAATCAAGATAATCTTCCTACAATAGAGTTACTGGTTTATACTAGATGAAAGTCTCATACTAATAGAGAACAACCTCATCTGGTACAAGACCTGTCAGCTTTCCCGAGGTCTGATCATAAGTATAAACTGAGTAATACTTCTAATTCTCAACCTGTCTCTATCACTCATCTTCCTTTTACTTCTCAACCTAATGTCTTTTCTGATCTTGACATTCCCATAGCTAATAGGAAAAGTGTCTGAAAATGTACCATACATCCTATAGCCAAATACCTATCCTATCACAAACTATCTGAAAATTACAAAGCCTTTACTTCAAAAATTTCCTACCTAGTCATCCCTAGGAACATACAAGAAGCCCTAGGACACCCAAACTAGAAGGTAGCTATAATGGAATAGATGAATGCACTAGCCAAAAATAAAACCTGGGTTGTTGACGAGTTACCAAAAGGGAAGAAAACTGTGGGATGTAAATGGGTTTTCACAAATAAATGTAGAGTTGATGGATCCTTAGAAAGACACGAAGCTTGCCTTGTTGCCAAAGGGTTCACTCAAACATATGGCCATGACTACCACATGACTTTTGCACCCATGGCCAAGATCAACACCATCCGAATCCTCATATCTATAGCAGTAAATCTAGACTGGTCCTTACACTAGTTGGATATAAAAAATGTTTTTTTGAATGGCAATCTAGAAGAAGAGGTATTCATGGACCCTCCAGTTAGGGAGGGAGAATTCAAGAATGGTAAAGTGTGTAGGCTAGTAAAATCTTTGATGGATTGAAGCAATCACTTAGAGCTTGGTTAGAGAAGTTTGGAAAGGTTGTGAGAAGATTCGGGCACAACCAAAGCTAATGAGACCATACACTCTTCTTTAAACATTCGAGTAGAGGTAAGAAGGCTATTCTAATTGTCTATGTAGATGACATCATCATGACCAGTGATGATATTGAGGAAATAAGAAGACTAAAACAGTTGCTAGCTCAAGAATTCAAAGTCAAGGATCCAGGCGACGGATCTAGGCGACTTAAAGTATTTTTTGGGGATGGAGTTTGCTAGGTCTAGAAGGGGGATCTTTGTTTCTCAGCAAAAATACATCCTAGATTTATTAGGAGAGACTAGGATGACAGGCTGCAGAAACTCCAATAGAACCAAATCTGAAACTTGAGGCTGCCAAACCAGAGAGTCAAGTAGTCCGTGAACAATATCAGAGGTTAGTGGGGAAATGATCTACTTAGCTTACACTCGACCTGACATCTCATTCGCAGTCAACATGGTGAGTCAATTCACGCATTCACCAAGACCAGAACACAATGAGGCAGCTTTAAGAATCCTGAGATATCTAAAGGGGACACTTGGGAAAGGACTATTATTTGCTAATATGGGTCATTTTTAGGTTGAAGTCTTCACAGATGCGAATTGGGCTGGTAGTATAACAGACAGGAGATCTACATTCGGCTATTGTACCTTTGTTGGAGGAAACTTGGTGGCTTTGTGAAGTAAGAAACAGGGGGTTGTAGCAAGGAGTAGTGTCGAGGCAGAATTCAGAGCAGTTGCCATTGGAATTTGTGAAGTAGTCTGGATAAAAAGGCTTCTTGAAGACTTAAAGGTTCAAGTTTTCTCTCCCGTGAAGTTATATTGTGACAACAAGTCAGCAATTGTCATAGCTCACAATCCGGTTCTACATGATAGAACCAAACATGTGGAGATAGACAAGCACTTCATCAAAGAAAAGATAGATAGTGGATATATTTGTATGCCCTATCTACCTGCCATAAAACAAGTGGCAGACATCCTCACAAAAGGCTTACCAAAGAAGCAATTTGACAAGTTATGTTGCAAGTTGGCCTTGAAAGACATTTTTCGACCAGTTTGAGGGGAGTGTTGGAAAGTGGAGTAATTCTAGGAGTAAAATCCTAGGAAGATTTCTAGGAATTAATTTCCTATAACTGTGAACTTGTAAATTAATTGTTAGTTGACTAATTGATTAGCTAAATGTTAGGAATTAATTAGTTAGCCTTAATTGTAGGCCTAATTGTAAGCTAAGTAAGGAAACTTCTCTTGTATATATATACCCTATTGTAACTATTTGAATATTCAATCAATACATAAAAATCTTTAAATTATTTACAAATTGAATAGAGTTAAAAATTAGGGTTTGGAAAAAATTAGGAGATGTGATGATATGACAGTGTGGCGACATGGTACCTGATGAGGAAGTGACATGTCAATTGCCACATCAAGTTGGATACAAATGATGTACATAAATATTGGATGTCCACCATTATCCATTTCTCAAATATCCTCTTAATTTCCTTTTTCTTCTAAGCATATGTCTATCAGGTAATTGACACTTTCACATCCAAATATACCTTTGTTCTATTTCTTTTCTTCTCTTTTCTTCTCTAAATTATCAGGTACATAGCAATTAAACTATTCTCATTATAGTTTCTAGGAATCAAAGTATGTGATTTTTTTTTTTTTTTTTTTTTTTGCTTAAAAGAAACCAGAGTAAAACTTCTCAAAAATACTAATAAAACCATGCCTAATATAAAACCCCACTACCTGAACATAAAGACCTTTAAAAGCAGCTCATACAATACAATAAAAAATTCCCAATTGATAAAAATCTAAACTTGACCAAATAACAACTTAAAGGAACATAATTCATTCAAAATTCAAAAGAACAGTGCACATATATTACAGTCACATGAACCCTAGTAGGACCCCCAGAAACACTATATTTTACTTGATCCTAATTATCTCCTAATCACCTGAATTACATTTTTCCATATCAAAAATATCAGGTTTTCCATTGTCACTATCCAGAATCAACAATATCGGGTTTTCCCTTACTACCATTCTTTCATGCGTAAACCATCACCTTCACCTGATGGGGGATGGTGTAAGGATTTCTAACTGCTACTGATGGCCTTCTAACCCTCTTCTTATTGAGTTGGTCGTTATCTGATTCCTCCGCTCTGTCGGCTACAAGAGGTGTGAAATTAGGCATGTCAAATGTATGTGTTAACCGCCTAAAAAGGCAGGAATCCAAAGAAGAATTTTCCATCCTTGCCAAAACCATGTAAAAGAGAAGGATGCTATGAGAAGTATCCAGCTATCCCGGGAAGATGCTAGACCAGTATACCATCTGTAAATCAGAATCAAGATCAGGGTCACCTAGATCCTCAAGTACTAGGAAACATGAAAGTCAAGGTCCTAAGGACCCCGCTATTGGGTTGTCTCAGTACCAAGGCACCCTGATACCAAAATTCCTTCTAGAACCGGTTTACCAAGTAGTGTGAGCCAAGATAACAGATGAGTTCTTTATACATTAGAAGAGGACCGATACACCAAGGTACCAAGACCATGCTACAGGAAAGACAATATGCTCCAACTTTCAAATACAAGGAAAGTTAACTTCTCCCACCATTTTTTAGGATTAGTCAACTCTGTCAAAGTTCGCCAAGAAAGGAAAACGAATCACTTGATTACGGGATTATTCCCACACCTAAAATGAAGCCACCATCAACATCCCTTTGATTGCTAATTGATTGACTGATTATCGGAGTGATTAGCAAGAAAGAGACCTATAAATGTTACAAGACTCTTGAAAGAGAGGGGATCCGATTTTTAATCCACATCCCTACAGCTTTTCCACTTATCGACTAGCACGAGATCGCCATCGCCAACTGTGTCTGAAACTCCATACTTAAACCTCCCAGGAATCTCCATTGTATCACTTAAATCGTGTATCATTTATCAATAAAACAGTATTATCCCTTTATCTCAATAATATATACATTGTGTTAATTGGAATTTGATCCCCTTAACATTTTCCTGTTAATAGTATGTACGTGGTCCTCCTGAAAAAATATAATATTACGATAAACAATTCTCACATATTAATAAGGAAAAAAAATCACGAAAACACAATTTGCCTCAAAACCATATGTAACGCGATGGGAACCAGCAGAACATGTGCCCTCGTTGGTGTGATCCCCGCACATAGGTCCAAGAGGTACCCCCGCAAACATAGCACGAATGTCATCATAAATCTTGGAAATCTTCAAATTGAGGCCGTTCTCAGAAGCTCGCACTTCTTATTTCATAGCCATCTCAAGTCGGTGAATCCTACCTTTTAACTCAAACCTTAAAACTTTGAAACTAGAATGTGTGAAAGATCGAGATGGGGTTTGATACAGTGGATCAACCTTAGGAAAATAGGTCCCGAATGATCTCGATTCAGGAATGCTCCGTGAATGACCCGAATCAAATGATCTTACATCAAGAGTGCTATGTGACCTATCATGTCCCCTCTTCGAACGATGCTCACGCTAGATCCTCTTCTCCAAAGAATTACTATCTGAAGACATTGCAGCAATTGAGGGTGCATGCCATACTCTTTGTGAAGTATCAGGAGGATTCCTTTTTACCCCTCCTACCCCTACCTCTCCCCCGACCTTTAGAAGCTTGACACCTCTTACCTCTAACATTTGGACCTCCATCATCCTCTGAGTCATTGCCTAACCCCCCATCCTTGTATGTTAGGGGCTCGACAAACTGATCAGGATTTAAATGTAAATAGAAAGCATGCAGCCTCTCCTCATATGAAGGAGTCAGCGTCACATGTGCCTACAGCTGCATGGAAATTATGATTTATGGTATAAAAAACAGTGATATTAAAAATAATCTATACACAAAAAAAAAAAAAAAAAAAAAAAAAATAGAAGAAGTTAACCTCATTAATGAATATATCTTGCAAATTTGGAGGTTTCTTCTGCAATACCACCTCCTCACTTGAGGAAACCTATCTCACCTTCACATGCCAATAACACCAATGAGTTGTGAGATGGCATCCAACGCCCAATACTGAAGCAATAACAAATGAAATAGTTTAGGATTGCAACACAATCAATATGAAATCAAACTTAAATACGAGAATTACCAATCTTACTAACCACAAGTACCCACGGAAATTCAAAAACATTGTACCATATGTTTTGGGAATTGCAAGAGTCTCCATTCTGCTCCCGAAGGGAACGCCTCAAAATCTGTAACATCCTCCACCATGCCCCATAAACAATTTGACACTATTCGACGGTAGTCCCGATCGAGTAGAATATGACGAAGGAAAAAAAATACCCAAACATAAGGACATCATCTTCCTGCTAGAACCCTTATACTTCCTGCAATATGTCTATTATGACCACCAAGCGAGTGGGAAGCCCGCGAAAGTACCTGTGGTGCACGTAACCAGGTCTAAAAATGTGTTGAGTTAGGACACCATTTGGCAACGGTCTAAATCTCAGTCCAGTGACAAGGATGAACTCTTCCTTCCCGAACATGATCGCACATCTCCCTTCTCGAAACCACATCTTATCGGGCTGACCATGCGGATAAATAAGCTCTTGACATAGTAGAAGGTGACATACCTTGCCACTAAAGAATTGTTTGCCCTTGCCCGTGCCCATAAACTGTCCAACACACCCTGCTCCCATCGCCGTAACATTCCCTCTCACACCATCACCACTTTCAAGATTCTCAAATTAGACACGTGACAATGCATATTGATTTGGGTTTCAAACCACTCATCCTCTGGAAACTTATAAACCAAAGCCCCCGGATTATCAGTTATCTAAACAACAACAAAAAAATCCATAAACATAATGTAATTTGTTAGTTTTTTTTTTTACTGGCAACTTCATTTCGTTACACAAACAGTTACTAATGTATAGTAACAGCAACATTTCAAAAAAAATATCAACAATTAAGTTATACAAAAACAACTAATTTATATGTTTTTTATTTATCATAGAAATCACTATCAAAAATTAGTAAAGCATATCCATATTTGACAATACAACTGCATGTTTCACGTTTTTATTTATTTATTTATTTTATTTTTATGTTGAAAATACAAATATAAGCTCGCGTGCGTGTCTAAACAACCTAGAGGGGGGGTGAATGGGTTGTTAATCGATTATTACCAACTTTTCGATTAGTCAAAATTAATCACAATTAACCCAAAACACACATATAATAAAATCAAGTAAAAAATACGGAAATTAAAGAACACTTGATTTTTACGTGGAAACCCACACGGGGAAAAACCACGGGCTGATATGTGCGCCACACATGGTCAACGAAATCCACTATATGAAAAGGAATTTACACCCTCAAGTGATTCTCGGACTCTCACCCTAGATAACGTCAGGCTATGGACACTACGACTCGCCACTCTTGGTTCAATCCCTAGTGATATCCCCTGATACACTACTCTTGGCGTGAGCAACCCCTAATCTACCCAACGGGCCTTTTACAGTGGCACTCGACCAATTGCTTGAGCACTACACACGGGTAGCCACAAGACTTTCCTTGCTTGTGAAACTTCACCAAGAAGTCACAAGACTTTGACTCAAGAAGAGAATAAAAAAGTCTAAGTGTATCACAATGATGCACAAAAGCAATGAGTGCTAGACTAAACATTATATGCTTAACTAGATGTTATAATGCAAGTGAACATCCTAGTTATCAACAAAGTCTACATGAATGTGCATGAAGACTCAATTAGGTGCTGAGAGACACTAGCAACCTAATTGTCAACAAATAAAGCCAACTCAACCTAAGTTGTCAAAAAGCATGGCAATGACAATAGATATGCAATAATCAAATGCAATCAATAAATTGTCAATCAATCAAGGCCAATCAACACAAGTTGTGAATTAATAACGGCAAGGCCTAATAGCATGCAATCAACTAATGCAAATAACCAAACAAAATGCCAATCAACTTAAGTTGTCAATGAACATGGCATAGACTCTAAATGCAATTAACAAATGCAATCAAGAAGTCCTACACATCAATGTCTAAATGAAAATCATATAGACTTAGCTAGATGTTGTCAATCACAAAACAATCATAGCTATCATAGATAAAACATCTCAATCACACAATGAGATTAAATTAGCTAGATGGCAAAAAATGGCTCTAGATCCTAGCTATCAACATACAACCTATCTCAACCAATCAATAAT
Organism: Acer saccharum; assembly: GCA_030490815.1. Classification (NCBI taxonomy): domain Eukaryota; kingdom Viridiplantae; phylum Streptophyta; class Magnoliopsida; order Sapindales; family Sapindaceae; genus Acer; species Acer saccharum. Next base: position 15,982,754 of record CM059869.1, read on the forward strand.
GTCTCAAACATATTATAAACAACAATGAGCAAAGAGACAAGCATTTAATTAACAAATAAATGCTAAATCTAGGCTTACATGTCATAAATATGAAACTAGAAGTTTTAGGACATGTAGAAAATACCTAGTCAATGAAATCAACACACTCCATGCTTGAATGATGCTAAGAAGAAGTTAAATGCACAAGGGAGGTGGTTTGGTTGAGTAAAAATGGGTTCTTGGGAGCTTTCTCTCTCTAGGGTTTGGTTTCTCTCTCTAAGATCTAATTTTGAGCTACATTGGACGAGCAAGGGAGAAGATGATACTTATATATGAGGCCAAAATGAAGTGATGTCGTTTTTGAAGAAAATGATTCAGCTTCTCTCGGGCAACCGCTGCGCGTACCGCTCAAGAGGCAAGGTGCCTGGGCAGCGGTACATCAGGTGAGAAGACACTGATGTGGCTCGCTGAGCGTACCGCTCAAGAGGCAAGGTGCCTAGGTAGCGGTCTATGCCGCGGAAAAACAAGGACAGTGCATCAGCTAAAGTTTTGAGCGCCCCAAAATATGACTAAACGACATCGAAACCTTTCGAATAATATATTGTTGGAAAGGTATGGAAGTCTACTTTCTACTCCAATTAATAAAACATGATTTGGATAAATGTAGAAAAAGTTATGGTCATTTGAGTGACCAAAGGTCAGATTCAGATAACAGCTGTGATGCCATGTTTTAGTGGTCAATTTGGAAATTTCAAAACCAATCAAAACGGTCATGAAATATTGCGAATAATATACCGTTGGAAAGGTATGGGTGTCTAGTTTGTCCAGAATTTTATAAAACTCAATTTAAATCTTTTGATAAAAAGTTATGGTCACAAGACCATACAAAGGTCGGTTTTGAAAAACGTTTAAAACATTGAAATCCAATTTTTTTGAACTAGACACTTTACTCCAAATAACCAAACCGAATCTAACACCTATCCAAGAGAAGAATGAGACTTTCTCAAGTGGTCAACCATCACGCTAAGACATGCACACCATCATGCAAGCGTGGACATTTCCGATCACACAAACGGAAACGAATTACACCACACTTAAGACAAACATACATGAAGTGCAAGTGTGGGATGTGAATGCATCATAATGCCTAACATGACATGGCATTTCAATAAGCTAGATGCAATCAACTAAACATGCATGGAAATGGATATCAACATGAAAAATCACCAAGCATGTGACACACAATTAAGATTCACACAAATGCAATCATATAAATGTAATGAAGGTGTGTGTGAGCAAAAAGACATAGATGCACTAAACAATGAAACACAAGCATGGTAACAAAAGCTCAATATATAAAGATGCATGCAAGTGTGTGTGTGCACCTAATCTCTTCAAGAATTAAGGTCAAGTGGTATACCTTTAGAAGCTCTTGAAATCACCTTGGGAAGTCCGGAAGCTTGCCAACCACGAAGTCCTAAGTTACCCGTTACATACCAATCCCAATGTGGTGTGTCATGAAATAAGCCAATCAAAAGTGAGGCACTTACAATCTCCCCCTTTGGCTATTTCATGACAAAACACCACTTACATAGAAATCCTCACAAAACACAAAATAAAGCTATTGTCCTTCCTGAGTGTATTCTACGTTACAAAAAGAGATACTTAAGAAACTAAGTATTCAAGGTCTTCAATCTCTTCGTAGATCATTGAACCTACACACAATAACAAGAAAGCACTTTCCAAGACCAAGTGCACGTGAGGTAAAACAAATATACAAAACGTTTGCACTCAATAAGAACATATCAAATAAATGCATGTGCAATGCTCCCCCTAAATGGTTATTCTCTCTCAAACAAATATACAAGGCATTCACAATGCTCCCCCTATATCTCTCAAGACTTCTCCCCCTTTTTGTCATGAGATAGGCAAAGGAGCTCCCCCTATCGGGTTGCTTTAGCAAAGAGAGCTATTAGCACAAAAAGCATTTGCATAATCATATAAACAAACTTTATGCAATTCAAGTAATTGAGAGAGATTCAAGGAGATTTATTTAAAGAAAATGTGTGACGAAGATGCTTTGCATGCAAGACATGTTTCATTCAAGTTCAAAAACAATGGTATTTGGCAAAGCAAACAACAAAGGTTTCCTAATAGAATTCAAACCAATTTCACCCTTTGTCATGGAAAAGCAAGGATATGGAGTTTAAGTATTAAAAAAAAACTATATCCAACTTTATAAGCAAAACAAGGCATGAGTGACTTTGCACCCTATTTGATTTTTCCGGGTAAGGTACCCGTATGATAGTAGCCTTGTTCTACTAATAAAGAAAGAGAGACTTTGGATTTTAAGATCCTTTAACAATTTAAGTCTCAATATTTGCTTTTGCACACACATTTTTGCATTTCAAGCAATCAAAAGCATTTCATGCGTATCACTTTAAGCATGTTATTTAAAGAATCATCATGTCATAGGAATCAATTAAAGGTCATTCAAAAAGTACTCCTAAAATACGTTTCCTATTTCCAAAGATGCATGTTTGAGCATAAATATGACATGGATTGCAAGTAAAGCAATGGTTCACACTTATTGAAGAAAATATCACATAAGCATATGTGCAACAAAAAAATCTCAAGCAATTATCAAAAGAGCATAAATTTAGTCAACTTTTTGCACATGGCAAATCATGCAAGTTTGCTCTCTTTGCTTGAGCTCCCCTCATAACGTCAATTGCAACCAAGTCAAAGGGAGGCATGATCCCTTATAGACTTACCAAGTCCATTGGACCTAGTAGAATCTACGGGTATCCCATTGGCATAATGGCAAGCGGGTTCATTCTTTCTAACCCTCCTAGGTTCCACTTTATCAATTCTAGTGGTCATAGGCATGTTTCTAAATTCCCTAGGTTCATGCAAACTTGCCTTCTTTTTCAACCCTTTTTCTTTCATGCTCTTTAACCTACACCTCTTGATGTAATTGAGGCAATTTGGTCTTAAGTGACCAATCATACCACAAAAATGACAAGTAGGTACAAAGATAGAGTTTATACCATTGCATTGAGATCTCATCGAGGCATTGCCATGTTGATGAGGTTGTCTTTGATGGTGCATCGGATTGCTTCTCTTTGGAGCTTGAGCCGATTGGTGGCACCTTTGCGGTCTAGCTTGTTGAGGTGGTTGAACCGGTTGAATGTGCTTCCTTAGTTGTGCAAATCTCGGGTGTTGAGCTCTTGAATGTTGTGATTGAGCTTTACCCTTTGTTGGCATCTTCACTTGGCCATTCTTGGATGACTCTCCAAGATCAATCTTCCTCCTAGGGTGTTGAGAGGGTGAAGCTAAGAATTTTCCTTGAGCTTGAGGTTGCTTGATCTTAGCCTTCTTCAAATCTTCTAGATGCCTTGTCTCTTTGTCCTTGAAAGTCTTCATATGAGCACTCTTAGAAGATTCACCCTTTTCAAGCATCTTCTTGTGATAAGAAGATCGAGGAGTCAACTTAGGAACAATTTCCTTCACAAAGGTTGTCTTGTTGGATGACGGTGTGACTTCCTCATCAACAAACCCTAGTCCTCTCTTGTCACTAGGCATCTTTCCATAACCTAGCATAATGTTGAGCTTTTCCGTACCCGAAGTAAATTTAGCAAGTGACATCCTTGCTTCTTCAAGCTCTTTCTTCAACTTGCCCTCATTTACTTTGACAAGATTAACTTCCTTATCTAAGAGAATCACCTTTTCTCTTAGTTGAATGTTATCTTCTTTCAACACAAAAATCTCCTTCTTTTTCATCTTCAAGGAGTCACGAAAGAGTGTCATTAGATCCTCATAACTCATTTATTCATTGTTGTTAAGATTCTCCAAGTCAAAGCTATCATCTTCACATGAGTATGAGCAACACTCATCACTTTCAAGGCTTCTCCCACTAATGCTTGTGAGAGTCGTATCATCAAGGCTAGCTTCTCCTCTCTTCTCACACTTCAAGTTACCACACATGGAGGCTATGTGATCAAGTCCACCACATTCGAAGCATTTTACACCCTTCCAAGCTATCATGCCTTTTCCTCTCTTCTTGTCCTTCAAATTAATGCACATGGGAGCTATGTGACCAAATCCTCCGCATTCAAAGCATTTAGTGATATTTCTTGAGGACTTGTCTTGAGTAGCTTCTCCATTCTTGAGAGATGCCTTCATCTTTACCTCCTTTTCTTTGGAGTTCATACTATTCTCCTCATTCACTTTTGAGGTCATATTCTTCTTGTGAGATTTTGTGATTCTCTCAAGATTCTCCACCATGAGAGTCATTTCTTCATCAGAGACACTTCCCTTATCAAGGTCATCAAACTTGTCACTTGATGTTATACAAGCAACTTCCCTTTGCGTAGCTACATCAATCACACTCCTAGCTACCATTTCATTTACTCCTTCTTCAAGGTCACAAATCAAGGCAACTTGACTATCTTCTTCAACTTCTACATGAGTGGCTCCAAATGCCATGTAGTTGATAGCAAGCGCTTCATCACTCGAAGGATCTTCTTTACTCTCATCTTCACACCATGAGGTGGCCATCACCTTTTCTTTCCTTATATCCTTCAAGCTTTCACATCCCGGGAAGATGTGCCTGAATTCTCCACATCCAACGCAATTAGTCCCCTCTCTTGAAGACACCTCTTGGTTTGGCTCATCATTCTTGACCTTGGTCTTCTTCTTCTTGAAGTCATCACCCTTTGAGCCATAACCCTTCTTTTGAAGACTTAAAAACTTCTTGAATCTTTTAACAACTAACACCATGTCTTCATCATTCAAGTCATCCTCCTTTTTGTCATGCTTCGAAGTCTTCAAAGCAACATTTTCCTTCTTCTTAGGAGGATTAATCTTCTTCTCCTCTACCACCGTAGAGATCATCTTTTTCTCTTTCACGGTACCTTCGTGGGTCACTCTTAGAATCTCCCACGCTTCTCGAACATCTCGAGTGGTTTGGATGAGTTTGGCTTGACTCTCATCCATGGTACAAGATAAGGCATGGATGCCCTTTGAGTTCCATTCTTCACCCTCGAGTTCGTCATTGGACCACTTGGACTTAGGCTTAGGCACATAAGTCCCATTTTCAAGTCTCTCTGTGGGAGGTGAGTATCCTTCTTCCACAAACATCCACACATGCTCATCGATGTCCTTTAGAAAGAATTCCATTTTAACTTTCCATGAGGAATAGTTATCAATGGTGAGCAATGGTGGTTCGGAGAGTAACGCACCCTCTAGCCTCACAAATCCACTCATAGTGTTTGGGTGGATGTATGCAAATGAATGCAAATGAATGTAGCAAACAGAATGCACACAAATGCAAGACACGCAAGCAAGAGCAAGGATCACCTAATTATGTCTAGGAACCCGCTCTGATACCAATTGAAAATACAAATATAAGCTCGCGTGCGTGTCTAAACAATCTAGAGGGGGGGTGAATGGGTTGTTAATCGATTATTACCAACTTTTCGATTAATCAAAATTAATCACAATTAACCCAAAACACACATATGATAAAATCAAGTAAAAAATACGGAAATTAAAGAACACTTGATTTTTACGTGGAAACCCACACGGGGAAAAACCACGGGCTGATATGTGCGCCACACACGGTCAACAAAATCCACTATATGAAAAGGAATTTACACCCTCAAGTGATTCTCGGACTCTCACCCTAGATAACCTCAGGCTATGGACACTACCACTCGCCACTCTTGGTTCAATCCCTAGTGATATCCCCTGATACACTACTTTTGGCGTGAGCAACCCCTAATCTACCCAACGGGCCTTTTACAGTGGCACTCGACCAATTGCTTGAGCACTACACACGGGTAGCCACAAGACTTTCCTTGCTTGTGAAACTTCACCAAGAAGTCACAAGACTTTGACTCAAGAAGAGAATCAAAAAGTTTAAGTGTATCACAATGATGCACAAAAGCAATGAGTGCTAGACTAAACACTATATGCTTAACTAGATGTTATAATGCAAGTGAACATCCTAGTTATCAACAAAGTCTACATGAATGTGCATGAAGACTCAATTAGGTGCTGAGAGACACTAGCAACCTAATTGTCAACAAATAAAGCCAACTCAACCTAAGTTGTCAAAAAACATGGCAATGACAATAGATATGCAATAATCAAATGCAATCAATAAATTGTCAATCAATCAAGGCCAATCAACACAAGTTGTGAATTAATAACGGCAAGGCCTAATAGCATGCAATCAACTAATGCAAATAACCAAACAAAATGCCAATCAACTTAAGTTGTCAATGAACATGGCATAGACTCTAAATGCAATTAACAAATGCAATTAAGAAGTCCTACACATCAATGTCTAAATGAAAATCATATAGACTTAGCTAGATGTTGTCAATCACAAAACAATCATAGCTATCATAGATAAAACATCTCAATCACACAATGAGATTAAATTAGCTAGATGGCAAAAAATGGCTCTAGATCCTAGCTATCAACATACAACCTATCTCAACCAATCAATAATGTCTCAAACATGTTATAAACAACAATGAGCAAAGAGACAAGCATTTAATTAACAAATAAATGCTAAATCTAGGCTTACATGTCATAAATATGAAACTAGAAGTTTTAGGACATGTAGAAAATACCTAGTCAATGAAATCAACACACTCCATGCTTGAATGATGCTAAGAAGAAGTTAGATGCACATGGGAGGTGGTTTGGTTGAGTAAAAATGGGTTCTTAGGAGCTTTCTCTCTCTAGGGTTTGGTTTCTCTCTCTAAGATCTGATTTTGAGCTACATTGGACGAGCAAGGGAGAAGATGATACTTATATATGAGGCCAAAATGAAGTGATGTCGTTTTTGAAGAAAACGATTCAGCTTCTCTCGGGCAACCGCTGCGCGTACCGCTCAAGAGGCAAGGTGCCTAGGTAGCGGTACATCAGGCGAGAAGACACTGATGTGGCTCGCTGAGCGTACCGCTCAAGAGGCAAGGTGCCTGGGCAGCGGTCTAGGCCACGGAAAAACAAGGACAGTGCATCAGCTAAAGTTTTGAGCGCCCCAAAATATGACCAAGCGACATCGAAACCTTTCGAATAATATATCGTTGGAAAGGTATGGAAGTCTACTTTCTACTCCAATTAACAAAACATGATTTGGATAAATGTAGAAAAATTTATGGTCATTTGAGTGACCAAAGATCAGATTCGGATAACAGCTGTGATGCCCTGTTTTAGTGGTCACTTTGGAAATTTCAAAACCAATTCAAACGGTCATAAAATATTGCGAATAATATACCGTTGGAAAGGTATGGGTGTCTAGTTTGTCCAGAATTTTACAAAACTCAATTTAAATCTTTTGATAAAAAGTTATGGTCACAAGACCATACAAAGGTCGGTTTTGAAAAACGTTTAAAACATTGAAATCCAATTTTTTTAAACTAGACACTTTACTCCAAATAACCAAACCGAATCTAACACTTATCCAAGAGAAGAATGAGACCTTCTCAAGTGGTCAACCATCACGCTAAGACATGCACACCATCGTGCAAGCGTGGACATTTCCGATCACACAAACGGAAACGAATTACACCACACTTAAGACAAACATACATGAAGTGCAAGTGTGGGATGTGAATGCATCCTAATGCCTAACATGACATGGCATTTCAATAAGCTAGATGCAATCAACTAAACATGCATGGAAATGGATATCAACATGAAAAATCACCAAGCATGTGATACACAATTAAGATTCACACAAATGCAATCATATAAATGCAATGAAGGTGTGTGTGAGCAAAAAGACATAGATGCACTAAACAATGAAACACAAGCATGGTAACAAAAGCTCAACATATAAAGATGCATGCAAGTGTGTGTGTGCACCTAATCTCTTCAAGAATCAAGGTCAAGTGGTATACCTTTAGAAGCTCTTGAAGTCACCTTGGGAAGTCTGGAAGCTTGCCAACCACGAAGTCCTAAGTTACCCGTTACATACCAATCCCAATGTGGTGTGTCATGAAATAAGTCAATCAAAAGTGAGGCACTTACATATGTATTTCCTAAAAGTTTCACGTTTTTTACGTTTCCAGTGAAGGTTTCACGTTTTCAAAGGATTTACCTAGGTTTCACCTTTTTAAAAGGGATATACTTGGGTTTCACGTTTTTTCAAAATACCTTTCATAGAGCAACTTATTTCATATTGCAGCAATTTCAAATCCCTAAAAACAGCCTCAAATCAATTCAACCAACCCTAACATCATAAATTATGACTACATTTCATCAATTGGTAATCCCTAACTAGCAATCTAACATCAAATCACTTTAAAAAAAAACATGGAATCATAACCTAACCGAAATCAAACAAACAAATCTCGATTTTTACTTACCTCGAAATTAAATTTCAACGGTACCAACTGGGCTTCGACGGACTCTTATCGACGAAGGTTCCCTCTTTAGCGTCGTCTCCTCCACGTGTGTTGTATTCTTTCCCATTCGCGGAGGTCTCTCCTTGTTGCTAACGTTGGTTGTTTGAGAGCTATGTCTCTCTTCTCTTTCTATCGAACAAGTGAAGCGAACAAATGAGTGATTTTTCCTCTCTTTTTTTTCTTTTACTTTTTCCTTTTATATAGGGCATTACTGTAATAGGGTAAAAATTAGGTTATAAACAATTACAATATGAAAACAAGTTATAAACAATTACTTTATCTCCATGTTTCAAATGGCAAGAAATGAATTTTTCTCTTGTAATTTACTTATCATAATCATCTATTCCTATATAAGTATTACATTATTACACTATTACATAAATTTGGGGGTTTTTTTAGGGAGATGGAGAACTCGAACTTGTAACCTCGTGGTTAGACATGACCATGGTTCGGTTCCAACCGTGGAATTGAACCGGAACCATAGGCCTCGGAACCGGACCGTGAACCAAAACCAGGGATGTTTTGGTTCCGGTTCCACAAATCTCAGAACTAGATTGGAACCGTCGGTTCGGTTCGGTTTCAATTTTGGAACCGATGGTTCCCTTACCAGATTTCTTTTTTTATTTTAATTTTTTAAAAAATATAATTCGTTGTAGCCATTGGGTCAGCAGGCCGTTGGGCTCAACTAGACATGACGTCGATTCGGTTCCAACCATGGAACTGAATCGGAACCGGACTGTGAACCGAAACTAGGGAGGTTCTGGTTTCGGTTCTAAGAAATAAATAATCCGATCGGAACCGCTGGTTTCGATCCGATTCGTAGACCGTTCGGACTCCAACGGCTCACTTTTTTTATTATTTATTTATTATTATTATTTTCTATAAATATCCCCCCCCCCCCCCCCCCCCCCCCCCCCCCCCCCCCCCAAAAAAAATAAAATAAAATAAAATAAAATAAAATAATAATAATAATAATAATAATTCAATTTTCCCCACTCCAATTCTCTCTAATTCTCATTTCTCTCTCAAGTCCCAATTCTCCAAGTTTCCAATTCTCTATCAATTGCTAAGTTATTAAAATTTATTTTATTTGCAATTACATTTTTTTTTTAGTTTTTTACTCAATTAAAATTCATTTCCAACATATTTTTCAAATTTATTTCCAACCATTTATTTCCATCAATTTTTTTCACATTTTTTCTTCAAGGATTTTTACAATTCAATTTTTAAAATGGCATGTGGAAGTGGAGACGGTCCAAGGCATTCCATTTCGATGAAAGGTAAGGGTTATATGCTGGATAATGTCGGTTATGACGACACCGCCTATCATGAGTTCCTGCAAGCCCAAGCCTATGCTGAAACCCTCTAATAATTTCCGAACCCGATCTCGATGCCACCCCCCATTTGATCCCCCTTCAGATTTTGATTTTCAATCGCCTACAGAAGAGAAGTTACAAAAGCAGCCGAAATCCAATCTCTTCGTACTCCATATGAAGAAAGTAACACAAGCAGATGGAAGCACTGTAGTGGTTTGCAATTATTGAAAAAAAAAAAGAATTTAAGTGGAACAAATCTGGAGGATATAGCTCATATCGGAAGCATACAACGAATAGCCATCCAAACGCACAGGCTAGATCGAGTTCACAACCCCAAATTTCTAAGTACGCTACCCCTAACCAACAATTATTTAAATATAGTGATGACAAAAATAGAGAAGAATTAGCTAGAGTGGTTGCAGTAGAACACTTACCATTTAGTTTTGGTGAAATGGTTGGTTTTGTTAATTATTGTCAACAAACATTAAATCTTATTGCATGTCGTGTTCCTAGAACCACTCTCACACATGCACTTTCTGACATTTATAACAAAGAAAAAAGGAAGTTGGAATTTTTTTTTTGAAAATTATAAAGGTTGTGTTTTTGTATGTGCCGACATATGGACTGATCATTAGCAAATGCATTCATACTTAAGTGTCACTTGCCATTATATGGATAATGCATAGACTATCCAAAAAAGAATTCTTTCATTTTGAGTTTTTGATGTTGCACATACTACTGCTAATATTTTTAGACAGCTTAGAATTATTTTTGTAGAGTATAAAATTGAAAACAAAATTTTTGCAATTGGTTTTGATAATGCTTCCGACAATACCACAACTATTCCTTATTTAATTGAATTATCCAAACCTTATCTTGGTGGTAAATGTTTCCTCAAAGATATGCATACCATGTTTTAAATTTATGTGTTAAAAAAGGATTAGAAATTCTACAAGATTTTATTAAACCTATCAAAGATGTCCTCTATTATTTGTGGAAACATCTTTCTGCAATGAAAGCATGGGTAAAATTTTGTAAACAAAATGGTAGGTGTGCCATTAGATTTCCACGTGATGTTCCAACATGTTGGAATTCTACTTATCAATTGCTTGCTCAAAGTTATGATTATATATAGGGATTTATTAGTTATTTTTATTCAATATAATGTTAGTCACATTAATCTTTATTCAAACCATTGGGATGTTTGTACAAAAATTTATGGTTTGTTAAAAGTCTTTAATAATGTTACTAACAATTTATCTAGTATTTATTATCCTACAACTAATTTATTTATTATTGAGAGTGTTAATATTGTTGATGCATTTTCTAAGTGTGCATCCGATATAGAATCATTGGAGTCTGTTAATGCTATGAAAACAAAATGGTTAGACTATTATAAGGAGTTTTCAACTATTTATTTGATTGCAATGTGTTTTGATCCACGTTGTAGATTAGAAAATTTGTTTCAATATCTATATGTTTATTATCAATGTTTAGAAATAGATTATGATGTTACTAGGTCTTCTTCTAGAATTAAGACATTATTGTACGAGTTATATGATGAATATCTTAGAGTTTATGGTCAATCACTGAACATATATGTTCCATAAACTCAAAATGTATCCCATTCCCCATCATCCTCCGGATTAATGGGGTTAGGGTATAAACTGTTATCCCCAAAAAACAAAAAATTACGAGGTTCTTCTTCATCAAGCTCGACCTCGTATTTCGAGGTTGAAAGTTATCTAAGTATCTCTTTTGAGCTTATGGGAGACGGCGGTGATGTTAAAAAATTTGATATCCTATATTGGTGGAATGAGCATGAAATGTACTTTCCAATCTTGGCTATTATAGCTAAACAAATTCTTTCAACACTAGTTTCTACAATGGTTGTGGAACAAGAGTTTAGCGCTAGTGGAAATATTCTAGACGCAAAACGTTCGCTTTTAAGTCCGGAATCAATTTAGATACAAGCTTGTGTTAATGATTGGACCAAGACGTAAAACAGACAACAAGAAATCGATCAAGATGCACCATACGATTTCTTCAATGATGACCACCATACCCCTACCACTGGAACGAATGGCAGCGATTAGTTACGATGCCACCTCACATCATGTCATCACCAAACTTGCAATAAAAGGTAAGAGAACTATATGGCTTTTGATCCCTCTAAACCCCAAGAGAATACATATGCAATTTAATTGTGATAAAAATTAAGTGCAAGGCCAAGTTTACATTTTTTTAGTTTTATTTTAATTTCTTTTTTTAGTTTGTCATATATTTATTTTGTTTTAATTTCGAGTTACGCAATAAAGTGCATTTACAAATTTACATGTCTAATTTTTTTTTTTTGTTAAAACAATAATAATTATTAAAAAAAAAAATCCTAACCGGGCAGGGGAAACGGAACTTTCGGTTCGGAACCGGGAACCGAAACCGAACTGGACTGGGGGCTAATCTACTTGTGGTACAGGTGTGAGAGGTCTATCACCGGACCAACCTTATCTCGTCAAAATTGAAATTATAGAAAAAAAAATATTTTAAAAAATATATATTCTATTTGTATAGAAAATAAACTAGAAATTGATTTTAGTAAATTTACAATTACGATGATCGAAATGATGCCATCTCTACATAGAATCTGGACCGTCCAATATTAATCGAAACGACAATACCCACCATCTAACGACAGTCGTCACAGCCCATTCAAAAAAACCCTACACAGCGAGTTTATATATAACACAAACCCGAAAAACCCTAGCAAGTAGCACCACTCTTCTTTTTATTCATTTCACTCCTAGCCGTCGCAGAAGAAGAAGAAAAAAAAACCCAAATCGAAGATGGTGTCGGGTTCCGGGATATGCGCAAAGAGGGTGGTGGTAGACGCCAGGCACCACATGCTCGGCCGCCTCGCCTCCGTTCTGGCGAAGGAGCTCCTTAACGGCCAGAAAGTGGTGGTGGTCAGGTGCGAGGAGATTTGTATGTCCGGCGGACTTGTGAGACAAAAGATGAAGTACATGAGGTTCTTGAGGAAGAGAATGAATACCAAACCCTCTCATGGTCCCATTCACTTCCGTGCTCCTGCTAAAATCCTCTGGCGCACCATTCGTGGGTATGTTTTCTCATTTTTCATGGATCTTTTTAAACCAGATCAATCTTCGTTTTTTATATATCTGTGGATTGAATGTGATGGATCTCTATCTGGGTATATGTTCGTTTGACGTATATTGTTGAAACCAAATGGAACATGTTTTTTTTTTTTTTTAGTTTGGTATGTTAAATGTGATTACTTTGCAATGATTTAGTATGGTATTTGCTACCCAAGTATGGCTGTAAATCAAATTTAACAATTATATTTATGTCGTTATATCCTGTAATCGATTAGTGTTCTGTGGAAGTGTGATAACCATTCAAGCAAGTTTCTAATAGTTGTAGTTTAAACTCTGGAATCCCTTTGTTTATTTTATTGATATTCGGGATGATAATTGTGTATTTGATGTGTATATGGTGATTAAAATTGTTTGGCTTGGCTGTAGGATGATTCCCCACAAGACCAAGCGCGGAGCTGCCGCCCTAGCTCGTTTGAAGACTTATGAAGGAATTCCTCCTCCTTATGACAAGATAAAGAGGATGGTCATTCCTGATGCTCTTAAGTAAGTTTCTTTGATTTTGAGTATCATTGTTTGCTTATGATTTTGCATTTTCTGCCCCTTTTGGAACTTTCTTCCATTCTTGTATGCATTTAAATTGGCTGTTTTGAATAATCAGGGTCTTGAGGCTTCAAAAGGGACACAAATACTGCTTGTTGGGCAGACTTTCTTCAGAAGTCGGGTGGAACCACTATGACACCATCAGGGTAAGAACATACTAGCTAGCCTATGTTTTAGCTTAATTTGGTTTTCTCTCATTAGTTGGCCATAATTATGTTCGTATCTCTTATGCTGAATTCTTTTCTCATTTGGTATGTGGTTGAATCTTCAAAGTAACTATGATTACACAATGCTATGATGATTTGAGTAGACATGCTGGCATTTTGCTTGGCTATATTTGAACGTTTTGTTTTCATATAATTTGTGAGTGACATTTTTTGACCCGGCTCCCAAACTACTTGAACTCAATAAGAAGTTAGTGGGTTTGAGTCTGCTTGATTGTGTTCTGTTCTCAATTGGATTATTGACCTGCAAAATCTGGAATCAGTGCATAAATATGTAATCTATATGTTGTATAACCTGATCTACAATAACTAGTTTAACCGCCATTTTCTTATCTGAACTAAAACTAAAGTGAGGTGAAATTAAATGTACTTTATTCTCAAACAATCATAGAATCTGATCTAATATGATTTGGAAACTAACATTTTTTACTTTTCAATAGATGCTTATTTCATTTAGTTAGGTCATTTTTTAAATGAAAACTTTGAATAATGATTTGACCTTTCCTGTACTGTAATTTTAGATGTATGGTTATAGATCTTTTTGACCTTTTTGATACGGATCTTTGTTATGTTTAATGGGCTCATACTTTGGATTAGGTTGGTAGCTTATGCCTATATTGTTGATAAATATGAAATGTAGTTTGCGTCTCTCTTTGAATCAAGTTGTACCTAATGGATATACCTCCAGATTACCACGTATTTCATGTTTGGTTATGACTTGCTTTTGCACATGTCTCTGTGTAAGGGTTCTCAGATTTTGGACAATCCTTGTAAAATTTTTAATTTGAAAAATCAAAGAGACTTGGGATCGCGCCACAACTTTGAGGCATTAGTAGTTTATGGGGCTGCTCACCTGCTCCCCAACCTATGACATTTGTGTGACTTGTGTGATATTTTTTGTTATTTGTAGGAGCTTGAGAAGAAGAGAAAGGAGAGGGCTCAGGTAACGTACGAGAGGAAGAAGCAGTTGGCTAAACTGAGGGTGAAAGCAGAGAAGGTTGCGGAGGAAAAGCTTGGTCCCCAGCTAGAAATTATTGCTCCCATCAAGTATTGAGTACACTCATAGATAATGTGAGATTATATTTTGTTTTTCAGTTTGTAACTGTTGGATGGATCATTGTTCAATTTGTGCTAGTTTTGAAGTAGATGCTATGCCATATTTTTCAACACAGTTCGTTTAAATTATCTCTCTTATATTTTCATTGGCCTTATTCCTTGGAAATATTTGAGATTTAACTGTTTTGAATTTTGATTGCGACTTGTTTCCTTTTGGCACATTTTTTGTTGCTCTCAGATAATTCTTGTTTTTCTACTATAGCCTGGTAATGGATTTTCATATTATTATATAAAATCATGTACCCAATCACAGCTCATCTAGTTATCTGCAACAATTTTGAACCTCTACAATATAAAATAACTTCAATCTTTGATATACATAACTGTTAATCTTACTTGTCAGTCGTGTTTGTATGGGGCATTGTTCTACCACATGTATCCCAAATGAATTGTTTATTGCATTGCTGCAATTGATCTTCAGAAAGGAAAAATAATCAATCAAAAGAGAATGACTGAATGATCCATGACTTTTCAAGAATGCAAGGGCTTTTATAGAATTTTGTCGTAATCAAACGATATTTAATTAAGGAATTGAAAAACAAAAGTGAGGATGACTCCTGTACAAGGATGAAAATATTATGGTAATATCGTTTGCTATTTGATGAAATATCGATGAAGATGAATGTAAAATTTATGAAATTTGGTTAAATAATCAATAATATAATAAATAAATAAATAAACACATTTTTTTTTTTCAAAAACATATAATATCGCATAACTATATTGTATAAATATTAATATAATGTACGTGGTTCAGACATAGTGTGACACTGTGACTATTTTCTTGATTTATACAATATTGATACAATGGCATTGCATTTGAATAATTTTCTATATAATCACGAACACGTCATATGCTCATATGTAAGCTTGTTGATTTCTTTCTACTGTTCCATAGATAGAAAATTCAAAATTGTGAGGAAGAATAATTGAATATCTCAAAACCTCATCATCACTATAAATATATTTACTTTTTTGTTTAAGAAAAAATAAACAAAAAAGTAAATAAAAAATATCATCAATTTCTCACTTTACATTGATGGAAATATTTCCGATATTTCACATATATTTACACAATATTATGTATGGATACATTATATTTTAAGGATATTTCCAAATATTTTTTGGATATTTTATATAAAAACTATTACACCCCAATTAGGGATGGCAATTAAACCCAGACTAGCGAGACCCGACCCGTGTGGGTCAGGTTTGGGTCCTCACATTCGGGTCATGGGTCGGGTCTGGGTCTAGGACCCGGACCCATAAACCCGAATAGTGAGTGAGTTTTAAAAAAAAAAAAAATTGAAGAATTTGAAATTGAAATTGAATGCAAATAAGAATATTTCCCTTTTATGTCCTCTAGTCCTCTATTTAATTATTTTTTTATTTAGTTATTTATATATTTAAGTATATATATATTTTTAGTATTTTATTGTTTTTTTTTTTTTGGATCGTGGATTCATGGGTCCGCGGGTCCAGACCTAGACCCGTGAATTTTCATGGGTCTAGGTTCAATTTTTTTTGTCGGGTCTGGGTCTGGGTCCAGTAGGACCCGACCCGAACTCGACCCATTGCTATCCCTAACCCCAATATCGATATCAGCTCCGTAAAATAGGGATTTATCGGGAAAATTGTTGATATTTCAAATATTGCTCCTATATAGTACAACCTTCTCTTCTTTAAGTCGAAATGTTGAGTATATATGAAGAGAAAATAGTCGCCGAAATAATGTGTCATTACTGAAATCCAATCATTTCAATCATGCAAATCTAATACAAAAAAAAAAAAAATCAAGAATGTCACATTATTTGAAAACCAGATTTGAACACTAAATTTGGACAAAATAGCATTATTGATAGTTTATATATTCATAACAAATCATTGAACAACTCATTAATTAATATCAAACCATAAAAGAAAAATATCACCTATATAGTTAGACGAAATACAAGTAAAATTTTAAATTTTGTCACAGACGAATGCCGTAATTGAAGCAACTATATATGGGATTGATTACTATACAGCAGTGAATAGCAACGGGTTTGGTCCATTAGATCAGATCCAACAGTTTGCATTAATTCACATTTTCAAAATTTTATTATTTTTATTTATTTAAATATTACAATAAATCGGGTATAAAATTGGAAAGGACACTAAGATATGTCAAACCAATCATATTTGAAATTGACAAAAATGATTATTAGGCATATAGCTTGTCAAATCTTTTTCTCAAAATGGAAATAAATAATACTGAGATTTTAACAGTAACAAAAGGAGAAAGTTGATATCCGCCAACCAAAACAGTGCAACTTGTAATTCAACAATGTTGAAGAACATGAAATGTATATAGAATGTATCAACACTTTTGATTTCTCACACAAACACAAAATCTTTACATTTTCAATTCTTTTTCTCTCTCTCAATTATTTATTGCAAAGATTTTCTTACTCGGTTTTGACTTGATTTTTTTTCCAAAGAAAGTTCCATTTTCAAATATATATATTTCCTTTTCAATTGAATTCAGCACTAATTGAGAATAATTTTCCATCTCAAAATCAAAAACTAGCATAGTATTAATGATTAACCATAATTAGATCCTTGACTTTCTTAGTTTCCTTCCTCTATAATATGTTTTTATTTGGTATAGCCATGAACTTGTTGTAGTTACATGCATTTTCATTTTTCTGAACATATACAGAAGAAATCACTAGTGAGTTTGGTATTTTCAAAGATGTCTATTATTTGGTGTTTATGTATTCTGTTTATGGTTGGTTGTGAGTTGGGAGAAGCAAAGCAAGGCAAGTATTTGATAGCAGGAAACAAGGCAGTTGCTTGCCAGATAGTGGTTGATCAGTCAGGCCATGGCACTTTTTCCAGCATTCAATCTGCTATCAACTCCATTCCCTCCGACAATCAAAACTGGGTTTGTATCTTCATCACTGCTGGTATTTACAGGTAAATATATATTTTCATTTCTACCCGTTTTACACGTATGGATATAATATGATCATTTTGTTATCATGCATGCAGTATCCTTGGATTGAAATATAATATGTATATATATAAAGTAACATGACCCCGTTTCTGGATTTCGACTTTGAAAAATATTGTGTATGTGTAGGGAGAAGGTGAAAATACCATATGATAAGCCATACATCATCCTTAAAGGAGAAGGAAAGAGAAGGACTCAGATCATTTGGGATGATCATGATTCTATTGCACAGAGCCCTACTTTCACTTCCATGGCCGATAATGTTGTTGTTAGTCGCATCACCTTTGTGGTAAGCAATTATATATATATATACCTGGGACATTGTCAGACTGAATGAACGCCCTTAGCACTCAATGTGATTGGGTGCTAAGGGCACTCATTCAATCTGACAATATCCCAGGTTAAAGTTGTACGTGAATTTCAAAGTTACGAGTCTATATGCTATAACTGTTGTTGTTGTTGATTGTTTTGCATGATTTGAACAGAATTCGTACAATGGTCCATACGGAAATAGTAAGAACCCAAGAGTACCAGCGGTGGCAGCCATGATAGGCGGGGACAAGACATCGTTTCATCGATGTAGATTCTCAGGGGTGCAAGACACATTGTGGGATGATCAAGGTCGGCATTACTACAGTCATTGTACCATTGAGGGTGCTGTTGATTTCATCTTCGGTAGTGGGCAGTCCATTTATGAGAATTGTGTGATACATTTTGTTGGAAAAGGGATAGAGGAAGGTCTATCAGGATTTATAACAGCACAGGGAAGAACAAACCCAGATGATGCAAATGGATTTGTGTTCAAGAGATGCATTGTTATTGGAACTGGTACCACTTACTTGGGAAGGCCCTGGAGAGACTATGCCAGGGTCTTCTTCTACAATTCCAATCTCACTAATGTTATTCAGCCTCAGGGTTGGAATTCTTGGAATGCTGCTGGTCGTGAGCACCAGTTAACCTTTGCAGAACACAGCTGCTACGGAGCAGGATCCGACACTTCCGATAGGGTCAGCTGGGAAAAGAACCTCAGCACAAATGAGGTGAAGAAGTTAACTAGCATTGCTTTCATTGACACAGAAGGATGGCTCCAAAAACAACCCAAATAGAGACTTTGGCTTGTGGTACAATCATCAGGAAAACCTGTATTTGCATTTTTATTTTATTTTTTCATTTCGTGAATGATTAAGGAACTAGTTTTATTCATACTAGTTCTTTTGAAGCCATAAAATCTTGACAAACCCATGTCAAAACTCTTGATTATTTCAATGCTTATTTATCTATCATCCAAAATACAAACAGAAAACACTTCTTTTACATTGTCCATCTATAGAGATGAAAAAAAAAAACATCATCTCAACATTTCTTCTCATGTGTTGGGTTTTCTTTTTTACATGTAAAAGTGACGTCTCCCGGTTATTCCCCAGCAGCATGGCTTTCAAACACAGTCCAATAGCACTCCAGTGTAATCGACACTGGAACAAAGTGTATCATATGTTTTTATGGTCCCTAATTTTTTGAAGTATATATCGCACTTGTGTTCAAATGATGCAATGTAGACTACTCAGAACCTACAAAAATTCTCAACCTGATGCTATCCAGGCGTTGAGGAATACGAAGATGAATTTCTATTGAGTATTATGTGTTGGAACACTAAGATAGAATTTAGTATTCTTGAAGTCATCTAGAAGGGGGTTGTAACCGTCCTTTGTTCTTGTCTTTGTGGGCAAACCAAACTCTTCCATGAATGAAGATGAATCAAGCTACACAGAAAATACAAATTTCAGTATAACTTACAAGAAACAGAACAAAATTCTAATCCATGTAAAATCACAAACGATAATGGTTGCTTTTGTCATTTGGAGAGCAGAAAAAGCAGATTTTGAAAACAAAAACAATGCAGTAAGACTGAAGCACCACCAAAAAACATTTTCTGATAGTGGAATCCTCTTGCCTTGAGAAAGTTGGCGATGCACAAATCAATTTCCTCACATAACACATATATTTAGTAACACCAACACTAGATGCCAAGAAAAACCCTCATCTAGTTAAACATGAAACTGATATGATTGCATTCTATAAAGGGCTGACTGTCCAAATTTCTAAACAATTTGTCAAAGAAACTTTCACTGTGTTGACAATCGGTTTTGTAAAGAAGTGCAGGTGTTGATTACCACTTGCTACACCTGATCCTCCATTAGAAAAGATCATTACCTCAACATATTTATGAAAACAAACAGCCAGCATAGGATGGAGCTTCGTACTCTCAGAATTAAAATTTGACAGGTGCAACTAACAAAAAATGCTACAGTAAAAGCCAAATGAACTTACTATAATGGTTCTCCTCTTCTTCCCTTGCTTGGATGATTTATCTTTCAGCATTTTCAGCCAACCAGAGCAGTAATGGTCAATACGTTCCAAAAGCAGAAAGTCTGTGGGGAAAAAGATATCAGCATCACCCTGCAACAGAAAGCAACCAGAATCAGCGCAGGATTTCAACGGTCCTTGTTCTAGCCCCACATTTCTGCAAGTCTTAACAGAATGGAAAAGTATAATAATCAAGTGAAATGATTTGCAACTGGACTTAAAATCCAACAGTAAGGTACTTGTACAATCAGGGGTTTCAGACTGTTATCATTATGCAACCTTACCTTCCTCCCTATATAGCAATAATACCCAAGGCATTAAATGGCATTTCTGTACAAATACAACGCATAAAAGAAGAGATGAAAATATCATACCTTTACTTCAAGATAACTACTATAATCTTTGCTCCGACCATCTTTCTGCAAACCAAAAGTTGAATAAAGTCAAACAAAATTTACTAGAGGTCTTTGACATGCATTTGCTTACTGTCTCTAACAGTCATGAAGAACCAAGTTGTGATGATAAAATGTACACTAGGCATTTCCAACCGAGTCCTTGGCTCACTCCTTGCTTTTATGTACTATTGACTAATAAAGCTATGGATCCTGAATATATCCGGGTACTAAAAAGTCACCTTTTTTTTACTGAATTATCTTTTCTTGGATCACAGATTCACAATGATGGAAACTGATTGGAAAAAGTCTTAGGTGCCCAATTTCACGCCAGAATGGCATAGGACCATAGGTTAGATTGCGCCAGGTTATATACTCTTAATATCATAGTTGGGGAATTTTGCTACAATGATGTCCCAGAATAAAGTCAACTTTGAAAAACAAAGTTGTACCTAAAACACAATAACATTACCTAAATCTTGTATTTCAAGCCTAACATTAACATTGCTAGAGAGTAAGCCCAAATCCAACATCATACATATGCACACACCAAAGTTCACATTACTGAAAAGAATATACCTTGGTTGAAACCAATGGAGCTCTTTCACCAGGTATCTTCACATCAGGTAGGAAACTAAAATCTGAAGCGATTAAGGACATCTTTGGTAGCTTCCCATGTAAAACCTCTAGCAGTTTCTGCATAATGGTATTATTCCTATCATTTCTCTTTTGAATACGTATAACCAAAAGAATTACAGTATAAAATCTATCTAACAAATTCCTTACCATACAACCAGTTGGAAGCCAGCATCTTCGAGGTCTTGGAAAGATTTTAGACCAAATGCTTCTCAACTTACCACTGCTTTGAGTATGATCTTTTTCCCATTCCATGATCTCTATACATCGCTTAATTAGAGGGTCTTCTAGTGGCTTATACAACTCAGAGAGTGTTTCTCTGTTAATAGAAGAAATGTGGGTCAGTAAAGAATAAATGAAAGCAACCCCACAGCTTACACTATAATAGTAATGCTTTATTAAGTAAATCAATGAATTAGGTGGCAATTATTATATCAACCTTGATATTCTAGTAAAATTAGATTAAAAGTAGTTTATATCTATAAAAAAAAAAAAAAAACTATTAGGATCTTTTTGTAACATACTTCTTAAAAATTGGAGCACGACCTCTAACATGCCACAGATCAGATACAAGAGCCTATATTAAAAAAACTCAATTAGCAAAGTGTTATTAGTCAAATTAGCAGAAAAAAAATCGTATTAGCAAAGAAGGACGGTTATCTGATGGATTCTTTTGTCTCCTCTTTCAAACCACAATACACGATCTTGAGTTGATCAACAAATAAGGCTTGAAATAAAAATATTTATTAAGTTACCATTAAACCCTAAAGCTTAAGCTGATAGGTAATGCCAAGTGATAGTATTTAAGCTCTATCATATCTCTTACATGCAAGGCTGGATTTTTGGCACTTGTTTGTCACTTGGATTAAAAAAGGCTAACATGCATGCCCACCCATACACACACAGAAAATATACAATAATTACTCTTTATGGAGAATTGCTTTATCGTGAAAGCTAAAGTGAGAACTGCACTGTTTTTCTTTTAAGATTAATTTTGCAACAGAAGGTGCATTGAGAAACAATCATGCTTTTAGGAAACAGAACACACAAACTTGAACAATGCAATTCAACAGTACAATCAGCATAGGTTTCCAACCTATCACTTTGCTTCTCAACCCATACTTCCATCCATGGAGAAACTTGATTTTCTGAATAGATAAGGTCGTGTGGAAGATTATCGAGTACCTGCAAGAATTTAGTTTGTGGGAAGAAAATGATCAGTAGAACTTGCGTGAGAGATGTTTATTGAGCAATCATAGGAACTCACATAAATAAGTTTATACGCTCATTAATATAACTTGATATATTCTACACAATAGGGGAATAACTTGTGGCCTGTGGAAACAAGGCTAACAAGTTATTGCTGTCATCGTGCCATCAGCTCTTTCTAAGAATAAATATCTGCATCATAAAATACATGTATTATATGCTATAATTCTCATCTTAGGTAGTTAATCATAATTCTTGACTTCTAAAATGGATACAGTTGATTGGCCACAACCAGTTTATAAAATGCGATACAATATAAGACACTATTCCACCCCCAAGATTATAAACCTAAGGAATAAAATATCACATAGAAGGAGGGACATAGCTGATATCCACATTCTGTATCACTCCAATAATAGAGTGATGTCAAGTAAATTCACATTTCAGAAAAGTTAAGTGTTCATATGTCCCCAATATTGCTACAATTTTTAAACAATTATGTGATGCTTTTCACTTCAGGCCCCAACTCAGTCAAAATATGCAAATTGTTCATTAAACATCACATAATGAGTGCATGACAAAGCATACTTCTTAATAATTTTTGCTCCTTTTCTAGTTGAACCTATCTATCACCTAAATCACACTGTAGCAACTCAAAGCTTATACCTCAAGCATTATCACCCAACAAGGCTGCTGCTCACCATGCCCTGTAAAAAATAAATGAAATAGAGCTTTAATTTTTAACCTCAAGTTAAACAATGTAAGGCACAAAGTCAGGTACATATTTGGATAAACATTTTTTTGAAGTAAATATTTGGATGAACATATGATAAGGCTAGCAAGAAATCTGAAAGAAAATGTTGTCAGTGGGTCTGTGTATTGGAACTTTTATATTCAGAGCAATAAGATCCAAAATCTCATGCCTTTCTCCTCAGGAAGGGTTTTGGGAAAGAAAAAACAAGCTAAAGAAATTCAAAGAATAAATAATTCTCAATTGGAGCATAAAGATTACGTAATGTCTGTTTATGCTTATGTTTCATAGCCATGTATAACCGATCTCAAGAATATTCTTGTTCCACATGTGGGAATCTCTAGAAAAAATAAAAAAAAAAAGATAATGTTTTATGCATGGGGAGGCAGCTTGTAGTGCCTAAGTAGAATTTAGGCCATGTTTGTTACGGTGCTTGCTGTATTAGACAATTAAAATGTACTTAAATAATACAATACAGCTGTATTAGTTAATACATATTTGTAGTATTAAGTTGTATTGTATTAGAAAAAACACTTTTCTTCTCTCTTTTTTCAACAAAAATGGAATATTGATGAAATATTTGTTATGTTCCTAATATTTTTTTAAATTTCAAAATTATATAGGAAATATTTATTTTATTTATAAAAATATTATTTATTTAAATTTTTTGTTTCAATTAAAATAGATATTTATTGATTTTTTATATAAAAACATTTATAGATTTATTCATGGTAAGGATATTTATAATTAATTATTAATTATTTTTAAAAAAAATATTATATTTTTATAATATAATAAAATACAATAAAGTCATATAGGAATAACTTAATACATAATACAATGCATCACCAAACACAGATTTGTATTAATGATAATACAGTCTAATACAATATAATACGGTCCAATACAATACAATACAATACGGTGTGCCAAACGAGCCCTTATATCGCAATTGTAACCTTGATGGGGTTATGTGGTGCCACACCACCAACACCACATCTCCATCTATCTCCTAGTGTTTACTAAAAACAGAAATCTAAGGAAGAAAAATCCTCTGTTAATCTATCTATAAAGGACCACTGGGATCTATTTATTCAATTTTCTACAAAAGGACTGTTGGGATCATTAATACTCCTTAGAGAAAGCTCATTTCCTTTGCTCAGTTATATTAAATTGGTTTAACTATATTAGTAATACAGGATGGACTTCACAAGATGACTGAATCATATGGTAATTTTTCATACTTCAAATGTTTCTAAGCATACTTCAAAAACATAAATAAATAAAAAAGTTTCTCAGCCAGTATTGCTCACTCAGCAACCACAAAGGAAAACTGGACTAGGCATGAAAATTAAGGCAACTTACCCCATCCACCCCTCTCAGCAGCATCGCGACATTCCACTCTAAACTTTGATGAGTGACTACGAACCTGTCCAACAGTTTCTTTCTGTATCTGGGCCAGTGAGGGACTGATCTCCACTGAGCTACATTAAACACAAAACAAGTACTTACATGATTATACATGGCATAGATAACAGATATTGTTATAACCTAATAACCTCATTATCCTCCAAGAATCAAAGTGCAGAAAACACCAAAATGAAATAAAAGTTAGTTACATCTACTTCATGAAGAAATGCGTTCAAACCAAAAAATGACAATTCTTAATGTAGGTATATGAAGGTTTAAACCACTTCATGGGAATTAAAGGATCAGTCAATGCACTTACACATAAGTCATATTGTTGTAAACTCTTTCAGGTGCATTCAACATTATATAATCCATTATGCCCTTTGCACAAGTTCCTGATCCACCACCAATTTCATATATCTGAGTGCACATTACAGAACAGCATGATAAAATTTTGATGAGTTAAACAAGTATATTTAAATGTTTAAAACACAAAAAGGTAACTATTTGAGGGCATGAGATTTACAAAGAAAACATTAACTATAACTAAATTCAGAGCACAACTATAAAGTTGAGCGTTCACACAAACAGCAAAACCAATACAGAGCCGAATTTATAGTTTATTAAGTGTTTACTATAACCAAGTTCTTGTCCCTAAGGGAATAGCCTAGTTTAAGACCTCTTGCAATGAGGCAAGAAGTCTAGGGATCAATCTCCTTCATACTAATCTTGGAAGGGCATTCAATTTTATTTGTGTTTGTGCATGAGATGAGATAAGATGGGGTGTTTGTTAAACAAGATTAATGATAATACCCAAGTTGTATACACCCTTGGTATTCAGCTAAAGTAATAAAGACGGAATAAAATGGGATCAGGATGATTTTGCACTGAATATTAATAAGATATGATAAGTTGCAGAATAGCATTACTGAATAGAAGCTGAAATCAAATAAGACATGAAGAGCAAATAAAATTATGAAATCCAGAATTCTTTCTATGTACGTGGATCCATTCCAATAATATAATATAATGTCACACATACTATTAGAGTGTTTAAGTACTATTGTTCCTTTCCTAACAGCTTAAGCTTTTGGGTTTAGTGGTTACAGACATGATATCAAAGCCTGCTTGAGCCACGTTGGTCTCGCACATAAGGGGGGTATGTGTGATTAAAATTTAAATACTATTTTTGGGCCCTTCCAAACAGCCTAAATTTTTGGTCTAGCGGCTACTAAAACATACATATATGTGTGTTTGTGTTTGTGTTTCTTATAGATAAGATTTCAACGTAATCTTCATGCGTCCCTCAATTCCTAGTCAAAAGGTTAAGCATAAGTCCATGGGATTAACCATTTCAACTAAATAACCACAGTTCAAAACATTATAAAAAAGGACAATAATGAAAACTCATGATTTTAGTCTTGAAAACAAAGCTTTGAACTGACACCACTATGAAAAATTACCTAAAAAACAGGCAGCAAAACTATTAGGACAGGACACCTTGATTGCATTAACTAGACAACTGACAATGTCGCAAGCACCTGATGGTCTATATTGAAGTACAGTGATCCCGTAATTTTTAAAGAAAAAATTATGAGGAAAAGCCATGCCTCCATGGTGAGATGACAAAAATTATTATAGACAGCAAAATGTAGTAATGGCTTGATCTCTTTATTTCAAATTCCATATTTATTTCCTTTGTTTCTTGGTTTGATTTGATTAAAATATAAAAAGGCTCCAAAGGAAGCATCTCAACATTTGCAACATAATACTATTTACTTTTGGCCCAAATTGACAAGGTGAGTGCACAATCACGACTGAATTATATGAAGTCAATCATGAAATGACCTGTATGTTTTATCATTATGATATCATTTTAATGCCTAGACATTGGTTGCTTTCAAATTTTCATACAAATTTCAATCAGAGCAAAACAGATAAAGTCAGGTCATGACTACACTCTGGAAAGTCATTGTGAAATAAGATTGATGTAGATTAAAGCGACAAGAGTTTAACATAAAAGTGAGGGACCATACTTTTAGTGGAACTGAAAGGTTAGCAGTCCGCATTATAGCTTCAGCAATCCCATGAGCATACCAAGGCTGCAGAGGAAGAAAAAAATTCACAAAATCAAAAAGAGTTAGCAAGCAGAATAGACGAATTGCTGAGATGAAAAGGATTTTGCACAGTTATCACAACATGCAGCTTGTTTAATAGCCAAAAGTACAATGGAAAATACATCCAACGGAGTCAACATAAATGCATATTAAAGAGGTGGCCAATCATGCATTCAAGTTCTAGCTTATATCACAGTGACGACATTAAAACCATGAATACGTGCTAACAACTCCAATGTCTTGGTTCTAAAGATATTTAAACCAAGTCAATGGTCAAAATATCATGTCTATCTTTTACTGTTTTATTTAAACTCTTACAGCCAAGTGAGTTGTCAATTCTGAGAACATAAGAAATTCACCAATAAAGAACATCTCGATGATAGGTTTGATTTACTTTTGAGTTGTATTCACATAATTATATGTATAAAAGAAAAAAAGTGAAAAACAAAAAAAAGGAACATCTAATTTAAGCACAAAATAATAATAAAATCTATCACTAGGTGATGATGAACAAAAATGGCAGACAAGTTAACTGGTACAAAAATTATAATGGGAAAGTTTATTTCTAAGTGTTAATAAATTCTCATAGATTATATGTGATGACAGATATCAATTCTTAGTAAGCAAAGAAATCAAAAACTAAAGTCTCGAACCATAACTTCCCAAATTGGTTTTATTTTATTTTTTTAAGAAACATATATTCTGAGGCAAGGGAAAAAGATTACCTTGAAAAGCTCCACCGGAGTAAACCATGATATGTCACTCTGTTTGTATATTTTATCCAAGTGTTTCATATAAGCTTTCCTACCTAAAAAAACCAAAAACAAGGACAAAATCTACTTCAAAAGCAATAGCAGATAGTACAATATTCAGTTTGTTGTTTGATTAAAGCAGCGCACAAGGCTTCAGCAAGTATAAGGAAAACTTTGTAAATCAGGTGCACATGCCAATCACTTTCAAACAGATTCAGGTGATAACTAATTACTGGCAATCATTCAGAAATCCAGATGACATGTTTAGTAGATTGCACCAATAAAACCATTATAAGTTGATAATCCTTCAGACATGATTATTGTTTTTATGATAAAACTTTGAACATTAATTTTGGCTGTCATAGTTACAAATTGCCAAATTGGATGTTTGAAATTCCATCTCATCATCTAGAAAAGAAATTTAATTACCGAATTCCAAAAAGTGGAAAAAGAAACCTGTCATTCTACACATATAGTCTTTCTAGTAAGTTGTAACCATACTGATGGCCAAAAAGAAAAAAGAATAGCAAAATATCAAATCAGAAAGCTATCTTTTGAGTGTGCTCTTCAATCAAAAATCTTTTTGCCAAAGGCATCCTTGTACAAGACAGACGTAAGCATCCAAAATCAGACCCATTACTAAAAAAACAGAATCTGTGATTTCAGAAAATTAAAACACCTCCCCTCCTAAGAAAAAAGACATTAAATGGGAACTATCAGAAAGTGGTTTAAATTAAAATTTGGATGCAGCATTGAAAATGTAGATCAAAAGGGGAATTTAACCTCATAATTTGTAACAGTTATATAAACAAAAACTTTCCCCAAGTCATGTGTGTTAAGCTATAAATCAAACTTTGGCTCAGGAAATCAGTTTCTGTATGACTTAGAATATAGGATAGGATAGGTGGTCAACCCTGAGTTACATATCCCTGAGTTACAACCTGAGACTTTTAGAAAACCCAAAAAAAAAAAAAAGGGCCTTTAATTGGTAGAGCTTACTAGAGTGCCACAACATCTCTTTATTGATGTAACACCAAAGGGAAATTATGCACAA
Organism: Acer saccharum; assembly: GCA_030490815.1. Classification (NCBI taxonomy): domain Eukaryota; kingdom Viridiplantae; phylum Streptophyta; class Magnoliopsida; order Sapindales; family Sapindaceae; genus Acer; species Acer saccharum. The sequence continues at coordinate 16,011,208 of CM059869.1, forward strand.
CCATGTGATTTGGCACCACCTTCATCCAAATTCTCTCAAGTCCCACAGCTCCTTGATTTAAAGCATATGAATCCTTTCCAATAGTCCATTTATTAACTCCCGTTGCCCATGAAAGATACATCTTTAATGAACTTCCTCATCAAGTCTAAGTATGTACCACCCCAAGCTTCAAACAAATGCCTTCACTTCTCATTCTAGCTTTTCTCAAACAGCCACTTACCAACCTCAACACGGTCACTCAACTACACTTACATAATCCAAATATGTCATTTTATACTAACACAGCACTCCATATCAAATACTACATCATAACAAGCATTCATCAATCTCACAACACACCAAAAAGACTTCTAGGTTCATTCAAAATCATCAGTAACACAGCCAAGTTTCAACCATAACATCACTCTCACAATACCCACATCACAAATCACACGGTAACCGAAAAACAAGCAAGCAAAATAAAAGGGAAAAAAACTTTAAAAGATACCAGCAATCTGATTAAACTTAATGCTGCTCTCAAGCACACCAACCGACCCCGACCTCTGCGAGAAGTAGCCATGTTCCGGGTCATACAATGCTGAAAGTATGAAATCTCGAACCTTCCCAAATGCATTAACAAGAACGACAAACAATTTTAAGAAAAACAAATTAAAAACAAAGAATTGCATAGTTTGTGATATGGAGATAGAGGGATGGGCTTACAAGAACAGGTTTTTCGCCGACAATGTGTGTAGAGAAGAGAGCTTGCAATGGAGGAAATAAGGATTGAGATGGGTCAACTGCAAAACAAAACATCAACAGTTAATGAGAAAGACAGAGATTGTAGCGATGATGAATGACTGTACAAATGGATAGAGAGGGTACCTTTGATGGGTTTGTGGAAGAAAAAAGCAAGCTTATTGGTGGTGAGAGTGCGAGAGCGAGACAACATTTTCGTTTTCCAGCTGCTATTTTGGGGTTTTGCTTTTTCAGCTTATGCTTTCCTTTCAACCCTTAAACCCATGCTAAGAATTCATTTTTTCTAGGGTTAAATTCATTTTAGTCCCTCTAGTTTGACCTATTACACAAACTGGTCCCCCAGTTTTGAGAATTATCTTGACAGGTCCCTATAGTTGCCAAAAATGTGTTTTGATGTCCCTGCCGTCCAAATCCGTTAAGGTTTGTCAAAATTCCATCCAAGTGTGAAGGGTAAAATGGTAAACCAACCATCTGAGTTTCTAGAAACAATATTCATGAAGGGTAAATAAGTAATTTGATTATAAAATAAAACAATTAAAAAATTAAAAACTAATTACATCCACTCAACTAACAACACCTGTCCTACCCATTGATAAAAGGCCATTGTGGTCCCAAACTTTCCACCCAAAGCATTTTCCTTCGTTTTCTACAGAAACAAACAACGAAAAAACCTTCGCACCAAAAACTCTACACAACCACAATAATCTATCGATCTTTTTCACTATTCAGAGTTCATTTAAGGATTCTGAAGTGTTGGTGTTGTTGCTGAAAGTCGTGGTGAACCAGGACCTGCATGAACGGTGTTTTCAGAGGAGTTCTTAAGCAAAGTTGATAAAGGTTAGTTTATTTTGGTCCGATTAAGTAACTTTTGCATGTTTGCTTGATATTTGTTGCATGCATGGCGTTTGTGTTGTTTTTTGGCAAAGGTTTTGAAAAGTTAGGGTTTGTGTGTTTGATAAAATTTGGGGGTTTTTAGATTGAAAGCCATTTAAGTGTAATTGGGTGTTGATCAAGTTGTTTAAAGTGTTTTCCGAACGAAAACAACGTAATTTTTGAAAAAAATTCTTCTTTGTTGTGGTTTTTTATCGGGTTAGGGTTGAGATGGAGTCAGGTCAGTCATTTAAGTGTAATCAGGTGTTGTAAAAGTTGTTTGAAGTGTTTTAAGTGCAATTTTTGAAAAAAAAAAAAAAAAAAATTCTTTTTTGGTGTTTTGTATCGGGTTAGGTTTTTTTTTTTTTTTTTTTTTTAAGTATTTCTTATTGCAGTCTTTTTAGGATATGTATCCTTTAAGCATCAGATAAGTTTATTCAACATTGATTCATTCTCATAAATATAAGCTTACTCAGGTTTTGTTATTGTTTTGACAGGTGCAATGGAAACTTTTAGAGTTTTTGTGCAGTCTGGGATTAATGTGGTTGAGGTAGGTGAGTTTGATACCGATTACATTAGCCTCATCACCCTAATTAATGCAATCTGTGAGAAAATTAGTCTCAGATGCTCTGATGTACCTACTGAAGAATACCATGTGTGGGCACAAATACCTTGGTCTAGTGAAAAATATGGGGTGGCAAATGATACTCAATTACTTGAATTATTTAGCTTGTTTGAGAACCGTGGTTTGGATAGGATAGTGTTTGAATTAGAGGATTTATGTTATATTCCAACTCCTGCTGAAGAGCCTCAAGTGTTGGACGTGGAAGGAGGATACGAACCACTAGGTTGGTGTGACATGGAGGCTGAACAGCTGAATTACGAAGGTGATAGTGAGAAGGATGATGATAGGGATGATGAGGCTGATGAGGATTGTGATGAAGATAATACACAGTATATGGAGGTCCTAGTTGTTGAGGAAGAATCTGTTGGTGGGGATGATGGTATCACAGAAGACTGTATGGATGGGTTTGAGGGGTATCAATCCAAGTCTGATGACGAATATTTTACTAACTTAGAGCTTGAGCCAGAATAGGTTAGGATAGCTAAGTTAGTTCAAGGTAACCCTTTCAAGAGAATGGTAAATGGTTTAATTAGTTTTCATATAGGTCGGATTTTCAACAATAAGGAGCACATGAGAGAGATATTTAAGGAGTATGCCATTCAAGAGGGGATAGAGTTAAAAAGAGTGAAAAATGATAGAATGAGACAGACTTACAGGTGTATAGGAGATGGCTGTGAATGGAGGGCACATGGTTCGTGCATGATAGATGGTGTGACTTTCATGCTTAAAACCTTAAAGGACCAGCATGATTGTCATAGGGTTTACAACAACAAAGAGGCTAAGGTTAAATGGATTGCCTCTAAGTTTGAGAAGTTAGTGAAGAGCAATCCTAATGTTGATGTGAAGGTGATAGGTGATTTATTGAGGGAGAACTATAAGGTATCAGTTGATATTCATAAACATTATAGGGCCAAGCATAGAGCGTTGAAGGAGTTAGAAAAGGAGCATGCTAACTGTTTTTGGTATTTAAGGAAGTATGCATATATTTTGAACCAGAGCAACCCTGGTGTATCAATTCATATCTGCACCCAAGACCCACAACCAACCTTTCAAAGGATATTTTTAAGCTTTGAACCTCAAAAAGTGGGCTTCTTGGAGGGTTGCAGACCCTTTATTGGAGTGGATGGGTGTCACTTGAAAGGCCCATTTGGAGGAGTACTGCTCTCAGCTGTGTCCTTAGATGCAAACAGTGGGTTATTCCCATTGGCTGTTTGCATCTGTGAGAAGGAAACTCAAGAGAGTTGGGAGTGGTTTCTTAACAACCTCAAGATTTATCTTAACTATCCAGTAGGCAGAAATTTGACATTCATGTCTGATAGGCAAAAAGGTGTCATTACTGCATTGCAGCTCCATTTTCCCTTTGCTCATAGAAGGTAGTTTCATAACATTTTTTGTTTTGCTATTATAGTTTTTATTTTATTTTTAAATGTACGTAACCCTTGTCTTTTCTTTTGGCAGGTATTGTGCAAGGCATATCTATGCCAATTTCAAACTAAGTTACAAAGGTGACCACTACAAAAAGTTGTTTTTGAGAGCTACTAGAAGCTCCAATGTATTTGACTTCAAATCTGCAATGGAAGAGATAGGTATTATTAACCCTGCTGCTAAGAAATGGTTAGAAGAGATAGATTCAGGACATTGGTCTAGGTTTGCATTTGACCCGGTCATTAGGTGTGACCATGTCACCAACAATATGATCGAGGCTTTTAATAGCATGCTTGGTTCCCATAGAGCTGTATCATACTTAGATTTGCTTGAATTCATTAGAAGGATGGTCATGAGGAAATTCAATGAGAGAAAGGAAGAGTGTAGTAAATGGACTTCAGTTTTATCACCAAGGGTTCATGCTAAAATCTTGAAGCATAGCAAGGAAAGTAGGAGTTTCACAATGATAGCTGCAGGGAACATGGAATATGAGCTTCTAGGTCCAACTAGAGGTTATGCTGTAAAATTAAAAGAGTACAATTGTCAATGTGGCAGTTGGCAAGTGAGTGGGATTCCTTGTTATCATGCTATGGCTGCAATAAGCCATTATTGTGGTAGAGCAGCAGTGAAGGACAAGGTGGCTGAGTTTGTACATAGCAACCTTAGCAAGAGTGCCTACTTGTAAACATATGTAGGCATGCTTCATCCCATTCCAGATCAAAAAAGGTGGCCAGAAGTTCCAGCTTGTATAATGGATCCAGGACTTTCAGAGCTTATGAATCCACCACCTCGCACTACACAACCTGGTAGGCCTAAGAAGCCGAGAAAGAGGGAACCGGATGAAGCACCTAAAGTAGGGAGGTCTGGCACTGTAGTATGCAAACTTTGTAAACAAGTTGGGCATAATAAAAGGTCTTGCCAACGTAGACATGATAACCAGGTATTCTTATTATATACTATATTCATTTGATTATTAATTTTTTTTTAAAAACAAATTTCTACCATCAGCTTCTAATTCATCTATAATTTTCTACCATCAACTTGTAATTCATCTGTTTTGTATTTTAACAGATTGAAGGTGGGTCAGTTGGAGCCTCATCTTCACATCAACCAAACCAAACACCACCTCCTCAATCACAAGTCACACAGCAGCTTTTCGACTGATGGGATAAGACTGTTACATTAAGTACTTTCAAACTGGTTTTTTTGGTATGGTGTAGTGCACTTTTGTTATCTCAAGTACTTTGATTAAGTATGAGTTTTTTTTGTTATGGAAACTTATGCTTAATATGTTTTTGAAAATGCTAGACAACAACCATACTTAGACTATGAATGTTTTTACATATGTTGCTTATGATATGAATGTTGATATGAATGTTATTAGCCTTAATATGTAATGGAATGATTAACAATAAGTATTTCTATTGATTATGTTATGTTAAAAGTTTATTATATATGATGAATGTGTACAATCAACGATTTCTGGTCATGATAAGTACAAGTACAGCCATGGTTACACCAAGCACAAGCATGTTAACAACACACATCACTCTTGACCCTCCTTGCATAGACCCTAGTTGATGCCTTCTACCATGATCACTTGTATCCTGAATTTGCATTCTTGCATAATACCTTTCCAGCCTCTGCAACCTTGCTTTTACATCTTCCATTTCTTGTTCGAGTAAAACATTATCTCTACCATCATACCTGTCTCTTCCATCATACCTTTGTGTTATGTTTTCGGTGTATTCAGATAGGTTGAATTCTTCATTATTAGGTTCCCAAAACCTATAGAAATTGCATCTTCCTCTCTCACAAAAAAAATACAATTTGTTTGGATTGTTTACCGATTCTGATATTCTTACGCCAGCTTTAATCCCGCATGAGCATTTCCGGTTCTTGAACTTTATTATCCCTCTGTTGATGTTCCGTTTTGACGTTGAGCTTGATGTAGCCTCCATTAGTGTGCTTAATGTTGCTTGATTGTGTTTCCAGGATATTGGTTCTTGGAAATAAACTTCCTTGATGTTGCTTGCTTACTTTGTGAATTGATATGAATGTTTGAGTGGTTTGTACGGTTGAAAAATTATTGAAGACATGAAAATATGTAAGAAATGTATGGAGGTGTGAAGGAAGGTTTGTAGGCAAGTGTTTATATGGTTGGAAAATAATTACAGAAATGTATGGAGGTGTTTGTATGCGTAGAGGTGTGAAGGAAGGTTTGTAGGCAAGTGTTTGTATACTTGGAAAATAATTACAGAAATGCAGGTGTTTGTACGTTTGAAAAATAATTCATCAAATGTATGCAGGAGTTTGAAGTGTGGAGGTGTGAAGAAATGTTTGCAAGAAGATGTTTATATGTTTGTATGTATGCTAGTGTGCAGGTGTTTGTATTTATAAGGGGTTTGTATTGTAGCCGTTGCACATGCAACGGTCAAAAAAAGAAAGGGGCAATTTTGTCCTTGCTGAAATGTCAACAGTCATAAGGGGCAACAGGGTCATTTGACCCTCTGACCCTGTCAGAATTCACTTTATTAACGGAAATCCTCACATAAGGACTAAACGAGATAATTCTCAAAATTGGGGGGCCAGTTTGTGTAATAGGTCAAACTAGAGGGACTAAAATGAATTTAACCCTTTTTTCTACAAATATTTTAGGGATAAATACACTGAGGCCCCTATAGTTTAGCATAAATGCAACTACAGAGAAATTGTGACTTTATCTACTTGGACCTCCCTTGCTCTTTAAAATGATTTTTTTTTTTTTTTTAACATAAATTGATTTTTTTTTTTGGTACAAAGAAGGACAAAGCCCAAAGCAACAAAACAAACTAGGAAGAAACGGGAGTCATGCAGCGCCTGAAATAAACATGGCCAATAGTATTAGCCTCCAAGCAACTTTTGATCTCTAGGGGAGGGTCACCAAGAACAAGTAAACCCATAGCCATACCATGACCCATCCGGGCAAGCCCATCAGCCACCATGTTAGCTTCTCTAAACACATGCGTGACATCACAACACTAATCAGCTATAATCAACTGCTTACAATTCTGCACAATGCTAAACAAGGGATGGTTCAAATTAATATCTTTATAGAGCAACTGGATAGTAGTAAGAGAGTCAAATTCTACCATCACTTTTCTGAAACCCAAATCCCAAGCCAACTTGAGACCTTCAAACATTCCCCACAACTCAGCGTCAAGGGCACTACCCGACCCCTTATTCAAAACAAAACCAATCACCCAATGATTCAAGTTGTTACGTAACACATCACTAGCTGTTATGCTACCAGTTACATTATTGCGACTATTATTAATATTGAGCTTCACCCAGCCTACACTCGGAGGATTCCAAACAATCAGGCACAACAACTCAGATCTCCCAGTGTCAAGGCTGTTAGCCTTCAACCAGCCCTTACTAAAAGCAGAGATTATACTCAGCAGAGAGTGGGGAATGGAAAACTCCCTATCAAAAGTCTTATTACATCTCCATTTCCACAGGAACCACAAGGTGCTAGCAAAAAGAAGGGAATGAGGGAGAATACCATCAAGCAACTTATTATTATGAAGATTACCAATAATCCAATCATCAAAATCACCAATAAAATCAGGAGTAGAAGTAGTACCTCTCGAAATCTTCTCCCAAACTGTCATAGAAATTCTGCAGCCACGCAGTAAATGTTGAACATCTTCAATACTCTCTACACATCTAGGACACAAGGAATCAGTAGTAAGGCCCCGAATAGCTCTTTGAAGATTAGTGAGGATTCTATTATGAAGGAGGGACCAGAGGAAATGAATGATTCTAGTAGGAAATTTGAGCTTCCAAATAAAACTCCACTTCCATTGGGGAAGACTATCCAAACTAATGGCGCTAACATAAGCAGAGGAAACACTCTCAGAGCACCCACATCAGGCACCCAATCATCCAGCCAAAACCGAATTAATCTACCATCTCCAACCCGCCACTTAAGACTATTAACAACCAACTTAGCTCCAAAAGCTATCCCTTTCCAAGTACTAGAGCAGACACCCCCTTTCTTAGACACCATATCCACAAAAGAATTGTTACCCATGTACTTATGACTCATGAGTTGGCACCAAATGCCCTCGTCTTTTTGAAGCATACACCACCCCACTTTAGTAAGGAGGGCTTGATTCATAAGTTTAGTTTTCTTAATTCCAAGACCACCATAAATCTTGGGGAGGCAAACAGTATCCCAGTTGACTAAATGAATGGCCTTCTTAGTCTCCGAACTCCCCCAAAGAAAATCTCTATTAATTTTATCCAACTTACAACAAATCTCCCTAGAGAGTTTCACAGATTGCATTGTGTAAATAGGAATAGCAGCAGTCACAGCCTTGATTAAAGTAGCTCTTCCTGCTAAAGATAAGGTCTCACTCTTCCACGAAGCAAGTCTTTTTTGGGTTTTCTCCACTACCTCCATATAAGTACGATTATCAATCCTCCCATGAATAAGAAGAACACCTAAATATTTACCAAGATTTTTGTGAGTGGCGAACCACAAACATTGGCTATGGCTCTGGCATCACCATCTTTAATATTGTTAGAGCAAAATATCATAGACTTAGGGAAACTCACCTGTTGACCAGAAAGGTTACAAAAAATATCCAGGCACTCTCTCATAAGATGGGCTTGGGAAGTAGTAGCTTGACCAAAGAGAGAGTGTGGTGAGATCCGGGGAGACCCATGGAAATATCCGGGGAGGGATCCACAGGAATATCAATAGATCAAGTATGAGATCCGTGGGTGATATTCAGGGGAGACCAATGGGATATTGGGGGGTTCCTGGTGAGGATCTTGTGAGCCTGGTTTGGGGTTAGGTGTGAGAGAGAATCATAGAGTATATGGTTGTAACAATTTATCATATAGTGGAATTTTCTCTGTCGTCCCGATGACTCGTGGTTTTTTACCCGATTTGGGTTTTCCACGTATATCTTGTGTTGTGATTGATTTATTTTCTCTCATCTATTTTTCTGATATATCGACGTTATTAATTGCTAAGAGTTATAGGCGAGTATTAGGCACGACGTTTCCGAGTTCATCGGTTCAGAATCCCCAACAATTGATATCAGAGCCCATGGTTGGCAATGGCGATGGTGATTTTTTTCGAAGTCTTTATGGGAGATCGTATAAAGGACTTAATGGTATTGGGATGATGGTCATGGTTGCCTAGTATGGTTTAGTAAATGAGATACGTCTTGAAGGCGGTTGCAAACTCGTTAGGGTTTGATGAAAGGAAGAATTCGATAAAGGAGAAGTTTGGCTTGTGGTGGCAGGTACGAGTCATGGAGATCCAATTTGGGTGACACAAGGAGCTGATTGTATATTTAAAAAAAAATTAAACGCTCGAAGTCTCTGGTGTGGTGCGGGGCTTATCCGGTAAAGCACTCCCGGTTTTTATTAGCAAGTCTTTCACCAGGTATGTAATGCAAAGATAGAAGGTCTTTCACAGGGTTAGGTGATATAAGAACATGTTTATCCTTTTGGCAGTTTTCCCCACTGGCCATGGAAGAGGATTTGTTGCTACTAATGGTCCATAATTGTGCACAAGGCATTGGTCAGACAGTGATGCAAGGTGTATGATGGACAAAGATGTCGATGACTGACGAACTCCCTGGAAATCTGACTTAAGGAGTTGCACCACAATTTCATCAGATTATTTCGACATGGTATTGGAACAACGAACATAAAAAAAAAAGGTGAAGAAGAATTCTTATGATGGTTCGTTTCTAAGTGGTTATACCTTATGGTGGGGTATGTTGATTCTCGGAATAGAGAATCATGGTTGTGGATAGAGGTCTTCAGAATTCAAGTCAAATGGGAGAATTTTTAGGTTTTGACTTGTATTCCTAAGCGAGCCAAATGTGAACCAAACAAGACTAAACTGATGTGTTACTTCCTAGAGTCATGGGATAACGTTTGGAAGTTGAATGTGGTGATTAGGGGAGATTGAAGATCGAAGAAGAACTGAAGAAACGGATTCCAGAAGAAAGCGCGGCGCAGACAAAGTGCATGGACTGCCACATATGAAGCGGTCGATTATAGGAGATCAAGCGCGGTGTAAATCGCGGCATAGGCAAAAGACACGGACAGTGGTCTACGGAGCGGTTGTAGGGGAAAAATAATAACAAAAGTAGTAAACGCAGCGGAAGCGATACTAAAAACGATTTAGTGACTTTTAAAAAATTTTCCTTTATGAACCTTAAACCCTTTTAATCAATAAACATGCATATACATTAACAAAAGTAAATTACCTTTTGTCGCGTGATCCGATTGACTTACGTCGATGGTAATCCGCAAGACCTTCAATCCGAGCACGAACGTGGATCACCTAGGAGCGTGGTCTCCCTTTTCTTTGAATTGCAAACCTGTGAATGGACCAAACAAAAACTTTCTTTTCTTTGTTAGTCACAAAACAATCAAAAGAATGTCTAAGATTATTCCGGTCACTTTTGAGTTCTCAATCTAATGATCGAAACTCGCGTGAACCTAGATCGATATCGTATACACAAGCTTATTGATGATTAAGCAATAGTATACTATCAAAGAATAATCTAAAACTCCTTTTTGTCTTTTTAGAATAAAAACTCTCTATGAATTAAGAAGAAGAAGAAAGAAATAAAAACTCAAGCACAATTTTCTTGTGGTGGCCGAATTCTATAAGTATGCTTATATAGGTGGCCAAATTTTCTTCCTTCTTTCCTTATAGGGTGGCCGAATTCTTCATGTGCTTTTGCCTAGGGTTGCCGCAATTTTCCTCTACAAAAGAGGAGTTGTATTGCACCCAAAAACCACATGTCTTTTAAGACTTCAAACCCTAATCCAACTCCTTGATTTTTATTCTTTTTTTTTTTTGACTAATAAAAAGACTCCTTATTTGATTAAATAAATAAAACTAATTTATTTATTTACTTATCAAACAAGTCTTTTACTTTTAGGAAAGATTTGTTTCTTTAATTAAACAATTAATCAATAAATTAATTAATTCTTATTTAATTAAAACAAATGAAACAAAATAATATTTTTAGGTTAAAACATTAACCTAGCCGCCCCACTTGTATAAGATTGGGCCTAATATTATTTTCCTATTTCATTTAATCCATTGGACTTTAAATAAAAAGCCCACATGTGAACCAGACCCATTCTTACTAAAAGAAACAAGCCCACATGTCTTTCATTAATATATTAATATAATTGAGCAGCCCATTACATAAATAATGTGCATATTATATTCTTAATATATTAAATGCAATTCTAGATGGACTCTTAAATTGGTCCGGTAGAATATATCAAGTGATCCATGCAAGTCCGTGTGGATTGGGGATCTTGGCGGGCCATCTAGATTTAAGCTTCAATAGACATAACCTAATCACAATCAACAAATGATTCACTTAGGTCCGATCCATTAATTTTAACTCATTCCACTAAAGAGCTAAAACTAAACTCTTAAATAAAGATAGAAAAGGAAGATGCTCCTCATTCATACCCTGGACAATCATATTGGAGATAGTGTATCCTCGTGATTAATATCAGTAATCGCCAAGAGTTCATAGACCGCCTATAACTCTCCAAGTTACCATATTTACTCATATGACCACGTTTTGAACTTGGATATTTTGACTTGTCCAGAAGCCATGCTTTCAATAGACACTATCGAAAACTCAACGTTGAGATTTAATATCCAATTACCTCAAAACATCCATATGATGATATTATACTCTCATTTAATTAAATGGAGCCACGATGTCCATATCTATAAATGAAGTCCTCTATCGATTAACAAATGAATATCACCAAACTATCGAGGATAGACTATACGATATAATCGTACTCATTGATAACTCAAATGATATCACTTGCAACCATAAGTCCATCATTCATCTCAGGATTAAGATAGACCCTCCGATTGTCCTGATAATGAAAAGACTATTATCTACTGACGGTTCTAGATAAAACTTTTCATTGTGATCCAGTTCAATGCACCCAGTGCACTAGATCCTTTTGCTCGAAGACACTCCGATGATTTTAGACTCATCATATCTCATTTGATCCCACTCAAATGCTAGCAAAAGAATTCTACAACTTTAACAAGATAAAGGTGCCCAACCTTTAACTTAAGTTGTGAACATTATTCAAGACTAACTAAAGAATTGTGTCTACCACATACATATCCAGATGTACGAACAATTCTTCTTTTCCCATAGTCTTTAGACCTTATGATTATTTACTTTGACAATTATAATATAAACTATAAATGCTATACGATTTGTTAAACCAGAAATCACTTTATTAATATGAAAAAGATTGTTAATTACAACATTACACTCTTGCTATTGAGCATAATCCTAACAGCGGTCGATTCCAGAAGTGTTCCGTGGTGTAGGAAGTGGGATGCACACCACGACCCATACCACGGAGACGATGTATTTTGCTGAGATCGGGAATGTTGCACGAAAAAGGAAAGGTTTTTTGGGAAATTATCATTTCTTCCCCTAAGATTTGCCATATTAGATAAACTAGTTTCTCTAGTTTCAATAATAGTCAGTCAACCCCCTGAAACCCAAACTATAATCATTTTACCCCTTCTGTCAAGTTTTCCACCCAAAATCAGTTTGACTGTTAACTAAAAAAATTAAACGCCACAATTATGGTTCGAACCGTAGACTTTGAGGTTAAAACTAGAAGCCTTAACCAACTGAGCTACTCAAACTCTTTGTTAAAGGTTTGTTGATTTAAATGTATATATATAATTATATATTTTTTAAAAAATAATTTAAATCTGTTTATATAATTTAAAATAAACTCATATTTAATAATAATATACATTAACAGATTATGAAAAATAAAATAAGAAAACAAAAGGGAAAACAAATCAAAAAAAGGAAAATTTATTATTATTCTTTTTCTTTTTCTTTTTTTAATGTTTCCCCTTTTCAATTTATTGGCTTTGATTTTCTGGGTTTTTTTTTTATCAAATTCAAATAATATATTTTTTGAAAAGGAAAAAATTCAAAAGAAAGAAAAAAAGAAAGAAATTTACGGGCTTTGATTTTCTGGATTTTCTAGGTTTCCTTTTATTTTCTTATTTCCTTTTTCTTTTCTTTTTCATAAATCTGATTTTATGTATTATTATTAAATATGAGTTTATGTTAAATTATATAAACCGATTTAAATTATTTTAAACAACTTATACACACACACACATTTAAATCAACAAACCTTCAACAAAGAACTTGATTAGCTTAGTTGGTTAAGGCTTGTGGTTTTAACCTCAAGTTCTAAGGTTCGAACCCTAATGGTAAAATGACTAATAGTTTGGGTTTCAGGGAGTTGACCCTCTATTATTGAAACTAGATGGACTAGTTTATCTAATATGGCAAACTTCATGGAGAAAATGATAATTTCCCTTTATTTTTCGTGCTATATCAATGAATTGCACAAAATTCCTATGGGTTTAACTAATATTGCACTCAGATGTAACTTTTGTTAAAATTGCACATACTTCCCTTGTTTTTCATTGACTAATTTTTTGACTAGCCTTAAAATTTAAAATGACCAAATTACCCCTGAATTAATTATTTTATTATAATGATTATTATATTTGAGTATTTTATTATAATAAAATTAATTAACTAACTATTTTGTTATTATTTAAACGGTAAGAGATTTTATTAGAAATATAACCTAATTAATTAACTAACTAACCTTTTTTATTATTTAAAAATATCATTTTTATCAATTTGTTTTTATTTTTCTTAAAAAAATGGTTAGTTAATTAATTAGGTTATATTTATAATAAAATCCCTAACCATTTAAATAAAAAAAAATGGTCAGTTAATTAATTTTATTATAACAAAATCCTCAAATATAATAATTATTATAATAAATAATTAATTTAGTAATTTAAAAAAATTAAAGAAAAGTCTAGTCAAACAATTAGTTAATGAAAAGCAAGGGAAGTATATGGAATTTTAACAAAAGTTACATCTGAGTACAATATTGGTTAAACTCATGGGAAGTTTGTGAAGTTTTCCCTTTATTGTATTATAAACGGTTTTGTAATTTGTACCCAACTTCAACGTGTGTATATAAATATAAATATATATTTCAGAGAAAAAAACATCTATAAAATTAGGGTTTTCAGACGACTCAGATTTATCGAGAAAGCAAAAGGAAAAAAAAAAAAAAAGTTTGGGTACTGTTGAAGATGCACATTTGGGTAATGGGGATGGATATAGGTCCCCCCATCCCCATCCCCATCCCCACTTCCCAAACCCTTCCCCCATCCCCCACCATTTCCCCATTTGGGGAAAATGGGGATGGGGAATTTTGGGGGGACCTATATCCATCCCCATCCCCATTTTCCCCATTTTTTCCCATTTCCCCCGTTTCCCTTATTCCCTTATTTCCCCATTTGACTAAAAATTACAAATTAAACTAAAAAAACAAACATTCCATTACAAATACAAAATAAAATTAATTAGTGCATTTTATATAAAATGTGTATATATACTTAGGGAGTTAGGGTTTTCAAAGAATAAAAAAAAAAAATTAAAAATATATATTATAATTATATTTATTTATGTTTGGGGAAAATAGGGAAATGGGGAAATGGAACCTCTCCCCCATCCCCATCCCCATCCCCATTTCAATATAATTATGGGGGAAATGGGGAAAATAGGGAAATGGGGGTGGGGAGGGGTCCCCCCCATCCCCATCCCCATTTCAATTTGGGGGTGATTTTATCCCCATCCCCATCCCCACCCCCCCCCCCCCCCCCCCCCCCCCCCCCCCCCCCCCCCCATTTCCCCATTTTTCCCCCCAAAAAAATTCCTAAGTGGGAATAGGGACACGGGGAATTAGGACCCGGGAAGAAATGTACATCTCTAGGTTCTGTATTGACTGGTCAGTACTTAAGATATTGACCCACCAATGGGGTGTTGGTACATGGTATTTTTTCTTTCACTTTTTACATTTATCTCTTTACATTCTTTTAAAATATACCACATGCCAACACCCATTGGTGGGGTCAGTACCAGTCAGTACCCGATCATTGTCAAAAAAAAATAAAAAAAATAAAAAAATTTAAAAAAAAATTGAGGAGAATGTCAACGAGCAGGAAAATCCCCCTGAAGAGCTCGGACGGAGAGGCGTTCGAGGTGGACGAGGCGGTGGCGCTGGAGTCGCAGATGATAAAGCACGTTATCATGGACGATTGCGTCGAAGACGGAGTCCTTCTCCCTGAGGTCACCAGCAAGATCCTCTCTAAGGTCATCGAGTACTGCAAGAAGCACGTCGAGTCCCCCAAGTCAGACGATTGCGCCACCGGTGCCGTCGACGACGATCTCAAGGCCTGGGACGCCGAGTTCGTCAAAGTCGATCAGGATACCCTCTTCGATCTCATCCTCGTCAGTTCTTCTTTCTCTTTCTTATTTTTTTCTCATCTATATAACTTGATTCGATTGGTTCGGATCTTTGTTTTTTCGGGTATTGATTTTGATTGTTCTTGTTCGGTGATTTGTTAGGGTTCTGCTTTTAAATTGATTGAATTTAATAGATTTCAGTTGCCAATCTGATTTTGGTGTGCTTTACATGTAAAATTTGAGATGATTTTATATTGTTAAAAGATTGACCAGTAGATGTGGTTGTTATTATTTCTATGATTCTATCTCTATCTGATTAGTCAGAGAGAGGCTTTGTGTTTATGAATTGTTATTTCGTTTCGTTGATGAACAAATTGGTACATTCATTGAAGTGGAACTACTACTTGTTCACAGTACTGGCAAGTTTTAATTCTTCTTTTGTTATTCTTCCGTATATGTTCAGCTAATGCTGCCTTTTTTCTGGGGCTTTCTATTTATAAATCAATGTCTGCATAACTTCACGTTTTAATGATTTTTAGGCTGCAAACTACTTGAACATCAAGAGCTTGTTGGACCTGACCTGCCAGACAGTTCTGGACTTGACTAAGGACAAAACACTAGAGGAGTTGACCAAGTGGTTCAACATCAAGTTTCATCCGGAGAATCAGAGTGGCCATTCGGGTAAAATGTTATTTACTTATTTATGTGAACAATCTATATTTCTGATCCCTTTTTTTTTAGTTTTCTTTTATTTTGTTGCTGGTACCAACTATAATGTTCATTTGGTCTTGTTACTTTTGTTAAAATGGTATTTGTTCTTCGTAATTTTTTGTCTGCTCGTCGTTTGATCTGAAGATTATATATATATTGCTTTCCTTGCATTTACAAATGGATTGTGTATCATGTATGGAATCGCCGTCCAGTTTCATTGGCGGTCTGTGATTATATTGATATATGTGGTGTGCACAAGTATGATGCTAGTTTAAACTTTTTCATTAAAGCGTGTAAATATACAAGTTTTAGGTCAGTTGCCAATGCCGTTGTTGCTTGTGCTGCTGCTGACCACAAAGGGGCTTCTCACTTTATATTTTCAGTTTGACCATGTGATTGACCCGAAGAGATCTTCCTTTAGTGAGGATACAGTGGAAGAGAAAGTCACCTGGTCAACTTCTGACTGTTCTTCGAAAACTCCAGTTTACTCGGAATAACTTTCACATTGAGGCTTTTAGGTGCATCAGTACTTGCAACATAGCTTGATTCATCAACTCCTGCGACGTTTGTGACGGTTCTAGTCGCTGTCCTGCCTTCCTTGAAACTGGAAATTGCTATTGAAGGGTAGTTGATGTTGGAAATAAGACTCTTTGGGAGAGGTAGAGTTTTTTGGAATAATTGTTGCAATCACTTTGATTTTGAAAAATCGCAATACATGTTTATGTTATAAATCAAATCAAAGCAATGACGTGTACTAAATCGTGTTAATTTAGTGTCACTTTCATATTTATGTAACTATGAAATTATCGTTCATTTGATTTATAACATTTCTTTGGAAGTCTCATCATTGCTGTAAGCAAACCCTTAACTTCATTTTGGTCGTGTTACTTTTGTTAATATGGTGTTTGTTCTTCGTAATTTTTTGGCTGCTTGTCTTTTGATCCGATGATTATACATATTGCTTTCCTTGCATTAAGACGAGACCATTGCCCTGTTTCGCGCCAACTATTGCATAGTTTCTCCATCAACTTATAATTTGGAAAAAACACTAGACTGCCACCGCGAACAACATTGCAGATTTCCTCTAAAGGCTTGCCAAGGTAATCCTTAAGAACAAATATACGAGAATTAGAAAAATGTTCTCTAATAAAATATCAATATGACAATATAAACAAGTTACCTGGAAAGCATAACCATCAATATGACAATATACACAAGTTACCTGGAAAGCATAACCATCCGCTGTTTTATAACTTGCATTTAGTGCATAATTTCCTGGACCAGTGGAGATAACAGAAGCCCATATGATTTAGACGGAAACTTAGGGGGGTGTATTCAATTAGGATTCTTAAAGATATTTAAAGACATTTTTTAAGTGACGGATTTTCATGGATTTTCATGGATTTCTATAGACTTTTATAAATCCACATGGACTTTTATGGATTTGTTTAGACATCTATCTCAGACATTTATGGATTTGTTTAGACATCTATCTCAGACTTTTATGGATTTGTTTAGACATCCATGGATTTTCATGGATTTGTTATCTCTGACTTATCAATAGTAAGCTAATTATAGCTAATTATCAAAAAAAACCTTTGAAGTTGGAATGAGCAAAATTTGATACACCAGTTACTCAAATAAAATTTGACGTGTAATGTATTTTTTATTTTGTCAATAGAACTTTAAATATATATATATATATATATTGATATAAAACTTATAAAAAATATACCAATCACACACACATATATATTAAAAAAAGAAAAGAAAAAAGGAGCGAAATTAATTATGTAAAAACCGCACTCCTCGTTCAAACTTATAAAAAATATACCAATCACACTCCTCTCAATTTCTCTCTTTTTATTTTAACTTTCTCTCATTTAAAAGCTAATTTCACTCACAAATTTGATTTGATTTCTCTTTCTTGTTCTCTACACGGAAATTTGATCGTATAGTTTGAATAAAGTCAAAACAAGTTAAAATATAAAAGTAATTTTATACGATCAAATATGAATTACATTTTAATATACGATTTAATAGTTAAAATATTACATTTTAGTTACATCAGTACGCACTGATCAGAATGGGACCGTATATATAAATTTTTTATTATTATTTTATCTTATGTACACGCCCTATTTTTGATTTTTTTGTTCATGCAATATTTGTTTTCTTGTTGATGTTTTTAAAACATTTTGATAAATTTCTTACAAATTGCACGGTAGTGTATATATATTGAGAGAGAACATTTTGATACTGTTGATTCAAATACTATAATCGATGAATTTTAAACTGAGTCCTATCAGGGTACCACTCAAATACAATACTAGTTATACACTTGTATTGTAGGTTATACTTTTTTATATTAATCTTGTTATCTATTTTCAAAATATATGTTTTTTTTATAGCATATATATTTTTAAAGATAAGGCTCACGTCCCCCATCAGGTGTAACCCCTTTTATATTGCTAAAACTATTTTCATTACCGAACTTATTTAAAATCATTTTGATTAAGTATTTTTAAGTTTAGCCCTCCTAATTGAAATTCCTAACTACGCCATTGAACTGCTCATCACCTCACTTATTGTATACCAAATTAAGGACGTAACTGGGATTAAACATTATGGTGGGCTAGAATAATTTTTTTTTTTTTAAATAAAGATTTACCTAGTCAATAAGACATATATAGCAAGGCTTACCCTATAAATGTATATATATTCTAAATAAATACATTAACAAAATTAATTAAAAAAAATAAGGTCAAAACAAGTTATAAAATTTTCGTGTAGAGAACAAGAAAGAGAACAAGTTAAAATGTGATTTGATCGTAAATTTTACATTTTAATAGTTAAAATATGAACAAGTTAAACAGGAAAAAAATAAGGTCAAAACAAGTTATGAAATTTGAATTTGATTTAAAAGTAAAAATATAATTATAAGACAATTACAAAATTAATATTGTTTGATAGTATAGTTTATGAGTAATTTAATGGAGATATAGATTCATTATAGTGATATACTCAATATTTACCCACGTTTTTTTTTTTTTTTTTTTTTTTTGGAGAGAGAGAGCAAAGTCCACCAAAATCTCTGGGAAGAAGGCTAGACATGTTATGACATTTGATATTTATATCTCTCACCATCAAGTTCACCAAAATCCACCAAAATCCATGACCTAAGAAAATCATTTAAAATCTAGTCATAATTGAATACACCTGGATTCTTATAGACATTTTAAAAGTCTCAATTCAATACATATAGATTTGAAAGGATTCTTTAAAAGTCCATAGAAATCCTAATTGAATACCACTGGATTCATATAGACTCTTTTAAAGTCTTTAAATGTCCTAATTGAATACAACAGGATTTATAATGTCTTTAAATGTCCTCAAGAATCCTAATTGAATACACCCCCCTTAAACTCACACGCGGACTATCGAACAAGGGTTTCTTAGTTTTGTAATTCAGCAGAATAACGGAAAAAAGAGAGATAATTGAGTAAACATTCAAAAATATTTTTTATTCATCAAAAACCCCATTACGAAAACCCTAATACATACTATTAAATAGCCAAAGCAATTTGAATCCATTGGGGATTTTAGAACTTGTTGATCTGGTTGGATGGGGATATTAGAACTTTTAGTCTTTATGGATTTTACCACTTCATCAACAATGGTGGATTTGTCTGCCCGTACAAAATTGAAATTTGAAGAAATTATAAAATGGTTTCAAAGAAATGCTTGTATGCGGCTCTTTTCTTGCTAATTAACATGGAAACATTACATGAAATTGCTAACAAGCTTTTATATACCATATTAATTAGTATTTTCCTTGACCGAAAACTCAAATTGACAAGTAATTAAGCATCCAATCTATAGTATGTAAGACATAAGCTATTGAGATTTTATACTCAAACGGGTCCATTTATGTGCAATGAGACAAATGGAAAGTACCAGATACACATTAGACACCCCCTAATGTGTAACCCCTTATTTTGTAACGTGTGCAATGAATAAAAAATTCAGAAGAACAGAACTAAAGAGATGATTTGAATCCGCAACGTCGTGACTCTGATGCAATAAAAGTGAAAATAAATTGTATACTTCATTATGTATGATTACATATTGTGAACTTATTTATAGGCTTTAACATACTAATCTCCAAATAAAACATCCTAGATATGTACACTATCACATTAACGATAAACAAGAGTTATCTCATCTCAAACATATATGGTAGCATATCATATATAACAGCGTCAACAGGGGCGGAACTAGGATTGTGGAATTAGGGGGGTCAAGTGATAAAAAACTTAAAAATTATGGTACTAAAATATGAAATTCATTTTCTTAAAAAAATATATAATTTTTTAACTATAATTTTTTTTTTTTCAATGGGCTAGGGGGGCCCGGCCATGGCCCCCTGGCCTCCATGAGTCCATGGGGGTCCGCCCTTGAGCGTCAATATTTCGAATTTTAGTGT
Source organism: Acer saccharum (assembly GCA_030490815.1). Taxonomy (NCBI): domain Eukaryota; kingdom Viridiplantae; phylum Streptophyta; class Magnoliopsida; order Sapindales; family Sapindaceae; genus Acer; species Acer saccharum. Next base: position 16,031,450 of record CM059869.1, read on the forward strand.
TATAAAAAATACTTTATATATATATATAAATCAAAATACATTCATTTAGAAAGGTAATTAAATTCAATAAGGGAAAAAAGTTGGCGAAAGAAAGAGAGACAAAAATACAATCATTTGTGACTGGCTTGTATAGCATGGACAAATGGAAATTCATTCATTTATGATCTTCAAAGTTTAATTTAATTATACGAATAATACTTAAGAAAAATAAAGAGATATTTATGTGGAAAAAAAAAATACATAAATTCTTTGAATTAATGTCGACAAAATGTTAACACCATAAACATTTTCAGGTGCGGTGCAAAAGTTTACATAGGAGAGACAAGGGCCGGCCTGGCTGTTTGGCAGGAGGGGCGGCCACCCGTGCCCCTTTTTAAAGGGGTCATATTTAGTATTAGTTTAAGAGTCCATTTTTGTTTTATTTTAGATAAAAAAAGATCTAAATATTTGTTTTGAGTATAATTGTATAAGTGACAATATTTGCACCCCTCAAAAATCATATGTACACATACGATGTAGAAAAATCATTGATTGTTTGCTTATAGTCTTAGAGCATCTTCAATGCTATTATGCATTTTAAGAAAATAGAGTGCCACATAGGACAGATATTAAAAAAGTTAGAAAAACTCTCTCTAATGCTATTATCTAAGTTGAATATGGAGATGATGTGGTCAAAAAAAAGTTAGAGAATATGGAGTTGAGTTTCTAATTCTAGAAACTCTCCTAGAAATGCTGACTAGGATTTTTAACTCTTTCCACTAATATGATTAAAGCTTTCAACTCTTTCCACCAATAAGATTAAACCTCATTTAATTGTAAAATAAAAGATGAGAGAGGGTGTAATAATTATTTTATTATGATTGGACATAAAATGGATGCATATTTGACTTTAGATAAACATTGGAGAAGTGAATATACATTTCTCTATAAAAAAAAAATCAAAAGTGGGCCCATAATAAATAGAAATGCTGATGTGGCACTATTTAGAAACTCAAAAATGCATATTTGTATTGGAGATGCTCTTATACTGTGTATTGCCTTTTACATGGTAAATGTATGTTTTTTGGACAGTTGTCTTTTTAAAAATAATAATAATAATAATAATAAATAAATAATTGTAACTTCGTGGCAGTTATGAAGCTAAAAAAATAAATAAATTATTTTTTATTCCTGCTCCCCTTAACTACTTGATGTAATTAAACACTTGTTATAATATAATATAATATAAATCAACCAATCACTCACGGAACGTGTATATATGTTGCGTTATCTTCTTTTTTATTATTTTTATTTACCAATTATAAATAAAATTAGCTCAAAACCGTTTTGATATAATTTAAATATTTAAGAGTTAGAAATTGTTTTTTTTTTTAAACAAAAATAAAATAATAAATTTTTAAATAATAATAAAATTGGTTTATGTGGGGCAATTAGAGGTGGCACGGTTCCGGTTCGGTTCCGGTTCCGGTTCTGAACCGGCGGTTCCGGTTCCGATTCCGGTTCTACAGGAACCGGCGGTTTTGAACCGGATTTTTTTTTTTTTTTTTTTTTTAATTTAAACAAAAAAAAAATCTTTCTAAGTTCTAACTTGTAACTTATAAGTTGTAGATTGTAATTGAATAAAATAAAATATATAAATGACAAATTACAAAATAAAATTCATTGAGTTCATAAGTTCATTGGATGTTGGAAGTTAGATCATCGTCATCCGACTATCCGAGTATCCAACCGAAAATAAAATAAAATAAACAAATGACAAATTACAAAATTAAATTAAAATAAAAGTAAACAAAGTTACAATTTACATTTCATTGGGTATTTGGAAATTGAGTCACCCAAATTTCAAAAATAACATAAAATAAATAAATGACAGATTACAAAATTAAATTAAAATAAAATAAAACTAAAAAAAAAAAGTAAAGTTATTAGCCTTGCACTTAATTTTTACCACAATTAAGTTGCCTACGTATCCTCTTAGGGGGGTTTAGAGGAATCAAAGGCCACGTAGTTCTCATACCTTTTATTACAGATTTACAGATTTATGGTTCCGCTGCTCAGCTTGCTCCAGAGCCTTCGCCCGCTTCGGGTTCGTCTTCTTTAAAGAAATCATATGTTGGCTCTTGTTGGAGCTCTTGTTGTCTATATTCTGCTTTTGTCCAATCGTCAACACAAACCTGTATCTGTAGTGCTTTTGGAGTCAAGCACGAACGTTTTTCATCCAAAATATTTCCCCCGGCGCTGAACTCTTGTTCCACCGCCACAGTAGAAACCGGTGTTGAAAAAATATTTTTGGCTATCATAGCCAAAATTGGATAGTACTTTGTAGCATCACTCCAATATTTTAAGAGTTCAAATTCTTCAGGAAAGTCACAAGAAGAAGCTAGATAAGATTCAAGCTCGGCATGCGAATCGGAGCTTGATGAAGAACATCTTGGTTTTTTGTTTTTTTTGGAGAACATACTATACCCTAAATTCATAAATCCAGAGGAAGATGATGGAGACTGAGATGCAGTTTTGGTTCGTGTAACATCTACGATCGGAGTACCGGATCCATAAATTGTAACATATTCATCATATAAATCATACAATAATTTCTTAACTCTATCACAACATGCTTCAACATCATATTCAATATTTAAACCATCTTTGCCATAATAACCGTCTAGATAATAAGACAAAGATTGTAATTTGTGTCGTGGATCAAAAACCATACCAATCAAATAAATATTTGGAAAATCCATATAATAATTTAACCATTTTTGCTTCATAGCACTAACGGCTTCCTTTATTGCTGGGTCAGATTCACAATACAAAAATGCACCAGCAATATTTATACTCTCAATAACAAATAAATGTGTTGTAGGTTTATAAATTTTAGAAAAATTTTGTGTAGCATTATAAAAAACTTTTAACAAATTGAAAACATTGTAACAAGCATCCCAATGAGTTTCAAAAAGTTGAATGCTAGGAACATGAAATTGAATAAAAGTAACTAATAAATCCCTATACTCATAACTTTGAGCAAGCAATTTATAAGTAGAATTCCAACGTGTTGGAACATCACGAGCAAATTTAATGGCACGTCTACCATTTTGTTTACAATATCTTGTCCATGCTTTCATTGTAGAAGGATTTCTCCATAAAAACATTAGGGCTTTTTTAATAGGTTCAATAAAACATTGAAGAGTTTCTAATCCTTTTTGAACACATATATTTAAAACATGGCATGCACATCTTTGATGAAAAAATGTACCACCAAGAAAGGGTTTGCATAAATCAATTAAAAGTGGAATAGCAGCGGTATTGGCAGAAGCATTATCAAAACCAATTGCAAAAATTTTGTTTTCAATATTATACTCTGAAAAAATAATTCTAAGCTGTCTAAAAATATTTTGAGCATTGTGTGAATCATCAAAAACTCTAAAAGCAAGAATTCTTTTTTGGATTGTCCATGCATTATCCATAAAATGGCAAGTGACACCCAAGTATGAATGCGTTTGCCAATGGTCACTCCATATGTCGGCACATACTGTAACACGACCATTATATTTTTCAAAATATTTTTCTAACTTTTTTTTGTCTCTCACATAAATCTTTTCAAGTGTTTGTGTGAGCGTGGATCTAGGGACACGGCATGCAGCAGGGTTTAATGCTCGTCGACAATAGTTAATAAAGCCAACCCTCTCACCAAAACTGAATGATAAATGTTCTACTGCTACCATCCTAGCTAATTCTTCTCTATTTTGTTCATCATTATAACGAAATAATTGTTGGTTAGGAGTAGCGTACCTGGGAATTTGTGTTTGTGACCTCATTCTGATCACTGCTTCTGGATGTTTGGCTTCAATATGCTTCCAATAAGTGCCATATCCTCCGGATCTGCTCCATTTATATACTTTGTTGCAGTAATTGCAAGCTACTGTAATGCTTCCATCTTCACTCCTAATTTTCTTCATATGTTTGACGAAGAGATCAGATTTGCTCTGCTTCTGTATCAGATCTTCCTCCCTTTCTAGATCCACTTCCGGTGTATCAAAACCAAAATCCGGAGGTGTATCAATATCAGGCATATTTTCTGACTGGCTTGTCAAATTGGGGGTGTTGTCATTGGGATCGGATTCAGAAATTATTAGAGGGGGAGTAGGACAGTTTAGGCCTAGGTCTTCAGCATAGGCCCGTCGTTGCAGATATTCGTGATAGGTGGAGTCGTTATGACCGAGATTATCGACCATAGGACCCTTACCGTGCATCGAAATCGAACGCCTAGGACCTTCACGGCCGTGACCCCTTCCACTTCCACTTCCACTTGCCATTTAAAAATAAATTTGGGAGACAATTGGAAACTTAGAACTTAGAAGAATAGTTGACTAATTGGAAATTAAATAAATTGGAAATAAGATAAATTGCAAATAAAATAAATTGGAAATAAAATAAATTGAAAATAAAATAAATTACAAATAAAATAAATTGGATATAAAATTAATTGAAAATAAAATATATTGGAATTTGGAAATAAAATAAATTGCAAATAAAATAAATTGGATATAAAATTAATTGAAAATAAAATATATTGGAATTTGGAAATAAAATAAATTGCAAATAAAATAAATTGGATATCAAATTAATTGAAAATAAAATAAATTGCAAATAAAATAAATTGGATATAAAATTAATTGAAAATAAAATAAATTGACAATAAAATAAATTGGAGATTTGAGAGACTTATCACTTGAGACTTGAGAGTTAAGAGTGTTGGAGAGAAATTAGAGAGAATTGAGAAGAAATTGGTGTGAGGAAAAATGACGTCAGCAGACCGTTGGGCCAAACGGTCGGCTGACGTCAGCCGACCGTTGGGCCAACGGCACCCAACCCAAAAAAAAAAAAAAAAAAAAAAAAAAAAAAAAAAATTTTTTATTCTTGGAACCGTCGGTTCGAACCGGAACCAGAACCGTCGGTTCCAATCCGGTTCGAACCGGCGGTTCGAACCAACTGACGAACCGGAACCGGAACCGGAACCGGTCCACCCGGTTTAGGTTCCGGTTCCGGTTCCAGTTCCAGTTCCAGCCGGTTCCGGCGGTTCGAACCGGAACCATGCCAGGTCTAGGGGCAATACAGATGAAATAAAGAAATGATATTTTTGCGGTAATATTCAGGCAAGAGAAGCTGCTTTAAAAGCTCTCAACCAAATCTCCTCTTGTGAGGCAAGCGCAAAGGTGTTGATAGAGGCTGGAATCCTTTCCCCTCTTGTCTAGGACTTCTTCACTATCAGCTCCCAATGCGACTGAAAGAAGTCTCTGCTACAATTCTTGCCGGTATTGTGTGCTCAGGCTATGACTTAGATTCCATCGCAGTTGGGCCTGACCACCAAACCCTGGTTTCGGAAGACATATAGTCCATAACCTACTCCATCTAATTAGCAACACTTGTCCAGCAATTGAGTGCAAACTTCTACAGGTTCTTGTTGGACTCAGTAATAGTCCCACGACTGTCCTGAACGTGGTTTCTGCCATCAAAAGTTCTGGTGCTACAATCAGTTTGGTTTAGTTTGTCGAGGCTCCTCAGAAGGATTTACGTGTAGCTTCCATAAAACTTCTCCAGAACCTCTCCCCACACATGGGTTAGGAATTAGCTAATGAACTACGTGGTATAGTCGGCCAGCTTGGCAGCCTAATAAAAGTGATAGCAGAAAATATAGGAATCACTGAGGAACAGGCAGCAGCTATTGGCCTTTTAGCTGAATTATCATAAAGAGATGTTGGTCTGACAAGGCAGATGCTAGATGATGGCGCCTTTCAGCTAATTTTCTCTAGCGTTGTTAGTATTCTAAAGGGAGAGAGTAGGGGCAGCCGCTTTGTGACACCCTTCCTGGAAGGGCTTGTAGTAGTTCTTGCAAGGGTTACATTTGTCTTGGCTACAATATGGTCAGGAATGATACAACTTCAACGGGAAGAGACCACGCACTTTACGATTTAATGGACAAATGTGAGACTCAAACTCGTATCATTAAAGTGAGATTGTGAAAGAGAAGTATACAATCACTCTAATCAAATTAATAGTATATGTTATTGTTTTTTCTTATAGTATTCAGACATTTATATAAAATTGTGTACACATCACAACTGGAATTGTTCTTAGAGAAAATATTAAACTAAAAATTATGGCACTTTTTAAAATTACTCTAATGAATAGTATACTTTCATTTTTCGGCATTTTTTTTGACAAATGAACCAAAATACAGTCTTATTCATCTTTAAATCCCTTAATCTTAAACCCATAATTCTTTTAGATCAAACACACTAAAACACATCAAACATCTCAAGTAAAATTATCAGTTCAACCCAAAAAAGTAAATTTATCAATTCAACCCAAAAATTGATTGTTTTTTCTTGAAAGGACTAAGATCATATCGCAATTCTTTCTATGATGATTTACTAGGCTTTGTTTTCATATACCACTCTACGTGGAACATTATCAAACTGAATTAACGCTCTTTAACATCGAGCCTCATTGGGCGGTGGTATTAGTCTAGTAAACACATCAAACATCTCAAGTAAATTTTTCATTCACTTCAAACTACAATCTAAATGAGACTTGATTCAACAAGTACTTAACACAAACATTATATATACTATGCATGTATGCTTCAAGCATTAAATTTAGTGTTCTTTAATTAAGTAAAGTTAAGAACAATTTCGGCCATATTAAGTAAAGTTCTAATACGTACCTACATTATTTTTCTATTAAAATCATGTATAGTAGTATATATCCGGTTGGATTCATATTCACGTGTAAAGTATGCGTGAACCCGACCCAATAGGATAAATGGCGGTCATGTCATATGCATATATAACTACGTATCCAATTAAATCATGTATCGTATTATTGTTTGAATTCGAATTCACATGTAAAGTATAGGAGACTATATTTGATTTGACGAACATACATTTCTTCCCTTTCGGAGATTCCAGATGAATAAAGAAAACCAGATAGGATATCCATAAGGATCAAGCATTGAATCATTAAAACTCAAAGATGTTAACAGTGAGAACGTCCCACAAAAATATTTCTCTTTATTAACATTTTCGAAAAATAAATGGCTAAAGAATGATGAGATGAGTCATGAGTAAAGTAAGGTAGATGATGTAGTGTTACCATATGCTGTTATGATGATCAGCAGCAATGAGTTGCACAGGAAATTGTGTGTTGTGCATGCAAAGTGCAGAGATGGAAGAGAAAAGAGGTGGTCTTGTCAGCAACAACTACAAGAAGAAGCAACCCCACGGGTGACTGGCCCCCATTGTCAGCAACTAGACTGATGATCTCATTTCTCTGTACATGTAATTCCTGTATGCAACCACACATTTCTGTACATGGTTTGGTAGGGACCAGAAGTCCTATCTATTTGTAGTTTTTGACTGGATGGCCTAATTGTCTTTCCTTTTCATCTCATTTATTATTATTTTCTCTTTCTCTATGGGGGTAGACACTGTAGTAGTCATTAATTATTTTTATTTGTATTCTTTCTAATTATCATTCTTTTTCTTTTCCATCTTAATTCTCATTTTAGTAACTCTTAACTTGAGTTGGCACATAATATTCCAATACCAATTTCGCTAATACATCACTTGCTGAATAAAAGCATTATCATGTTATTCATATTTTTGTATTTTTTTTAAGGGGGAATTGCATAAACATCCCCCGAAGTTTGATAAAATTACATGAATATAACAGTTTTGACCATATACGCACAAACTTCCCTCAATATTTGAAAATTGTTGCACAAACATTCCCTACCGTTAGATGGATCCGTTAGTCAATGGTCAAACGTGTAAAAAGTCCAAAATACCCTATATTTTTATTTTAAACAAAATTCAAAATTCAAAAATAAGATAAAAAAATATTAAAAATTATTTTAGAAAATATGAATGTATCTTAAATCAGAAAGCTGGAAAAAAAAAATCATCTTCAATAATAATAAAAATAATAAAAAATTTAGTTTATGCAATTCCCCCTTGATTTTAAATAAATTTAAAATTTAAAATTTATTTATTATTAAATTGTTTTAAAAACTTCTTTTTTTAATTTGTAAAGATGAATTTTTTTTATAGGTTTCAGATTTAAAATACATTCATGTTATCTTAAATATATTTTTATATTTTTTATCTTATTTTTTAATTTTTTTAGTTTATTTAAAATAAAAACAGAGGGTATTTTAGATTTTTTATACTTTTGACTATTGACTAGCGGATCCATCTAACGGCAGAGGATGTTTGTGTAACAATTTTCAAATGTTGAGAGAAGTTTGTGTATATATGGTCAAAACTGAAATATTTATACAATTTCATCAAATCTCGATAAATGTTTGTGCAATTCCCCCTTTTTATAATTAAAAAAAGGGTAAATTGCAATAACATACCCCTACATTTGCCTATAATAGTGCTAGATCGAACTTTTACCTTAATTGCAAAATAATACCCTTGATTGGTTTGACTACGGTTAATGTTAACAGTAGGGTGAACTTTGAGATTGAAATGTCTAAATTGTCCTTCCTTGAAAATTAATAATACAAAATCATTATAAAATTATTTATATATTATTTAATTAATTAATTTAAAAAATGAAATGGATGTAGGAGATCAGATTTCCTCCATCCATCTTCTAATCTCATCCATTGAATTTATTTATTTTTTAAATTAAAACAAAAATCAAAATCACTAAACACTTCCTTTCTTTCCTTAAATTTTCTTTTCACTTTCTCTTACATTTTCTTATCAACCAAACAAAATAAAAATATTGAATTACTAAATTGTAGATGCAAATTACAAATATATAATGGATGAACAACACATCTAAACCAAACCCAGAAAAAAAAAATCAAAAATACAAAAACTACATCTAAATCAAACCTAGAAAAAGAAGAAGTCAAACCCATCTCTGAGTCGATCAGCTAAGTGAGTCACTTCTCCAACTCAGCTGCACTCACAATCCCGTATTCGACTAGACGAGACCAACATAGCTGCTCAGTGAGGAGATCTGGGCCAATCAGAAAAGATCCGCGTCGAGTATCCTCCAATCGGAAAAGATCCGCCACACCACAGTCGTCGCGCCCCCCACTGCCGCCACACACAGTCCACCAAAGCTTCATCGCCACCACAACATCCCCTCCATGTCCGAAGAACACACCAGATCCACGCCATCCACCAACTCACTGTCGCCGCCACAACTTCTCCTTCATTTTTGGAGGAGATGTGGTACGATCTCTATGGAGAGAATCAAAGATCGGCACCGATCTAGTGCAAAACCAAAAGAGAGAGATGATCCTAGTAAAGAAGAAGAAGTTGATGTGCTTGTAAGGGAAGGAGATCTACTCCAATAGAAGAACAAGATTCACATATCTACTCCAATTTGGTAGATATGGACTTTTTCTTTTAGTTTCTTTTTCAATTTTACATTGTTTCAGTTATACATATATATATGTACTTTATTAAAATATTGGAGAGGAGATCTTCGGTTTTTTTTTTTTTTTGTTTCTTTTTTAATTCATACATTTTTTAGTTTATATTTTATTAACAATTTTATACTTTAATATATATTTTTTTAAAACTATAAGTTTATTTATTATTTAATAGTTTTTTTAAAGAAATTATTTATAGTTTAAAATTGATTATTTTAAGAGTAAGAGATTTTTTCAAATAAAATGTAGGGGTATTTTTGACTTTTTCTACAGAAACCTCAGTCAACAGTTAAGTTGGATGGAAGTCAAACTGGTCAAGGGTATGTTTTTGTAATATTTAGCAAAAGTACAATATAGTTGTTATATTGCAAAACGTCAGGGTATGTTATTGCAATTAACCCTAAAAAAAACTAATAGTAAATGAGTCAATAGTCTGTTGAAACCAATCGAGATAGATACGAAATCCATAGATATATATCGGATGTGAAGAATCTTCGGGATCTAAATAATTTTTGTAATTAATTGATGATCCAACTTTGAAAGAGAAGGTAAGTAAATAATTTCTCCAATTTATATAAAAAAATAATTTCTCTAATTAAATTAAGAAAGACCAAAACATGAGGGGAGGTGGGTATGGAATATATATCTTAATTTTATTTTTTTTTCAGAAATTATATATATATATATATATATATTATCAGATTTTCTATTATTAGTTCGTCCTGACAATAAATATATCAGGACGAAAAATGTAAACCACTAGATTTACATTGTTTACATACTTTGACTTAAAGTGTATGCACTTATCAAAACTTCTCCATAATCTGTGGTCCACATTCTTCGTCCTGATATATTTATTGTCAGGACGAACTAACAATAGAAAGACTGTATATATTATAACTTTATATATATATATATATATATATATACACAAAAATGTTCAAGTCAATACGCAATGATATAACTTCATCAATGCGTTGGATGTTGACCATTGGATTTACATAATTTGACTTAAAGTGCATGTACTTGTCAAAACTTCTCCATAATCAGTGGTTACATCAGTGCGTACTGATATGAACGGGACCGTATATAAATATATCAGTTTGTACAACCTTTTATCCATCTAGAAGAGATTATTACCTTTAATTCAATTTTATAAAAATTAATTGTTTTTCTTTTTTGAAACATTATACTATTACATAAATTCGGGGTTTTTTGAACTAGGGGGACTAGAACCAGCAAATTCATGGTGCAGGATTGAGAGGTTTACCACTGAACGCCAACCTCATCTCATCTTTATAAAAATTATTAAATCTATTACCATCTAGCACTATTCCTATTACAATTAGAAATTCACAACACAAAACATCATTAAACTCATTGTTGGTTATTTTGATTGTATTATGTCCGATTGATTTAGATTTAAACAATGAGTGATGCTAGGCTTCCCAAAGTGATATGAATTAATTCAAGAAACTAATTAAATAATATGATTATTTGATTAGTACATTAATAATTAAGAATTATTAATAGTAGGTTACAGGTTCGAACCATGACTAAAAACAAAAGGATTAAAAATAATAATGATTATTATAAGTCCTAGAGGTCATAGGTTCAAGTCCTAGTGGTGACCGAATTAAAAAGGATTTATAATCTTATTTTGACTTGGTCAACTAAACCCTAGAATCCTGGTATATAAGATATATTTATCTGGAAACAAAAGGCAACCTAAACCTAATACATAGAGTGAGATGCGACAAAGGCAAAAGAAAAAGAAAAAAGTTTTTTTTTTTTTTTTTTTTTGGTCTCCCTTGTAGGTGGCCAGCCGAACAAGCAAGAAGGCAAGGAGTTGTCTTCCCGATTTTCTGTAAATCTTCGTCTAGTCCCGACTACATCTGTGACGTGCCCACATGCAAGTTATCAAATCATGGGTCATAGCTCGGAAGGATTGGTGGTAACGAATCGAAAAGAAACGAAGGAGAAAGTTTCAAAGGTATTAATTAAATCCCTCCTCATATTCGTGTATACCAAAAAGGTCCAAGATAATTTTATAACCCTATCTTTTTTCCACTACATGACTTATAGCAAGTTAATGATTATGACTTATGAACTTATATATTTGTTATTTTGTTTACTAGTCTACTTTACTTATTATTGTTGACTTGTTGGAAACTTGCCTTATAATTTCATAATTTGTTTAGTTATTTACTTTGGTTGGAACTTGGAATTTGATTGACTTTGGTTGGAAATTGATTTAGTTTGTTGGATTTTGTTTAGTTGTTTATAGATTTTTATTCTCAATAATATCGATTGAGTTTTTAGGAATTTGATTTTCAATTTGAGGTTCAACAGATGAAAATATACAAAATAGAATGACATTTACTCAATTACAATTTACAACAAAAAATAATATATAAAAAAATATATTTTTGGCTAGTCATCTGCCTAGTCCTCGACTGGTTTAATCCATTCTGATATGCCTTTTTAGTGGCTGTTTCTTTGTTTTGTTCCTCTTCAAAAAAAAAAAAAAAAAAAAAAAAAAAAGGATGAATATATAAGAAAATTCAAGACTGAAATCTCTTAACCCCATATACAATCCGGTTCTACATCTTCCCTTTTAGCTCCTACATTCGAGATATTTCTAAAAGTAAATTGGTTCATCATTAGAAGAGGATTTGATTCCAAAAATAATATGATTTTTTCTATAAATATGGTGTGTTTATAATGTAAGAGGGTTTATAAATAAAATGTATTAAAATGAATATATTCATTTCAATAATGGTACTGTTGGCATTAAGATGGGTGCTCATAATAATATTTATTTTTAAAATTTTAGACCTAGATGTACTTATAAAAATGGATGTACTAATTAGTTTTATGAGTGGCAATATTTGCACCCTTAATTAATAGCTGCATTTATGCCAAACTTGAGTTGATATAACTTATAAGTGTATTTAACCCAATATTTTAATTAAATGTTTAGAAATGCTTTTGTGTGTGTGTAAGATCAAATTAAGTTTATTATCTGCTAGAATCCTTATGTTATTTCATCTGTTTGATCAAGTCAGGAGTCAGGAGTCTGTCTAATAATGTCAAGATCATGATTCATGATCAATGCAAGCGCGACACCGATACTTATTCTTTCTTTTCTTTTCTTTCTTTCTGTTTTTTGTTGAAAAAAATTGATATTTATTCTTATAATCCAAAAAATTATACCCATAAGTGCTAATACACATAATAAAGTTTGAACTTTGAAACCCACCACGTACATGGAAAGGAGGAGTTTTTGCTGTTAAAAGAATAATAAGTAATCATTATCAATCAATATTCTAGTAATTATAGTCTGGGTTTTTTCTGGTATTAGAGCTCCAACTTTCATGTATTGTGGATCTTTGTGCATCCAAGTCTTGGGCCTTATGGGCCTGTGTTTTTGAGGTTACTTTGCTTTGTAAATTGTAAGTACTAAGAGAATAAATGTAAAATAATTTTAAAAAAATTAATTGTATATAAACTCAAATCAAAATTGAAAAATAATTAAAATATTTTTTAAGATTTTTCTAAAATTGAAAATGGGTTTTGATGCAATTCAAGTTGATGATTATTATTATATTATAGCAACTTGATGATTATTTTATTTGTATTATATATATCATGGGTGAAATTCATTTTCGTCCCTCTAGTTTGACCGATTAGCCAAATTGGTCCCATTGTTTTCAAAATTGTCTAATTTAGTACTTTTGTTAGGATTTTTGTTAGAAAAGTGGAATCTGACAGGGTCATAAGGTCAAATGACCCTACTGCCCCTTACAACTGTTGAAATAAATTGAAAGACCAAAATGGCCCTCTATAATTAAATTAAATAATAAAAGGGGTTTTTACAATTTGGTCCCAATCTAATTGGGAAACATCAATTTTTTACTTGTTAATTCAAAACACATCAAATTGGTCCTAATGTTAGTCAAACTAACGGTCAACCATTATAATATCAGTGGAAAGACAAGTTTACCCTCTAATTAAATTCTCTCTCTCTCTCTCTCTCTCTCTCTCTCACGCGTTCATTATCACCAAACACTAATAAAAAAATTTTCTCTATCTCTCTCACTCCATCATCAACCAATCCAGACCACCACCACTTCCTCACCGATCGACCACCACTTCCACCAAATCCACACCAATCAACAACCACCACCACCTCCACCAAATCCACACCAATCAACAACCTCCTAACCACCACCACCACCGATCGATAACCAAATCCACCAAATCCACACCGCCACTTCCACCTCCTAACCACCACCACACACCAAACCACCATCTTTCACACACAAAACCCTTAAGATTTGGTTTCAGGTTGGTTTTTGGTGGTTTCAATGGCGGTTTCAATTGAGGTTTCTCACTCTCGCGGTCTCACTCTTCTCACTTCGAATCTAGGTGATTTTATTGTTTTGAGTCTGAATCTGATGATTTTCAAGGTCTCGTATCAGCAAATCTATTGTGTTTGGTTGATGAGAAAGGAGAACAAAGGGATGAGAAAGTGCAGAAAATTGGTTGATGAGAAGGGAGAACAAAGAGATGAGAAAGTGCAGACAATTGGGGTTGAGAAAGTGCAGAAAATTGATGAGAAAGTGCAAAAAATTAGTTGATAAGAAGGGAGAACAAATGGATGAGAAAGTGCAGAAAATTGGGGTTGAGAAAATGCAGAAAATTGATGAGAAAGTTTAGAAAGTTGGTTGATAAGAAGGGAGATGATAATGGTGGTGATGATGGTGGGGTTTCGGTTGGGATGGTGGTGATGATGGGGGATGGTGATGTTGATGTTGATCTTTGGGTTTAAGAAGATTTTGTTCTTTGTTCTTTGATGGAGATCCATATTCGATCTCTACCAAAGATCAAAGTTTGAATTTATTTATTTTTTTTATAAAAATTATTGTTATTTTATTTCTATTTTTTAATTGGAAACAAACGTAATGACTTTTCTACCCTCCTAAATGTTAGTTGACCGTTAGTTTGACTAACCTTAGGACCAATTTGATGTATTTTGAATTAACACATAAAAAAATGATGTTTCCCAATTAGATTGGGACCAAATTGTAAGAACCTCATAATAAAAATTAAAAACAATTTTGTTATCCTGAAAATCCGTCGGGGTTTTCCCGGGATAACCTGGACCGCGGTGTATGGGTGCACCGCAGCTGGTCCAGACCGGGTAGGGTGGATCCCCCTCTTCCCGATGCAAGGGGGTCGAGGGAAGCCTTGGGTCCGGTTACCAGGGACCGGTACTGTGCAGTAGGACCGGTCCTACACGGCGGAACAGAGGTTGAGATAGCATGCTAGTATGTGTGGTGCGATTGGTATACCTTTGGAGGGGTAAAAAGGTGGGCCTTTTATTGCTTAACAATGGAGTACATCATACGTCAATTCATATACTGCATCTGGCTATTACAAAAGGGCTTACTAGCTGAATGGGAATACAACATATAAGAGTTCAATCTAGGCAGGGAAATGACTCGATAGGTTGCACATGGGAGCTCTGTCTAGGCGAGATAGTAGCCAAATAGAGCACACACCTAGGAGCTTTGACTGGGCGGGGTAGTAGCCAAGTAGAACACACACATAGGAGCTTTGACTAGGCGGGGTAGTGGCCAAGTAGAACACACACATAAGAGCTTGGACTAGGCGGGGTAGTAGCCAAGTAGAATGTTTTGGTTTTCAAGGGCCAACCCCTTCCTCTATGGGATGTAAGGGCATTTATAGTGTCTCTGGTAGGGGGTAGGTGAAGGTCGTCCGTTTAGGTGGGAATCCCCGGTTAAATCTCCACCGTCCCCTCCTATCCACAATGGCGGTCACCAGGAATCAAGGATCAGGATTGCACCCCCCCCCCCCCCCCCCCCCAGGCTTTGCTTTAGCTGGAGCATCAGTTTTGATAGGTGGGGGCCCTAGTTCCCAAGGCGCAATTGGCGGGACTGATCCTAGCCACTGATTTAGGGCAGGATCGGGGTTACCACACGCCTTGAGGGTTCTGATCGCTCCACTTAGGCCTTAGGTCCATATCAGCGCTTCTGTAGGGCTGAGGTGGTGAAAAGGTGGCGTTTCCACGAGTTTTGATTGGTCGCAAGGGGTCTTCATGACGGTGGGAAGTCGTTATCAAGGTTCTGGCTTGGCAGGGGACAGTGTCAGCGCTTGTCCCGCTGCACCCTATCGGGCCCTTTCTTCCACCATTTCCTTTTTCATGCTTGCTGCGTTTCTGTAAGTATTTTGCTGAGGAAACCAGCATCCTCTTTCATGTAAGGGATAGTTGACCTTCAATTAGGGCTGAGATAGAACGTAATCCAGCCGTTGACATAGTGTGGCTAGCGGGCGATCTCGACCGTCGGCTGCTGTCTTTCCTCAATCGTGCTTACTGCTTCTCATTAATGAGGTGACATTGGTGCTTTGCAGGTGTTCCCAGCACCTTCTTTATCCCATGTGAGCTGAAGGTAAGGGCTGGCGTCAGCCCTTACGAAGCAGGAGGCGCTAGTAAGCTCCTAGGGGTTCTTCTAGAGAGGACTGCTCGAGTCGTAGGAGGGTTCTGTGGGGGGTGAAGTAGTGATCTCTACGGCGAGGCTGTCTACTAGAGCGGATCCGCTGCTAGAAGAAGCGATCCTTCTTATTGGATGATGGGGCGGGGGTCGGATCCCGGATGGATCGTAGCTTTGGAGGCGGGCTCCCCACTGGGTCAGGTACCCTTTCTTCACAAACATTCTTGTGGGAGGAAGGCTGGTTCTGGGTCGAGCAATGCTTAATCCTAGCGTGCCTGTGAGTAGGCGCGGTTAAAAGAGGGCCGGGCCCTTGTTCCTAACAAGCAAATTGGACTGACTAGGAGTGCCACCGTGGCAGGTAATGAAGCGATCAAGTCCTTCAGTGGGGAAAGTTCTTCCTTGAATTAATTGCCTAAATTTATGGTTAACAAATTTAAAAATAAAATAAATAATTAAAAAATAGCAAAACCTTAATCTCTCTCTCTCTCTCTCTCTCTCTCTCTCTCTCTCTCACATTCTTCTTCTTCTTCTTCTTCTTCTTCTTCTTCTTTAATACACCATAACTCACTAAGCCCTAACCCTAGCCGCTGTCGCCCAAACACCACCCAACCGGACCACCACTACTTCACCAGATTACACAGCCACCGCCACCGTTCGTTGACTTAAGTGCCAACGTTTGCCGCCACGAGTCATCCATCACCGACGTGCTAGAAAGCTTCACCAGTCGCCGAAGACCAAACCTCAGCCATCAACGTCGTCGATCAGTTCGTCAAAAATCGTGAACGAACCCCTTAAAAACTTCATCTTTGTGCCATCAACGTTGCCGAAAGAGGGGTGGTTGACAGTGGTGAATCTGGGTTTGATCCGGTGCTGGTGGTGGTTGTGTTATGACTGGAATTTCCAGAAAAACAATTACAAAAGAGGTAAGCGTGATTTAGAATAGAGAGAAAAGAATGTTCAATGAGAAAGTAGATCAAGATAGAGAATGA
Organism: Acer saccharum; assembly: GCA_030490815.1. Classification (NCBI taxonomy): domain Eukaryota; kingdom Viridiplantae; phylum Streptophyta; class Magnoliopsida; order Sapindales; family Sapindaceae; genus Acer; species Acer saccharum. Next base: position 16,048,411 of record CM059869.1, read on the forward strand.
GAGAGTTTGTTAAATTTTGTTGAATGAATTTCCATTTGCTACTGTTTGGAACCTAAAATCCCTAAATACCTTTCACTCGCCACTTCCACATTTCAGATTCTACATCTTCACTTCTCCTCATTGACTTCATTTCTCTTCTCACTAATTTCTTACTTGATTTCTTCATTCTGACAGGTTGGTTGGTGATTTTGGTGGAGAGACAAAGAGGGTTAAGGTTATAGTTGAGATGGATGGTGGTGGGTTTTCGTTTTGGAGATGGATGGGTTTGATTTGGCAGTGGGTGTTGGATTTGAGGTGGTTGGATTTATGTAAAACTGATGGAGATGGTGGTGGTGGGTTTGATCTGGGTTTGATATGGGTTTTTTGTTTGAAGGCTAGGTCGATTTGTTTGTGAAGGCTGGGTCCCTGATGTTTTTCCACCTTTTTTTTAATTGTAGGGTTTTTGAACCAAATGGGTTTTTAGTTGTTTGTCTGTGTAGAAAACACAAAGGAAAATGGACCACAATTGCTTTTTATGAATGGTGTAGGACAGGTGTTGTAATTTGGGTGGGTCTAATTTTTTTTTTTATATTTGTTTTCTTTAATAATCAAATTACTTATTCACCCGTCATGAAACTAGTTTCTAGAAGCTCAGAGGGTCAATTTACGATTTTACCCTTAAGACTTGGACATAATCTTTGCAAACCCTAACGGAATTGGACAGCAGGGATAGCAAAACACATTTTGGGAAACTATACGGACTTGTCAACATAATTCTAAAAACCAAGGGACCGGTTTGGCTCTTTGGTCAAACTATAGGGACTAAAATAAATTTCACCATATATATCATTTAAATATAGTGTGCAACTAGATTACTAGGCTAGAGTAAACTGCGCTTCAAGAATCTCAGCAATCAGATAGAAGGAAAAAACAAAGAGATCGAGCTCCTGTACAAGTCTTGTGAGAAAGATGGTATAATGACTGCTATCAAGAATCTGGAAAAATCAGTGGAAGGGCTTCTTGAATGTGAAGAAATATTTTGGAAGCAACGTTCCAGGGCAGTGTGGATGGAGGCAGGAGACCGAAACACAAAGTTTTTTCATTCTAGAGCTATGGCTAGGAAGAAAAATAATTATATTAATATGCTGTTTGACAATGCGGGCCGAATTCAGAAAACAAAAGTGGGCTTGGTTCATTTGATTCAGGTCTATTTTAACTCAATCTTTCAATCCTCAAATCCTTCCCCACTTGATACTAGGAAAGCTACTAAGACGATTAGATCAAGATTTAGAAATGACTAGAGAGAAGGTTTAAATGTTGCCTTTACAGTGGAAGAGATCAGGTTAGCTATTTTTGATATGAGCCCTACTAAAGCTCCTGGTCAAGACGGGTTCCATGCTATATTTTTTAAAAAATTCTGGAGTGTGTTGGGTGATGACTTTTCCAGAGTTTGTCTAAGGGTGCTTAATGGAAATGCCTCTATTAGGGACTTTAACAGTACCAATGTCGTTTTAATCCCGAAAATTAAAAACCCCACCTCTCCAAAGGATTTTCGACCAGTATCATTGTGTAGTGTGGTCTATTAGACAGTAACAAAGGTTCTACCTTCTAGATTAAAACCTTATCTCTAAGAGATTATCTCCCCTAAACAATTAGCCTTTGTCTTCGGTAGACAAATATTCGATAATGTTCTAGTAGCTTTCGAAACTCTTCACTCTATTGCCCGGAAGAAGACCGGTAAAAAGGGTTTGATGGCTCTCAAATTGGACATGAGCAAGGCGTATGATAGAGTTGAGTGGAACTTCCTCAGAGTTGCTATGATCAAAATGAATTTCCCTCCAAGTTGGATAGACTTGATAATGGACTATATCTCCTTTACAACTCTCTTCTTCTTACTTAATGGTAATCTGGTGTGCAAGGTAAAGCCCACTAGAGGTCTTAGACAGGGATGTCCTCTGTCCCCCTACCTTTTTCTTCTTTGCGCAAAGGCTCTCTCATGTCTAATTTCAAACTCTAAAATGAATGGTAGGGGTTTAGATGTAAGATGTTGTAGAGGAGGCCTTCTTATTAGCCATATGTTTTTTTTTTTTTTTTTTTTTAATTTTTTTGTTTTAATTTTACAAATGACAACATTCTATTCAGTAAGGCCTCAAGCGAGTGCAGTTCAAGTATCCGGAAGATTCTAAAAGTGTATAAATGCGGTTCGGGTCAGCAAATTAACCTCCAAAAAAGCAAGATCATGTTCAGCTCGAATATTATTGCCAATACTAAAATTGAAATCTATAATTTGTTGGGCATTGCAGATAGTAACAATCAGGATAAGTATCTTGGTCTTCCTACTATGGTGGGTAGAAATAAAAGGCTGATGTTCAATGATATTAAGGAAAGAGTTTGGAAGAAACTCAGAGGTAGGAAGGACAACTTTTTCTCTTTCGGCGGCAAGGAGGTCCTGATAAAAGCAGTAGCTTAAGCCATCTCGAATTATGCTATGAGCATCTTTCAGCTACTTGTTGGTTCATGCAAGGATTTAAGTGCTATGTTTTCCAAATTCTGGTGGGGATCCAAAAACGGTAAAAAGAAGATAAATTGGGTTAAATGGGTTACGCCCTGTCAACCTAAAAGCCAAGGTGGGTTGGGTTTTAAAGATCTCTTATCTTTTAACCAATCTCTTCTAGCAAAGCAAGCTTGGAGAATTCTGGTAAGCCCTGATTCCTTGGTTGCTCAGCTTTTAAAGGCGAAATACTTCAAGAATGAGGAATTTCTAAAGGCTTCTGCTAAGAATGGCTGCTCTTACATCTGGAGAAGTATTTTGTGGGGAAGATCTTTACTCTCAACTGGCCTGAGATGGGTGGTTGGGAACGGTAACAATATTAGTGTTTACAAAGACCGATCGATCTCCCGGCCCAACACCTTTAAGACTATCACGCTTGGCCCTAGGTCTGATCTTCATGTGGTTGATCTTCTTGACAGAAACCGTCGAGGGTAGGATGTTGACAAATTAAATATATTTTTGTTGCCTAGTGACAAGGAAATTGTTTTGTCCATTCCGATAAGCTGGATATGTGGTTGTGATTCTCTTGCTTGGCATTTTGATAAAAAAAAAAGTGTTTACATTGTACAAAGTGGCTACCGCCTAGCACTTTCACAAAAGGTTAGTGTGTCTTTCTCAAATTCCTTAGTGTCTCAAAATTGGTGGAAAACTCTATGGAGTCTCAATTTGCCCCCTAAAGTAAGAATTTTTATCTGGTATGCTTGCTGGAATGCCATTCCTTCGTTAGAGAATCTTTGGAAAAGAAATATTGTAGCCTCTCCTAAGTGTAACAGATGTGCTGCCCATGTTGAATCCTCCAGCCATTCTATATTCTAGTGCAAGGAGACTAAAAAATCCTGGAGGTGGAAAGATTTTGATGGTCCTTTTGCAGCTGTACATCATCTCCCAATTTTATAGATGTTTTCGTATTCCTCCTCCCACCTTGATATGGAGGATCTTGGTAGCCTTTGTATGATAGCTTGGGCTATATGGGAAAACAGGAATTCTCTCTTCAACAGTGGTAAATGTAAAAAGTTGGAGCTGGTGGTATTTGGTGCAGTGTCTCTCTTGTCTGAATACCAAAAATCCAAGCGTGTTCTCTCCACCCGGAACTCCCCTGGTTCGTCCTGGTCTTGTCCTGATTGGATTGCTCCCCCTAGCCGTCTTAAACTTAATATGGTTGTTGTGCATCATAAGAATGTTAGGTATATTGGATTGGGAGCAACTATTAGAGATGCTAAGGGATTGGTCTTAGCAACTCGTTAGCTTATTGCTCTTCGGGGTGGTGTCTTCTGCTTGCTCTATTTTATAACCTACATGTAGAATTTGTAGAGGTCGTCTCTCCCTCCATGTTTTCCATCCTCAACGATCCCACCCCTCTTGTAGGGGAATCTAAATTCATTGTTAATGATATTAAGGCTAAGTTCTTAGATGTTGGCATTTGTAAGTGTCTAGCGATTTCCAAATCGGGAAATTCTTTGGCTCTTAAGCTTGCGTTGTTATCTTTTTCCTCCGCTAGGGAGCGTCTCTGGCTGGACTGCAGCCCTTTTTCTTGGTATCCTTCTGTGTGAAGTGTTGCTCCTTCTATCAAAAAAATAAAAATAAAATTGTGGTGAATTTGTTTAATGCTACATTTTAATTTATATAAATATTGATACAAAATTTTAGATGACCGACAAAAGCAAATTAGCATACATCATCAATATCTTTCCAACATAAATTAATATATAATTCACAGATAAACAAATAGAACACATAAAATCTGAAATAATATATGTCGTTTCAATAGTTGATATGTTAATATATAATATAATGGCTGGCTAATTAACTTGCTTTTGAAGTTTGCATTATTGACACACCTATCTGCGCACCATGTGATACATATCATTCCGGTCCCCATTGTATCCACATTGTATGATGTATGATTTTTTCAACTTGATTTCAAATTATCTGTCACATTATTTTAGATAAATAATTTTAAATTAAATTATATAATTATAATTTCCATAAATTTATTCATTCTGAATCTTACTTTATCGCATCTTATAAATCATTTTGTTGCATAGCCAGTAGCCAGATAAATACTCGGCGTAATTGAACTAAGTCAAAGTCAAGCCCAAATAATAGAAGCTTTAGTCATTATCATACCAAACCTAAGATAGAAACCAGTTAACAACTTTAGGCCAATATCAAGAGGTGGCCATAGATAATTAGATATCAATAATAAAGTTAACAACTTTCAACCAATTAAATCTTGTGAAAAAAAAAATGATTTAAACAAAAAACGAAAAAAAATGTCAAAGAACAAAAGGAGGATGATACAGATAGAAACATCCATGGTGAGTAAAGATTTAGAGGACAAATTAATCAAGATTTTAAAACATTTTTATATTTCAAGTGTCTCATCTCAAATATTGTGGAACAGTATATTTTACAAAAAATATAACAGAAAATTCGAAAATATTATTTTGATAAATCAATGTACATTTTCTTACGTTTAAAGAAATTAATAAGAGTTTTTTTATTGACTATTTCAATTCTTAATATGTGTTTTTACAACATATGTTAACATAATTTTAATTTAAATACAAACCGAACTCTCCAAAATTGATACACCCACATTTAATTAGATAATTCGATTTGGTAAGTTTTTTTTTTTTTTTTTTTTTTTTTTTTTTTTTTTTTTGGGGGGGGGGGGGGTGGGGGGGGGGGGGGGGGGGGGGGGGGGTGGGGGGGGGTGTGGGGGGATAATCGGGGGGGGGGGGGGGGGGGTGGGGGGGGTGTGGGGGGATAATCGGCACACACACATATATATATATATATATATAATCTTTCTATTGTCAGTTTGAACTGATATAAATATGCTTTTACAAGTGTATACAATCAAGTTAAAGTATATAAATCCAATGATCTATTGACGATAGAATATATATATATATACCCATTAAAGTTGGAATTATTAATTTAATGATGAAAGATATGAGAAAAAAATCTCAAAAGAGACCGGCGTAAGCCCAACGTTCACCTAGTGTCTCCATTAACTGTCCGTATGCTATGTGATATGAAAATATCACATACATAATTTGTCGTATTGTATTCATATCACGTGACGTTATATGAGTGGACGATTGCATTATGTCTTTCCATGGATTAATCAGAGCAAATGAATAGCTAGAATTGTTTATTGGTGGTCCTAGCCCATATAAAACCTTTCTAGGGTTGACTTGAATACTTCCATTTACATATAACTCAACCCATTAAACTCCTTTTGAAGCATGCAGCCACCTCCATGCTCCATTTACTAATTCACGTCTCATTCTAGACAGCGATGCCTCTACATAGTTTCTATTTTTTTTTTTATTTTTTTTTTTTAGCATTTGGTGTGGAGTGGACTGTGGAGGGGACCCAAAGCTCATGATATATGTATAGGTTGTTAATTAATTTTGTATTTGATTAATAAGGCACTTAATTAATTGTTTAGTTTTAGACTTGAATGTATTATTATGGAGCTGGCTCTACCAAAACAACTAATCATCATTTCACTTGAATCATAATTCATAATTCATATGCATCCATGCCTTCTTCATTTCGGTTTTTTAAGACCTAAATATTTTTAATTTATTTGTAATAATTGTGATTTGGATCTAATATTAGTGGCAAGGTGGAGCATCTAAATTGTTTTTTTGTTAAAAAAAATAAATCTTACATCAATTGGCCTCAGGGGCAGGATCTGGAACTGCTACAATATTGTTAGGAATGATGCAACTTCCACTACAAGGGAGAGATCTCTACTCTCTACACACTTTGCGATTTAATGAACAAATGTGAGAAGTGAAATTATGAAAGAGAAGTTTACAATCACTCTAATCAGACTAATAGTATATGTTATTGTTTTTTCTTATAGTATTGACTATTGAGACATTTATATAAAATTGTGGCATTAAAATAAGAGAGAATGTACACATTACATCTGGAATTGTTTTTAGAGAAAATATTAAACTAAAAATTATGGCACCTTTTAAAATTACTCTAATAAATAGTATACTTATTTTCGGCTATTTTTGACAAATGAACCAAAATACAGTCTTATTCATCTTTAAATCCCTTAATCTTAAACCCATAATTCTTTTAGTTCAAACACACTATAAACACATCAAACATCTCAAGTAAAATTATCAATTCAACCTAAAAAAGTAAATTTATCAATTCAACCCAAAAATTGATTGTTTTTTTCTTGAAAGGACTAAGATCATCTCGCAGTTCTTTCTATGATGATCTACAAGGTTTTGTTTTTATATATCAGACTGAATGAACGCCCTTTAACATATCGAGCCTCATTAGGCAGTGGCATTAGTCTAGTAAACACATCAAACATCTCAAGTAAATTTTTCATTCATTTCAAACTACAATCTAAATCAGACTTGATTCAACAAGTACTTCACACAAACATTATATATAATATGCATGTATGCTTCAAGCATTAAATTTAGTGTTCTTTAATTAAGTAAAGTTAAGAACAATTTCGGCCATATTAAGTAAAGTTCTAATAACTACATTTTTTTATCCATTAAAATCATGTATAGTATTTATATATTCGGTTGGATTCATATTCACATGTAAAGCATGCGTGAATCCTAATAAAATAAATGACGTATCATGTCATATGTATAACTACGTATCCAATTAAATCATGTATAGTATTATTGTTTGAATTCGAATTCACATGTAAAGTTTACGAGACTATTTGATTTGACGAACATACACGTACATTTCTTCCCTTTTGGAGATTCCAAATGAAAAAATGAAAACCAGATAAGATATCCATAAGGATCAAGCATTGAATCATTAAAACTCAAAGATGTTAAGAACGTCCCACAAAAATATTTATCTTTATTAACATTTTCGAAAAATAAATGGCAAAAGAATGATGAGATGAGTCATAACTCATGAGTAAAGTAAGGTAGTGATGTGGAGTTATGATGATCAGCAGCAATGAGTTGCACAGGAAATTGTGTGTTGTGCATGCAAAGTGCAGAGATGGAAGAGAAAAGAGGTGGTCTTGTCAACAACAACTACAAGAAGAAGCAACCACACTGGTGACTGGCCCCCATTGTCAGCAACTAGACTGATGATCTCATTTCTCTGTACATGTAATTCCTGTATGCAACTACTCATTTCTGTACATGGTTTGGTAGGGACCAGAAGTCCTATCTATTTGTAGTTTTTGACTGGATGGCCTAATTGTCTTTCCTTTTCATCTCATTTATTATTATTTTCTCTTTCTCTATGGGGGTAGACACTGTAGTAGTCATTAATTATTTTTATTTGTATTCTTTCTGATTATCAAACCTTTTCTTTTCCATCTTAATTCTCATTTTAGTTACTCTAACTTGATTTGGAACATAATATTCCAATACCAATTTCGCTAATACATCACTTGCTTTGAAAAATATGTTAACACCAATATTTAAGGGAAATTGTCGTTTACCCGGCGATAAGCCACTCACACCTATATTATAAAGAGTTAGATCCTCTTATAGTCTTGTTTTTTCCTAACTGTTCTCAAATGCTAACAAAACACTTACTTACATGAGAGATCAAAAAATAAATAACAAATCTTAACTATATATTTTATTTTTATTTTTATTTTTAGGTCTCACCAAATTACGAAAAATATCAGTAAAAAAAAGCAACGAGAGAATACTTGGTCCACATCCCAAATGTTATGGGTTTCGGTTAATGCCCTCCCCTCCAATCATAAAGCATTATTATGTTATTCTTATTATTGTATATTTTTTTTAATAAAAAAAAACTAATAGGGAATGGGTCAATAGCCTGTTGAAACGTGTCGAGATAGATACGGAGTCCATAGATATATATCGAATGTGAAGAATTTTCGGGATCTATCGAGATCAATCGTAATTATAAACAATTTATGTAATTATTTAATGACCCAACTTTGAAAGAGAAGGTAAGTAAATAATTTCTCTAATTTATATAAAAAATAATTTCTCTAATTAAATTAAGAAAGATCAAAATATGAGGGGAGGTGGGTGGGATTATATATCTTAATTATTATTATTATTATTTTATTTTTTTTGAAGAAGGAAAAACTTTATAGAAACCGAAGAAGGATTACAGAAGTTTAGGCAATCGCCCAACACAATCGGGACCACACTTGGTGGAATCTCCTCCATCCAAAAACAATCGGTAGAAAGCGATAGACCAATTTTGGCAAAACAATGAGCTGCCATATTGGCTTTCCTAGGGACAAAATTAATCAAACAACCAGGGGAACAACTAATAACCTCTAAAATATCAGCAATAATGAGGCCAATATCAGAGAGAGGGGGCTTTGCAGGGTTAATAAGGGAAACCACCACCTGACAATCGGAATCAACAACACAAGGCCAAATCCCAGACTCTTTAGCAAAATGAAGCCCTCTGAGAATCACCAGAGCTTCCGCCATTAACGGGGAGATGTCCACATAGAGAGACTGGGCGCAAGAAGCTAAAACCTCCCCCTTACAATTTCGAATAATAGCACCAAAACCAACTTTCGACCTGGAAACATCAATGGCAGCATCTGTGTTAACCAAAAACTGTCCAGCATCAGGTGCCCGCTAAGAGGGAATGATCAAACCTCACCCACCAGGAGCAGCCGGGACACTAGCGTTGATATAGTGGGACTCTTCAAGGAAACTGACAGCCCAGTCCACAATATCAGCAACATTAACCACAGAGGAATTATGAATGAGAGCATTACGGCGAAACCAAATTCTCCAAAGCACCAGGCAAAGGAGAGTTATCTCCTCAGCAGATAAAAGGTTACTACACAAAATCATAAAATCCAGCAGAGGCATATTATCCAACAAGGGAATATCCTTGAGCTTCACAAATCTGCCACGGATTTGTTTCAAGGAAGCATAGAACCAGAGGGCATGAGAAATTGTCTCTTGCTTCTGATGGCAAAAAGGACACCACCTCTCAACCACAAAATTTCTCTTAGCCAAGATAGACAAAACCGGGAGCCAATTCTTACAACCCCTCCACACGTGAGACTTCACCTTTGGAGGCACTTTCAAACACCAAAGGTACTTCCACCATGCCTCAAAACCGCTCAAACCATACCCAGAAGCAGCACACCTAGAGATAATCGAACAGCCCAAGTGATAAGCACTCTTCACTGAAAAATTCCCAAACTTCTCATAGTGCCAAAAGAGCGAATCCTGGCGCCAAACTAAGGAGCACGGAATACTGAGAATAGCCTCAGCATCAATATCTAAGAAGGACTCCCTTATTAAGGACTCATTCCACAAGTCCAAAGGGAGCTTAAGCGCACTAACCAAATAAGCTTCACCAAGCACAGGAGGGGAAACAATCCTGAAAGAAGAAGGACGTGAAACCCACCGATCTCTATAGATATGAATTGACTCCCCACCCCCTACACGCCACCGATGACCCTCCTCTAACAAATGTCTACCCCAAACAAAACTTTTCCACAATAAAGAGGAAGAAGCACCACAATCGGTCAAAAAAACCGAGGAATCATTCAAGTAACAGTGTTTGAGAACCTCGGTAGCCAGCGTATTTAGGTTATGAATAAGTCTCCAAACTTGCTTTGCGATGAGCGCCTGATTAAAAATGGAGAGGTCACGGAAACCAAGCCCACCCTCGCCCTTACAGCGGCAAAGATCACTCCATTTACACCAATGGATTCTGTTCTTCTCCTCATCCGAGCCCCACCAGAATCTGGCACTAAGCCTATGAATATCTTTAATAAGAGACCGAGGGAGTCTAAACAGCGACATAGAATATGTGGGAATTGATTGAACCACCGCTTTAATCAAAACCTCTTTGCCCCCACTCGAAAAAAACTTACGCTGCCACCTTTTCAGCCTGTCCCAAACATGGTTTCTGATACTAGCAAACAACTCCTTCTTGTTCCTACCCGCAAAACTAGGCAACCCTAGATAGCGCTCATGGCACCCCACCAACTGAACCCCCAGGATTATAGCCAGGATTATAGCCCTATGATTAGAGACCCTCCTACTAACACAGAAAGCAGACTTTTGAAAATTAACCACTTGACCCGACGCATCTGCATAGAGATCAAGAATCCTTTTTATGGAACGACAATCCTTCTCAGAAGCATTTGAGAACATCATACTATCATCAGCAAAAAATAGATGCGTGATCTTAGGCCCCTCTCTACTGCATCTAAACCCTACTAACTCCTTTCTATTTTCAGCATTAAAAATCAGACGGGACAGACCTTCCGTACAAATAAGGAATAAATACGGGGAAAGAAGATCCCACTGACGAAGGCCTCTAGAAGGTTTAACTGAGCCACAGACTTCCCCATTAATCAAAAATGAGAAAGAAACTGACGTAACGCATCGCATGATCCTGTCAACCCAAGCCTCCGAGAAACCTAAACGAATCATCATGCCTGAAATAAAGCTCCATTCCACCCGATCATAGGCTTTCGACATGTCAAGTTTTAGAGCCAAGGCCCATTTCTTGCCTTTTTTATGACGTTTAAGGGCATGCATACACTCGAAACCTATAATTGCATTGTCTGTGATCAACCTACTAGGAATAAAAGCGCTCTGAGTATCTGAAATAACATCATCCAAAACCATACAAAAACGATTAGCTAGAGCCTTAGTTACCACCTTATACACGACATTACACAAGCTAATAAGGCGAAATTCAGACAAACGCTCTGCCCTCTTGACCTTAGGAATCAACACAATAAGAGTCGAAATAACTTCCCCAAGACCATGACCATTATTGAGGACCCCAAGACAAGCTTTAGTCACTTTCTCCCCCACAATTGGCCAAAACTTCTTATAAAAAAGCGCTGGGAGACCGTCAATACCCCGGAGCCTTAGTAGGATACATATCAAAAGCTGCCTTTCTGACCTCCTCAGCACTAAAAAGAGCATCCAAAAACACACTTTTCCCAATCGGCAAACAAGTATGAACACAATCGAAAATCCTGCCCATAGAACATGCACTTGGCTGACTTGACTTAAAAATGTCCACAAAATACCGACTCACCACATCTGAAATCTCAATTTTTTATTTTTAGATATATGTATTAATCAATTTTTCTATTATTAGTTCGAACTGACAAAAGATATATCAGTTCCTTGCATGTGGAACATTGGATTTAAATACTTTGACTTGGTTGCATGCACTTGTCAAATCATCTTTTAAATCCATTGACCCACATATAAGGAACTGATATATTTTATATCAGTTTGAACTGATAATAGAAAAATTGATATATTAATTATTATTAAAAGAGTATAACTTTATAAATTGTAAATAAAGTAAAGAGTTGTGATTGTCAATTAAAACTTGGTTATTATAGTCCACATCATACACCTAAAAGACTACTACTCTTCTTATTTATTTATTTATTATTTTAAAACATAATTAAAAAAAAGAAAGATAATATAATAATAATATATATAAAATGATGTGCCAACCAGAGAAGAGAAAACAGAGCGACCGTACAAAGAGAGACAGAGAGACAGTGACACATCACAAACAACACATCGTTGTCTTCATCTCTGCATGCCCTTCCCTTATTTTACTCTCTCTCTGTCTCTCTCCAACCCAAAGTCACTCCCTTAAGTCCCTTCCCTCTTCTCTCTCTCTCTCTCTCTCTCTCTCTGTGTACAATCTCGGGGCTCTACCACCCCGACCCGCCTGACCCATTCTCGCCATTTCGGATCCTACTGTCTTCTTCTTGTTGTATTTCATCGTCACACAATGTACTCGGCGATTCACTCGCTGCCGCTGGACGGCAGCGTTGGTGGTCACAGCGACTTCCAGAGCCCTCTTGACGGGACCAACCTCCCTGGAGACGCCTGTCTCGTCTTGACCACCGATCCCAAACCCCGCCTCCGTTGGACCGCCGAACTCCATGAACGCTTCGTTGACGCCGTTACCCAGCTCGGCGGCCCCGACAGTAAGTACTTTTAAACTACACACATATATATATCTTCAACTTCAAGTCTTCAATGTATGCTACTATTGGTTTCTACCTGCTAAATCTTCAAATGCTGCTTTTTGGGTCATTTTCTTTATTTATCAATTTAAGTCTTTTAAATATGTTATTTTCAAGATGGGTAAGTAAGCTTTTTTTAAGTTTAAAGTTCTTTTTAGATTTTTGTGTTTGTTGTTGTAGTAGTTCTAAATTCTTTTAATTTTTCAAGGGTTCTTGGAAGTCATTGTGTGATTATGTTAACATTTGACCAGGATTTAATACAGTCAAAGGGGCCAACGATTTTTTTTTGGAACCATTTTGTTCATTAATGTTGGTGTGCATAAATTTAGTTGTAGGACAAAGTAGAGGGACTATGGCTTTTTGTCTTTGTCTAATCAAAGAATATTCTCGTATTCGGATTTGAGAAAATATATGGTTCAACCACTGTAAAGATTTGAATTGAAACTAAATTGCAAGCTTTGTGTTTGAAGTTTTTATATGTTGCTTTCGAATATGGAGTAATGCAAAGCTTTTGGTTGCGGTAGTTGTTTAGTTATTCTTCAGTCGAAGCCACGACACGAAGTGCTATGTCTTAGTTCTTCCTGATTTTTAAGCTTAAGTAGTCTGCAAGTTTGTGGCCTTATTGGACAATTATACAATGATTTAGTCTCATGTTAGTCTTTGGTGATTTTATTGACTTTTGTTACTGTTGTAAGTTTTATTCAATTTATGGTCATGGAGTCATTGGTGAAGATTTTGCCAACACACCAGGACCACCACTTGTATAAAAATTGTTTTAAATGGTTTATGTGAAGGTGAGTCGTTTTTAAATGATAATTTTCTAACAGTTTGTTGGGGAGTCACCGTCCCTAAAAGAGACAAACAAGCTTATCAGAGTATTGAGTGTTGGGTATCAATTCAACGGCGGATGATTTTTTGTTGTAATGTTTTGAATAAACTAGTATAATATTCCAATTCTGTTGATACTAAATTGGAGAGTTTTCTAATGCATCTTTAATGTTGTTGGGAATACCGATCATCATTTACTCATGGATAAGTGATGCTCATGGTTGATTTTACTAGATGAACATGCTTGTAAATAGGAAATTACTTAATCATAAATTGTTAAGGGCCTTAAGGCTAGGTGTGATATAAGTTGCAAAATTTTAATAATATGTTTGTGTACTGTTGCTGATGTATCCAGTGAAATGATCGACAAGGCTTTCTCAATTCTCAGGAAACATTAAAAAGCATGTCCCAAGTTACCATTTTCTATGATGGCCTATGCTTATGTTGCAGTTCCGCCCTTAAACATATATTTAAAAGAATGAAATTAATTTGTTGGAGAACTGCCGAGTTGGGTTGGGCTTAGAAATACACACACTCAGCTAATATATACATATATTATAAGAATAATGCTAGACATCCCAACTCATATCCCAACTTTCATCCCAACTGGTGAGGTATCAATTTGTGAGTGGATACATGTGGTAAGTGAGATAAATCATCATTAATGTGTATCCACTCACCATTTGACACCTCAACTGCCACATGGGTTAGGATGAAAAAGTTGGGATTTTAGGTGGGATGTTTAGCATTACTGATATTATAATCCTCCATCTTAAAAGATTCCAAATATTACTTCCATGATTTTCTAAAATTTTGGTCTGGATCTTAATATGTCTAACTTGATGATTTTTGTGAAATCTTGCTCTGATTTATTCCGTTTTTACCTCTGATGTGGTCAAAACTATCCAGCGGTTTTCTCATCAGAATGAAAAAAATAACATAATAATTATCCTATGGTTTCTTCTGAATCTGATTTTTTTTGCAGAATTGTATGGGACATTTAGTTGTGTTTCCACAACCTTCCTGTAGTTTTCATGGCAGAAATATATTTGAGAAATGAATTTTACAGTTTCTGGCATTTACTTTAGAAATATGGCATGCATAGGAGGTTTTGGAGCAAGGTTGCAGTCTATAAGCTCAGAACTCTTTTATTAGCTATGGAATTGAATGAAAGGTTGCACCAATGTTAATGGAATTGAAAAGAATCTGTAGGATAAGATGGTAATGGAGAATAAGATTCTGATAAGCTGATTGCCTGATTCCATGAACAAGCCTATATTAGAGTTTCCAACATTGCATAGACTCACATTACAGTTTTGTATGGATACTTATTAGTGCTCCTCAAGTTTAAAGTACTTCCTGAAGTGCCCTTATATGATGTTTGGACATTGTTATTGGGAAGCATAAAGGTACACCTTATAGTTCTAATGTCGCATAATAGAATACAGTTCTGTACTAAAACTTATGATTTCCCATAAGTTTGGAGGTACTACTGTAGTCTCGGTAGTTCACTCTTGCATTTGTTGGACATTGTCAATGGAAAAATAAGGATACAACTTACAGTACTGTATAAATACTTATGATTCCTCCTCAAGTTTTGAGGTACTATTGCATATTTGCATCCCCTGTAGTTCACTGGCGTGTTTCTTGGACATTGTCAAATAGGAAGAATAAAATACAACTTGTAGTTTTGTATAAATACTTATGAATGCTTCTCAAGTTTTGAGATACAATCGCACTCCATCTAGTTTGTGTGAAGCTTGGACATTGTCTCTAGGAATCATAACAGGGGGTCAACAGTGAAGTATAGAATGTATAGCTCATTTTGGAGTTGCTAGAGCTAATTTAGGAAATTACAACTAAGAAATAGCTTTGTATTGACTATGTCACTATGCAATATTTGTATCTTTTATTGCATTTCCTTTTTGGTTATACTGCTAGGGCTATATAGCTATTGTACTTTCTTTTATCAAATATACACAAAATATTCTTCTCTCTCTACTTCTCTAATTCCTCTGATCAGGAGTCTAGGGTTACCTTTAGCTGTTATTTGAAGCAATGGCATCATGAACATGATGGTTGCACCAAATTTTATGTTACTTGGTACTTGGCTACGGTATGATTTTCAGTTGTTCATTTTGTCAAGGTTGTGAAAGTTATACTTGAAAAAATTTCATGCTAAAGACACGATAAATAAAAAATATATAAATAGAGGAAATGTGCTGAGGTTCAAATTTTGCTTTAGGTTCTGGGATAGTGGGATGCATAGTGACCTAGGGTAAGGTTGATATTCCAAAAGGTGCTAGTTACATCTGTCTGAATAAGATTGAGTCGAAGCAAAGTAATTGTTCAAATTATGGCTTCGGAGACACCTCCAAAACACATGCTCATGCCTATACCTAATTTGGATGTTGTGTCTGGACGGAATTGTTGAATCTGTGCATGCCTACTTGATCTAAGAAGACACTATATATAGCTGAAGGGCGATGATGTTGAATTGCTTAAATAAGAATTATGCTTTCCGCACATTGATGTAAATTCTCAGTCTTGATTTTGAAGTAAGCATGCATGTGTGGAGACTGCAACCCTCTTGTATTAGGACCTGATATCAAACTGGTCTTAAGCAATACATAATTCTTAACAAAAAAGAAATTAATGATAATCCTGGACAGTAAATAATAGATTGTAGCAGGTGTGCTTTGATTTATCTGAGGCTTGTTGAGTCATGCTCCAAATTGTAACCCTTGAAATAATTCTGTAGGCTTGATTATGCCCTATTGTGGGACTTAAGACTAGCTCTCTAATCCTTGTTTGGGTTTAATATTTGTTGCTAAGTTTGAACATGCTGGTTTCATTTTTACCCAGACTAGCAGGTTTGAGTTTCACTGAGAATCCAAATTTATGTACCCAGTGGTCTGATGTAAAATGAAATAACTGTTCTTATTCTAGAGTTTAAAATACTTGATTGATTTTTATAATTTTTTTTTCTTCTGATTCTTCTGGATGAATTACAGAAGCAACGCCTAAGACTATCATGAGAACAATGGGAGTGAAAGGCCTCACACTTTATCACTTGAAATCTCATCTTCAGGTTGTTACTGCTACCATTTGTTTTTAGTCTCTTCATAAGCTTTAGTGTATTCACTTTTTTTTTCCTCTTAATGCCTTGTGATTGCAGAAGTACCGGTTGGGGAAGCAGTCATGCAAGGAATCAACGGAGAACTCTAAGGATGGTATAAATCTTGGTTCTTAGGAACAAAATGAATTCATGTGTTCTATTATCGTACAAAAGACCATTTTCATGTTTTTCTTGTGAATGTTCTTGCTATGTCTAGTCAAGTTGTTAAGAGTATATTAATATATAATTACAACACGTAGCAACATGGGTCTTTGTATCTATCCATGTGACAAGCCTAGACGTCCGGCCTTGCATGTGAGGGGGTGTGTTAGAGTATATATACTATTGGCGGCCCTTACCTAATAGTTTAAGCTTTTAGGTG
The DNA here is from genome assembly GCA_030490815.1 of Acer saccharum. NCBI lineage: Eukaryota > Viridiplantae > Streptophyta > Magnoliopsida > Sapindales > Sapindaceae > Acer > Acer saccharum. The sequence goes on from CM059869.1 coordinate 16,065,272, forward strand.
TAGCGGTTGCTAACACAAGTAAAAGGACACTCTAAAATACCTTTCGAGTATTTCTGAATGGGTGCCATAGAAAACGCCTGTTCTGGAAATACCCTGCACATCACCAGCTTGTTGTATCTGTAGCTGACTAGCTGTAGCTGTAGGTTTTAAGAACTTACATATCTGGCACATCACCAGATACATGCTGCAATGGCTTCCTTTTTTTTTTGTTCCATTTTCTCAGTTTGCCTCTCTTGGCATATTATGTGTTCTTCAATTATTCTCTCCTCTGCCCTATTATTCTCCAAACAATTCATAGTTTGGGTCATGTATGATCTTTTTATGAACTGCAAATTAATCATATTTTCTTCTAAGTGTTCTGGGTCATGCCACGCCACTCACTAGATGATGAGAAGGGCTAATGACCCTGGAGAAGAATAGTTGCACATGGACTTCTAATTGTTTATTAATTATGTCATGTGTGGTTGGCATGCAGCTTCTTGTGTTGCAGAAAGTCAGGACACTGGTTCATCAACAACAACGTCAACAAGAATGGCAGCGCAGGATCTGAATGAGTATGTTGATCTCTTTGCTTATTACTTTATCTTTCTACCTTTTTCATAATTTCTGCATTTCGCCTTTCAAACAGTGGTTACCAGGTTACTGAGGCATTGCGAGTACAGATGGAAGTCCAAAGAAGACTTCATGAACAGTTGGAGGTTAGTTTCCTTTGTCTCTTGGTGGCTACTTAAAGCTTTTATGTTTCTTTCAATTATCTAGATCACTTGTGCCATTGATTACTCTTACATGCACGAGACTGAAAATAAAGTCAACATAGCCACTTTAAAAAGAAAGTTCTTATTTTTCTGTCAGTGGGCTCTAAATTCGTATGAAAGCCTATGGCTTTCTCTGCAAATCTTATCGTGAAGCTGAGTTCATCCTGTTATATTTTTGTTTGGTCAGAGTCCAAAAATATATTTATGTTTAGTCCTAATCTGTTGATGTTGGGAATAAGTTCTATGTTTTTGTCCTAACCAGGTTCAGCGTCGACTCCAACTTCGGATTGAAGCGCAAGGCAAATACCTACAGACAATACTTGAGAAAGCTTGTAAAGCTCTCAACGACCAGGCTGTTGCATCTGCTGGGCTAGAGGCTGCTAGGGAAGAGCTTTCTGAACTAGCCATTAAGGTTTCCAGTGACTGTCAAGGGATGAACCCTCTGGAAACCATAAAAATGCCTTCCTTATCTGAACTTGCTGCCGCTCTGGAGAACAAAAATACTTCCAGTATACCAGCACGAATTGGTGATTGCTCTGTCGAAAGCTGTTTGACTTCGACTGGAAGCCCAGTTTCTCCGATGGGTGTGGGTTCTCAGGCTGCTGCGATGAAGAAGAGACCAAGACCCTTGTTTGGTAACGGAGACACATTGCCGTTGGAAGGAAGCATGAGGCAAGAAGTAGAATGGATTATGCCAAGTATTTGATGAGTAGCAACTAAGCTTAGCATAGTAGGACATTTCTATCTTAGAAATGAGACACTTGAGATTTTTGTTCTATTTTTCCCTTGTCCAGTTGATCTCTAAAATGTCTCTCAACCTTTCAATCAACTGTTTGTATCATCAATGGTCTGTATATTCCTAACCTAAAAGCTGATCTTTTTGAATGTGGGGTTACCTTTATTCTATGACTTGGAATTGTTGCCTCATTCAATATTTTAATGTAGTTTTCCTTTTTGGGTTGGTGGAAAGAATAGGTTTAATTTAAGTTAGTGATTGAAGTTTTGACTCATAATGGAATTTAGCTCTCTTTTGCAATAAAGCTTCCCTCCTAACCAAAGTTTGAATTCAATGTGACAATGACTAGAGCACAAAGTTAGTTATTGGAAACAACTTTCACTACCATAGGAGTTGGTACTTGGAATATCCATCTACACTACAGCTTTTAATTGCTTTTCAACCCACTCACAATTCCCAATGAATCATTACAGTACCCAAATGGATTGATCTAACACCTGAAGGAAAATTTTGATATCAAACTATCTGTGATATGGCGATCCAAACTTGAAACATTACTGGGTTGTAGGAGGACTCTTAGCCAAACTGATATATATTTTTTTTCTGATATTATCTATTTATCTAGATCGGATATTTTTTTGAAACTTTTTATCATCGGTAGGATTTTACCCAAGTTCTAATCTCGTTCATCAACCGATTCATTTACGCTCATGAGGTGCCAAAGCTATTTAATTTGATGTAACATGACCTACTATAACTATCTTCAAAATCTTTACTAAATGTTAAATGAACCCATCAATACAAAACAGAGGATGATCCAAACAATGATAGTGGTGACATGACACCTCACAGTGGAATCAAGTAGAGTACAACTGTCCTCAAGCAACTATATTCTTTGATTGTGCCGTTGTTAAAGAAAGATATTTCGAGAGAGAGAGAGAGAGAGAGACAATGTTTGTGTTTGTGTGTATGGATTGAATGACTTGGAGACTGTTTTGCTTGTTGTCAAGTGTCAACGGCCATAATTGCAAGCTCCACTTTCAGAGAACCCCATTTTGCTTTTGCTTATTCTGTACCCTTCTTTTCCCCCTTTTTTTAAAGCACTAAATTCTCTCTTTTTTTCCCCTTTTTCATTATGCTAAGAACTATAATATTTAACAACTCTTTCTCTTTCTCCTTTCTTGAAAGTACCAGCTGCCTCTTCTCCAAAAATCAATACCCATCAAAGATTCAATGAGTAAGTTTCAGTTTTTTTTGGCTCTTTATCTCTCTGCATCTGTTTTTTTGCTATTCAAGGATAGAATATTAGCAAACTGCCTATAAACAATGTTTGTATTTGTTGAAATTTCAAGTTTTAGACCCAGTTCTGGCTTGAAATTGGTATTTGTTAAACTTCCATATCTGCTCTGATTTATGTTCACGTTATCCACTGGTTTTAGCTTATTATTATCGTTTACTTGACTTTCTGATTCTAGTTTTTGCAAGTAGAGGTAAGAAACTTCTGTGGTTGATAGATATATATTTTTAGTTTTTGGTATGTGTGTTTTTTTTTAAAAAAAAAAAAATTATTGTGACTTATGATTCATGTTTTTAGTGGGTATTCTTGTAATTGATTGATCTGGTTGTGTGTGTTTCCACCATTAAAAACTATATCCTGATGAGTGTAAACCTTTATGTTCTTGATAATTAATTAATTATCCATAAATGGCCCTCTGTTTGTGTAATAGAGGGCTTATTTTATAATTATTGGCAGATAATAGGATGTGGTTAAATTAGTTTGTCATCATCAATTAACATGTTGCTTTCTTAATAGGCTTATTGTTTTTGAAGTATGTTTGGATCCTAAAGAGTATGGAAATGCACACTTAATTATTAAGAAAGTAATTCTCATATTGGCAATTTGGCAATTTGGTGTTGTTTTTGCATTTCCTTGTACTCTTCAAAATTATATCAAGGGTTGTACTTGTACCTATAAATTTATTCACCACTTCTACTAGTATAATGCTAACAAAAACCAAAATTCTTCATTGGATAAATTGAGGCAATGTCCTAAATTATGAACAGCGGTCCATTTATACGTTTAGAAGCCAACAACAATTTAGTCTGAGAATCCTATCTTGCAGGTTTCAACATAGTCTCATATATAGTAATAATGATGAGCAAGTATATTACAAAAGCCTATTAAAAAAAAGCTTGAAAAGTGGATAAATACTAGAAATAACATATATAACCTTGTATGTATGTTGTTTTTTTTCTCAGTTTATTGAAGTTTTGTATGTTAATTAGGATTTCAGATTATTTGAATATATTTTTTTGAGGTCTAGTTTGTCGTAAACTAAGGAATTTAGTCTGCAATCAAAGTGTGAGCGAATATCCATCATTTCTTCATATAGAGCATTTATGTGATGTTCTTTGTGGTCAGATATTCTGAATTCCTTATAGAAATCGAATGAGCTGCATAGAATGGTGGTCTTTGCCTCCTTAGCTACCTACACTAAATCACCATAAAAAGAGCTTGGTTATTGACTCACAGAGTCGTTGTTACTGGAAAAATATAAGTAAAAGTAAAGAAGTTAGTGTGTGGCTTTGGTAGTTTGGAAGGTGATGATCCAGTGGAACTTATTGTAGTATCAAAACTAGTTTTGTCAAGAAGTCTTGGGTTAAAATATTTTCACATTATTTATTTTTGTATTTGGTATTTGGTATTTGGTATTTGTTACTTATAATCATAAGTTGTTTTGTTTGTATTTAACATGACAAGGTTATTGGTTTTGCTCGTGAAGAGATGCATTAGAGATACGAATATCATTATTTGGACATTTACTTATTAGTTTAAGTTTTTGGGTCCAAAGGTTACTTACCGTAAGCAAAAGTCAAAGAGAGTTTTTCTCATGCAGGCATGAAAAGAAACAAAATTTCAAATACTTAGTTACTTACTGAAATGCAAGTCTTGGTTGAACTTTCACACCACCATTGCATTTCAGTAACCATTTCTATATCTTCAACGATGCCAACTTCTTTAAGCACTAGAATTTTCAGGCACAATTACCACAATTATAACACCATATTTCTGCTAATTCATTTTGCTTATCACTGAAAACTGTGATTGCCACAACATAACCATTTCTGTGATATCTTTGAGAATATGAGTTTCACCACACCAGTATAAGTATCAATTTAGTTCAGTTGCTATCATTTCTAGAGCTGCAATCACTTATACCTCTTCTTCATTTCACAACTCTCATTGCTAGAAGGATGAGTGAACTCTTCAACATTTTCACCTTGAGTCATTTATTAGTAAAGCATATTATGTTATTTATTTTAGTGAAGTAAAAAGGCTTATTATTTTCTGTTGTTGAAACCTTTATATTCTAAGCATATACATATTCCAAAGTTTTATATGATTTTTGGAGCCTAAATCTGATTCGGTGTGTTTTATCTTCAAGGCAAATCTCACCCTTACCCTTCTCTGAAATCTTTGTCCGACAAAGTCGGAGGCATGTTTTGCCGCTGTGGTTCACAAAACAAGTATAAGAGGTTGGATGCAAAGCTTGAGAGGAAAATGATCGAAGTTAAGAAAAGTTCATTGAGACATAGCAATTTCAAATCAATTGACAGCATAATTTTGAGGTTTCCTCAGTTCAAAGAGGGGTTGAAAAACATCAAAGGTGTCTTTGAGCAATATGGTGGGTCACAATGAGGTTGCTTTTCTATTCTCTTCAATGTTGGTAGGATTTTATTTTGAAAATTGACTCCCTCTCTCTCTCTCTCTCTCTTATCTCCTTCATAGATGAAGACTCTAATGGAACTATTGATCGTGAAGAACTTAGACATTGCTTAGAGAAATTGCAAGTCCAATTAAAAGAGGAGGAGATTGAGGAATTATTCCATTCTTGTGACATTGATGGGAGTGAAGGGATACAATTCAATGAGTTCATTGTTCTTCTGTGTCTCATCTATCTCCTAATGATACCCTCGTCCTCTTCCCTCGCTGTATCCACGGTAAGCTCAATCTTATTCCTTTTGTATATTTAAGGAATGCTAACTTAACCAATGTATTTATGACCTGAGGATTTTTGCAGACATCGAAGGTGGGTTCACCACAGTTTGAGGCCACTTTTGATTCTATAGTTGAAGCATTCTTATTTCTTGACAAGAATGGCGATGGAAAGCTGAACAAGGAAGACATGATAAAGGCTTTGAACGAGTCTTCTCCTTGGGAGAAATCACCATCACACATCACCAAGTCTCGATTCAGTAATTGCATCACTTGCTGTACTTCCAATTTTAGTTTGTAGTTATTCTTATAATAAGTTTTCTTAATTTTGGTATTTGGTCATTCCTGTGATAAATTACAGAGGAAATGGACTGGGATAGAAACGGGAAGGTCAGCTTCCGGGAGTTCCTCTTTGCTTTGATAGGTTGGGTTGGGATCGACAATGATGAAGAATCACAGACAGAGAATTAAAGCAAGTGCCAGACAACATATAAAAGAACCTGGTGATAGTCTGAAATGAGGTCAGGGTGATGCATTTGTTCATACATCTGAAACACCCCAAGTATGTTATTCAAAACTGTTGTTGTATAATGTTTATGTCAGTTATGATCTTCTTTTAGAATTGTAAAAACACGTACTGTTCAATAAATTTGTTCAGGTTTTAAGTAAAGCCTCACTATAATATCATTGAAAATATATCCAAACAGAAACTCATTTCTTGTTATACACATCATAATATACCTTAAATATTAAACAAAACTTATACAAAGAAAGTCGGAAGTTCTAAAAAAAAAACAAAAATCCTAAAGAGCAATATCTGTCTCAATTACATGAACTTCATTGTATTCCTAGAGCATGGATTCTCTTTATCAGTGAGAAAGAACAAGCATTTCTTTGTTTCCATTCTTCCATGCTTTCTTCCTGTTGTCCTTTTTCCATGAAGCATCTGTCATTTCCATCAAGTATGCTCACAATCTGCCTCATGGTTGGTCTTAGTTCTGGGTTGGAGAGTGTGCATATTATTCCTAATTTTATGAGTCTCAGCAGTTCTTTATGGTTGTACTTCCCGTTCAACCTTAAATCGACTAGATCCGCCAATGGTCTTTTCCGTTCCTCAAATTCACGAACCCTCTTCACCAGTAACACCTCAGGTCGCCGGAAGTCAACTGCCATCTGTCCACTAACTACCTCGAGCACCACTACGCCAAAGCTATAAACATCAGCCATTGTGGTGACCTCACCGTTTTCTATGTACTCCGGTGATATGTAACCAAAAATCCCACGAACTGATCTGTTTGCAGTAGCAACTTTGTGATGTCCATGATCACTGCGTGTCAAGAATTCAGCAAGGGCGAAGCTACTGAGCCGTGGGTTCATGTCTTGATCAAGAATAACGGCAGAGGAGGTAATGTTTCTGTGGATAACTTGTTCGTCCCATTCTTCATGGAGATAAAGGATGGCACTAGCAAGTGACTTGACAATGTTGTATCTGTGATGCCAATGCAGGATAGACTGGTTAATTCCATGATCGTTATGGAAGAGGAGGTGACTCAGAAGGCGAGTTTCTGAATAATCATAGATAACAAGCATCTCGCCTTGCTCGGTGCACCAACCACGGAGCTGAACCAGACTGCGGTGGCGTAGCCTGCCTAAATTTTGGAGTTCATTTGAGAATCTTGCACGCAGTGCAGGGCATTTGTTCATGCCAAGCCTCTTCACCAGGATATGGTGACGGTTGTCAAGAAAACCATGGTAGGCAGTTCCGAAGTCCAGCTCTGCCACCCTCCGCGACTCTGAGAAGTTGTTTGTGGCAGAAATGATTTCCTTAAAGGATATTTCCCGTGGAGTTTCGACCATGAAGAAAGAAGTTTGTCTCTGACTTCTGTTGTTATTAGAAGATCTAGATTCACTGTTTCCTGATTCAGCCGTTGCATATATAGTGTCTCCTCTTGCTGTGACATAGTTCGATGAAGCAGATGTGACTGTTGTATTGGTACTGGCTGTGTTGTTGGAGTTGGTGGTGGTGGTTGTTGTGTTGCTTGTACTAGTGTTTGTTGCAGAGGACAAGGAAATGTATCGAGGGTGTGATTGAAATGAGGGGAGAGCTGGCAGTTTACCTGAATTATTACCAGAAATGGCTTCTACAATCCATTTCATGTTAGGCCGCGATTGTGGATCATGGAGTGTGCAAAGTAACCCGAGATGAGTCAAATGCTCCATATCAGAAAGCTTGTATGATCCATCTGAGAGCCGATTATCTCCTGCTTGTAAAAGCTTCCCCTCATCAGACAATCTCCTGATCCAATCAAGTAAAATAATCTGATCATCCGGGTAAGTGAGATCCACCGCTCTCCTGCCAGAAACCACCTCCAACACCACAATTCCGAAGCTGAAAACATCAGATTTTGCTGTAGCGACACTTCTCTTTTGGAAACTCTCAGGTGGCAAGTACCCTATTGTGCCACCAATTCTAGTTGTCTCTGCCAAGTGAAACTGGTGGTTTTTCATTGATGGTGTCCTGATTTGATAGTCGAGTTCATGTTCAAGCCATCGCGCCAAGCCGAAGTCACCAAGTCTGGCATTATAATTGGAGTCAAGCATCACATTACTTGTCTTCACATCACGGTGTATGATCTGAGTTTCCAGTTGTTCATGAAGATAGTGCAACGCAGACGCTAAGCCTCCCATAATTTTCCTTCTAATCTCCCAATTCAGGAATAGTACCGGTCCTCCCCCGTTTTCAGGCCTTCTAAAGAGTACCCTGTCAAGGCTTCGGTTTGGCATGTATTCATAAACCAGGAGCAACTGGTTTTCATGGACACACCAACCTCTTAACCGGACAAGATTTCTATGGCGGAGATGAGCTACAGCAACCAACTCAGCAGCGAAAGTCTTTTCAAAACGTTCTCCTTCCTCTACAACGCATTTCACGGCAACCACAGTTCCATCACTAGGTAAAACAGCTCTATAAACCTTGCCAAAACCTCCACTCCCAAGAACTTCCTCTTCACTAAACCCTTTAGATCCTATATAAAGCTCAGCATAACTAAAAATCCTGGGATTCTCTCCACCAACCTTTTCAGACATTTGAACTCCTTCCAGGTCATGATACACCCCAGATTGCTGTTTCTTCTGCGTGTTAGGGTCACGACAACAGACCCATTTCGCCTCATACACCCGGCGTAATGATTCGCTAATGAAACTAACAACTTGACCACCCCCACAGCTTCTGTGATGCTTCTCTTTCACCTCCTCCTTTCTTGTTGGAGTGTAAACTTGAGATACTTCATATGGTTCGATTTCATCAACGTCCACCGGTAACATGAAGCAAAGGCGGCTAAGCTGCATGGTGGTGGTGGTGGTGGTGGCAGAGAATGGTTTAGGATATGATGATGATAATTAGTCCAGCAGGTGGACATGAAAAAAGATGGTGAGAAACAGCATTGAATGAGCTAGTTTTGGAAAGGATATGTGTATTTAAGAGAAGCTTTTTGTTTGTCTTGTTTTCGTGTATGCATTTATTCAACACGGTTAGGTTGCATGGTTGAAATGTACAACTATCGACCGGCCAACAAGGGACCTACCCCAACTGTGACGTCATTCTAATATTTTATTTTAGCTGCTCTCCCACTTTCTGGAGTTTTTACAAATATTCCAAGAATGATTTCACATTAAGAAGTTGATTAATTGTTTTGGGTATATATATATATATATATACGGTCCCGGTCCTATCAGGATATTGAATGTGAGCCACTCATTTATAACAGTGATTTGACAAGTGCATACATACCAAGTCAAAGTATGTAAAACGAGTGGCTCACATTCAATATCCTTATATAATTCTATCAGGATGCACTGATAGGATAATTTCCGTATATATATATGTGGTATACCTGAGAATTTTATCGTACGGTTTTACTAATTCTCGTTATTGAGAATTAGTTTTAAAAAATTTACACTATTTCTCGGTAACGAATATTAGTAAAATCCTATAATAATATTCTCAGGTATACCTGACCTAATAACTTCTTTTATATATATATATATTATTAGATTAGATTTTGTTAGGTCTCAAAGCACTAAAGACTATTTCTCCTCAACTCTCAAGCCAGAGAGCCTCCTTTTAAAATTCATGTCAAAACATGTGGATGTATGTGTTTCTTCCGGCTAATTTGAATTGAATTGAATTGGACAAAACACAGCTTGACAAAATTAAATGTCACACCCCCTCCTTGGATTTGATGTTTTGATATAAATAGCTTTTAGATAAAAACAAAGGGTTCTCTTAGCATGTCTCCATATGATAAAGATTCAAAATTTTAATAAAAAAAACAAAACTTGTATTTTTTTTTTATATAATAAAGTACACGTAAAATAGTCTTTTAAATAAGATTTGAAAACAGCTTTAAAAATGAGATTTAAAAATATTTTAGATAAACAAAAAAATAAAAACTATTTTAGATGGAAATAAACTTGTAGTTGTGACAGGCCTTCCCCATCAATAACTCTTGTTTAGAATATAAATCCATTTTATTCATATCTTTTCATAGTTTTTCTCTGGTAGACACATAACTGTAAGAATACTTATAGCACACTTATTCACCTCATCACTTTTTACCATGTAAGCATTATTTAACCCAATTGCATTGTTTTTTCTTGCAAAAGTGATAAAGTGGATAAGTGTACTGTAATTATGTTCACAGTTATGTGCCTACCAAAGAAAAACTCTATCTTTTCAATCCTAAATCCTTTATACCGCATTTGATTTGAAAGGACAAAAAAATTGTACCAAAATTTTGTTTTTAAATTATTATAATTAATTTAGAGTTTGATGGAAAAAAACATGACTCAAACTCACGACTTCAATAGTTTCTGTTTGAAGGTATAATAATATTATTAGACAAACCTCATATAATCTGTTTAAATAAAATTTGGAATATGTTAGATGAAGATAATCTCGTAGATTCCATCAAAGTGGGCAATGGATTTCAATTTGCTGTAAGGTATAAAAGACTGGGATTGAAAAGATGTGAGTGGATAAAATTTACATTTTTTTTCATCACATCACACTAGCAAATAGGCAATCCCTTTGGAATATTTAATGGAGAACATAATCAACATTTTGATGACACATCTTTGATTATCACCACTACAAAATTCTTTCCAAATTGTGGAACACAGCAAATCCAAATGTCTAAACATGTTTCTTATATATAAAACCAATGCCAGAGAAAAAGCATCACAGACACTTTTGAAAAATTCTAAATAATTTTGTGCCTGTTTTCTAATGTTAGATTGAAAAATAAATAATTTTTTTGAGATATAAAAAATACTTGCTAATGTGTATTAACAAATATTAAATAGGTATTTTCTAAGAAAAATTTTGTTTTAAAAAATCCATTGATATGTATTTTGCATTAAGAAAGCAAAATTTTAAATGATTTTGCAAAATATAATTTTTTTAAAAAACAAATTGAAATAAGTAGTCTTAGATTTTCCAACTCATATTTCAACTTGTATCACAACCTTTTATGTGACAATTTAATAATATAATATGTGACAAATAAAATAAATTTTATTTACAAAATGACATGTAACTTAGCAAAGATATATCCTGATATTAAAATTAGAATTGTTGACATAATTGAATTTAAATTGATAAGAAAAATGGGATTAGTGTAAGGAATGAAATTAATCAACTAATGATAAAATGACACATTTTTTTTTTAGCTAAAATTGGATTGACCTAGAGGGAAAAAGCATCACAAGCGATTATATACTAAAAAACCCCTAAGCAGTATCCATCCATATAAATAATAAAAAGACTAAAATAAAAAGTAACAAAAACCAGAAAAGCACAAAAGCAAAGGGAAACATTCCCAACAAAAACAATGGCGAGCAGGCCACAAAAAAGAAACAGAAAACATCAAGAAAAATGAAAAGACTCCTGACCCATGCAATCATTGTCAACCAACAAAGAGCAAAAAGACGGGGTGTTAGACCACCATGAATCGACCTCCAACCCCAAAGCATGCTTAGAAAGAGTGTCTGTAACCTGATTCCCCTTTCTGAAAATATGAGAGACCTGAAACTCCATTTTCAATATCTGATAGATACAACGTTGCCAATTCAAGCCTGCCGAATCCGCCAAGGAACCTGTTATTGCCTGTGTTATGTTTGCTATATAAATATATATTACGTGTAATAAACTCACATACAGAATGAAAGGAAGTTTGAATACAGAAAACTTACAGTTTGTAGAGATGCAAATATTAAAATAATCCAAGCCTTGTGATATTCACAATTTCCTTAAGACAATTTTGCTCCCTCCACGGCTCCACGAATGGTGCATAAGGTTATAAACAATTGTCTCCTAGGATAGAACAGATTTCATTCTTCGAGTAGTAGCACTTCAAACTTGAAGAACCGTCGAACTCAAATCGGTGTTTTGTACTCAAAACTTTTGACACTATTTATTTTTGAGAGCTTCTTTTGACAATCCACTTTTTTCTTTTTACACTTATTTTTTAAAGACACTTCATCCTCAAAATTTAAATTTTAAAAAATTCTAAATACACTTCCTTTTGTTTCAAGATTATCCTTTTTATCTTTTGACACTCCTATTCTTTTTGGTTTAAACCATCCGGTTTCCGGGTGGGGCGGATCCACCATACGGTACAATCAGCCCAGACCACACCCCGACTAATCCGGACTCGCACCGGGTCGGCCCACTAAAGGGTAAAGTGCTCCCAATATGTGTAGCTCCGTTCACAAGGAGAGTTGAACTCACGACCTTGCTTAAGGGATGAGAGCGCCGAACCACTCACACTAACACATGATTGGTTTTGACACTCCTATTCTAAAAAAAGAAATTATCTCTCCTAAATAGGGGCGGCAAAAATCCCCGACCTGCCCCAAACCCGCAATGCCCCAGTCCGTTTGGGGCGGGTTTGGGGCACATTTCTTGACCCGGTCGGGTTACCAGGTCGGGTATGGGGCGGTTCGTTTTGACCCGACCCACCCCGTTTGACCCGGAATATATATATTTTAAATATAATAGGAAAAGAGAAGAAACCCTAGCTGAAAAAAAAAATTCAAAGTAATGGTGAAGATGTTGGATGGATTTTGTTATTGAAATTTTGTGTTTAAACTATTTTAGTGAAGATGTTGAATGAATTTTATTGATACCGAAAATGTTGTATGTATTTTGTATTTTTGTTTAAGTTATTTTGGGATTTATATTTTATACTTTACCTATGAATTTAGTGTTTATTAAACTCGGTTATTTTGCTATGTTAAATTTTAATTTACTGTCAAAATTTTTTTTTTTTAATGAAACGGGTCAAACGGGGCAGGTTTGGGGCGGAAGTTTTTGACCCAGCCAGGTCATGGGTTGGGTTTGAGGCAACCTTTCAAGACCGGGTTACGGGTTTGGGGCGGCCTCGACCCTCCCCAACCCGCCCCATTGCCACCCCTACTCCTAAATCATTATATTAAATATTAAATATTACATATTAAACAATCTCTCCTAAATTTTTACTTACCATATTAAACTCTCTCTTTTTCAATATATATCTCTATTCTTTCTCAAGTAAGACTAATAGTTAAGAAGAAAAAAACTTACAAATAAGCTTGATTTTTAGGAACCATATATATGTATATATTAAATAAATAAATAAATAAATAAAACTCAAAAAACAAGCACTTTGTTTTTTTTTTTTTTTTTTATAAAAAAAATCAAAATATGAAAATGTTTTTTGTTACTTTTGTAGGTATGTGATCGGCTAGAAAACTTTAATTTTTTCATTAAAATTTTGGATATCTTTTAAGAAATGATGCCACTTTTATAAAATGATACAACTTCTTATGAAATGATACAATTGTTATGAAAAGTCACAACACTTACCCAATTTTATTATTCAACAATACAACAATTCCAATAAAACCTGCTCGAAGCGAGAGGAGAGCAGCTGAACCACATAAGAAGAATCATTTTCAAACCAGATCCGATATCACCTATTCGGCAAAGCATAATTTTAAATGTCAATAAAGTAGTTTTCTTTTTTTAAGTATAAATTTAAAATTTAATGGGTAGATATGTAGTAGAATACGACCTAAGCGTGACTTAAATTGAAATTAGCGTGTGAACGCAGAACAGGCTCAACTTTTGTTAAAATTAAAAGTGATAAAAAGTTTTGTTTGACATCCATAATAATAATTAGTTGACAGAATATGTTGTAAAGTAGAGCTGTTCTTCTTAGACACAAACTCAATTACCTCTTTAATATTTTAGGTATATTTTCAATGTGAAGATGATGTTGGTGGGTTATATATTCTTCTCATCTAGGTCACTAAAATTATAATAGGTAAAATGAAAACCATGAATTTTCAAATTTTGAATAAAATATCCAAACTGTTTCACTATAGCCCAAATTTGAAACAACAGTACACATCACACATTTATTGATTTAGCCCAAAAAGTCAACATTTGATACAGTTGGTGATTAGTATACTGGGACCCTTTTTATCAAATATTTATGGGATGATGGCGGCACAAATCATGGCAAACAAATTTTACAAATCGATACAACCATTATCCCATTTAATCACGGGTTTATTGGAATCAGGGAAGATCAACCGTTATAAGTATAGTTCAAAAAATAACTCTCACTATAAGACAGTGATTTTCCCACACTAGTGATTTAATAGTCAAATATAGAACTCAAATCTCTATCACGAATGCTCATTCAGGGAAAATGTACAACCACTTAGAATATCGGGGCGGATATTACATTAAAGCTAACATTGGTATAGTTAAGTGGTATTCGGTGGTAGTTTTAAGTTGGTGGATTGGGTTGTCTACTTGTTGTTTGTTTGTTTTACTTGTAAAACAAAATTTCGGTCGGGGGTTGCTGAGATGTGCTTTTATGGACGTGGTGGTGGACCTTTTTTAATTGTAGATATGGTTCCAATTTACGTGTAACAATTCAAAATTTTCAAAAAGATTCCTCCACTTTCTCAATTTTTCAAATATTAATTTCAATCTCTCTGACATCTGAGTGTATGTCATTTATTAGACCCTAACATTTTATACCTTTTTTCATTTATTCAATGTTATTTATCTTCCTTACACTTAGGAAGGTGATTCAAAATTCAAATACAAAATCATGAAACCTCGGGTATTCAATTGATGACAAATCAATTTTTACTACGTCTCTCTGATACATTTTGACATGCGTGTAATTTAGAATTCATATATATGAAATCATGAAACTCGGGTATTCAATTGATGACAAATCAATTTTTAGTAAGTCTCTGATACATTCTGACACTGTGTATAATCTTTAATTCATATATACGAATCAATTAATCATTTCATAAAGATTTATTAGAGTCTATCGAGATTTAATAATATATAAGTAATTCAAGCATTCAGTCCCAGAAAAACCCCGAAAATAAAACTTCCTACCGAGATAAACGATAGTTGGTCTATCATGATCATGATGATTAAGATGATTTTCATCCATCTTATTCTTCTAATAAACAACAATCAATTCCTCAACAACTTCACTTAACCAGATCCAAGAGACAGTAGAAATGATCATGACTTAATGCCTACTTAAACCTATCGAGACTTTACATACAATATATTTAACATTATTCTATAATTTCTGTCACACTTTTTTCCTTTGCTTTGGTGGACACTACATTATAATATTATATAGGCTATCCACCTTTATAATTAATTAAGATTCTAATAAATTTCTATCCCATTTCATATCACTTTTTTTTTTTTTTTTTTTTTTTTTTTTTTTTGGAGGAAAACAAAATATTTTAGTTTTTTGAATTAAATAAAAACCTCCTATCAAATTTAGGTTTTAACTAATGGCATAGACAGTATTAACTAATCCCAAAATAGTATTTTGATTTTAAGTGGAATCAATTGAATATACATTGTCTACTAGAAAGATTGGCGGAGTAGTACACTTTCCATACCTATTCCATTGATATTGTATGTCTAGGTCTTATCGTTATTGTCCAAATCCTAAATATATATATATATATATGAATTATCAAATAGGGATCTCACAAGAATTTTTCATACGAGATTTTAACACTAATTTCAATTGATAGGAATCAGTGATCCTGCATAATTTTTTCGTATAGGATGCCGCACCTAATAACTAATATATATATTATGGGGAACGACCAATTCCAATTTCCAAAGTCCAAACCCAACCCATTCAAGGGTCCTTTAAAAAGTTTGATGTCAGCTAATTAATAATTTTTATCATGGACATGGACTTGAAATTCAGAATGGAGACATCACACACCGGCTGCCTTTTGAAATATTCACACAAAGTTTCCAATTATTTTCAATAACCAAAAAGTTTTCTAGCTGGACACAATTAGAGCATCTCCTAGGGAAGACACTAAAAACACCAAAAACATCAAAAACCTCTCTCCAACGTAGATACCATCCACACCAAATATATTTGGTGGATAAACAGTGTTCCACCAGGTCCGGTGGATACTGTTTATCCACCAAATTTTTTTTTTCTTTTTTCTATTATGATATCACATCACTATTTACTTTTTATAAAAATTATTAATTTAACCTTTTTACACTTAATTTTAACAATATGTATTCTCAAAAAATATACCATCGGAAAGATCTCGTTGAGATCTTTAAAATGATACCCACTTTGATATATATATTACATCATTAAAATTATTGAATATTGTATAAATTAACTAATATAAATTAATTGGTATTGTATAAATATTTATTAGAAGAATATTCTTCAAAATTACTCTTTTGGTGTAAAATTTGGTGTGATACATCGCCAACATCAGAGATGAAAAAAATTTGATGTAAGAAAGATGCTCTTTTTTTTGTGTTTTTTTGTGTAATATTTGGTGTATTGGGTTGGAGATACTCTTAGTATAGTAATAAGTAATAAACATCATATACAATTGAAAAATAATAAATTAATAATCCTGAAAGCAATGATTAAAGTGAGAAATTTCTGTAAAACAATCCTAAATATTTCTGAAATCTTATTTTATAGTCTTTGGTTGAATTTTGTTTCCAATTCCGATTGGAATATTAATATTTAATATGAAGATGCAATATATATACTAGTCACGGCGGTTAAAGGGTCAAGATCTACCTTTTTAAGAAGAAAAATTCAACATGAAAATCCTTCCATTTTTAACTTTTATATGTATCCATATTCTTGGACTTTTGACTTTGATTCATTTGTTGAATTATTTCTGAAAAATGCTTTTGTGGGTTCATATAGTTTATGTACACCGTGGGTTTCTCTGACTTTGAATAGTGACAACTCTTTTACCCTCCAACCTACCATTAAATACAAAATGAAATAATTCGGGATTGAGGAGGGGAACACAGTTCGAACCGACAACCTCGATATGAATATCTCATAAGTTCCAACTTACAAGTACGAATTTTCTTCAAATAGTATGATGATTGGTACTTATAAACCCAAAAGGCAGGTGGACTTTTCACTAAACCTAAATAATATGGACTCATATTAATATGGTATATTCAGCCCAATCACCTGAGGGTTGAGTTTCAATGACTTCAAAGTTTGATAACACAAGTTAATTCCATTATTTTCTCAAAACCAAATATAAATGACGTGAAAAATGAGTTATAATTAATACATTTTCCACCACTTCATCTCATGATTAATACGGTGGTTACAACTCATATGTCGGATCATTTGAGCATAATCTTGGATAAATAATTTTAGTAATCTAGTACTATTCTTTTTGAAACATTGTTATTTAGTAGTTTTACAAAAAAAAAAAAAAAATGTCAAAAAAATGAATATTTCACAAAAAGAATATAAAAGTTTTAATTTTCTTTAATATTAAAGTTTGACATAAATGTAGTTGGATAGAGCACAACTACATTTTATTTATATTTCATAAAAATGTGGAAATGAGAACTCCCAATCCAAAATCTAGGTTTATTTTATTTTATCTTTTATTTATATTCCATAAAAATGTGGAAAATTCAATTCATTTGTTAGTCATTAACACATCAAATCTCAACAACTAGGGATAGATTCAAGTAGATAAATTCAAACTTACTTAATTTTTGAGGGATGTTATATTCATTCTTTTTTTAGAATATATTATTTATCATTTTAAAAGATAAAAAGTTGTAGATAAAAGTGTTAATTTTGCAAATATACCTAAGTTTAGATGAAATTTTACGGATACTCAACTTGTACTTTTATTATGCAAACCTACATCGGTAAACATTGACCACCATTAGATATAACATTTGACTAACGTTATGTTCAATAATCAAGTCATTATCACCATATTTTCTTCTTATCTACTGTTGCTATATTCCAAAATCAAGCCATCATCACCATGTTCCAAAAATCAAAATCAAGCAATAAAAATCTTTTAAAAATTGAAAAATAAATTAAAAATCTATCAAAATCCTAGCAAGCACTCATCAAACTCCCAAAATAAAGTCATCATCACCATATTCTTCTTCCCTATCATCACCGTCTTCAAAAATAAAGCAATATTTTTTAAAAAAAAAAATTAAAAAAAATCTAGTAAGAAAAAAGATAGGATATGATCTCTATTTAGGGAGATCTGGTCTCCATTAAAGGAGATCTGATCTCCCTTGGTGGAGAATCAATTAGGAGTTGATTATTTATTTATTTTATTTATTATTATTTTTTTAAGAGTTTCTAGTTTTTTTTTTTTTTCTTGTAAATTTGATTATAGTATATTAGTAATTTCAAAAAATTATGAAAAAAAAATTATGAGGCTATTTCATAATTTATTTTAGTTTTAATTATGAGAGATGATGTTGACAATTTAAAAGTTATCTGTTTACAATCTATTTTTATTTTTATTTTTTATTAATGATAATTTTAACTTGAATTAAAATTACTAAATAAGATAAAAAAGTTCTAAAGACAGAATAGTTTTTTTTTTTTTATAAAAAAAAAAACCTTTTCTTTTTCCAATATTTTAAAGTTTTTATTTATTTATTGGAAAGTGATGAAGAATGAACTAAGAGCTCCATTTGACTCAAACAAACTAGAACTCGTATCCCCATGCTTTCGTGTGAAGGAAGGAGACCATGTTATTATCGGCTAGTGCAGGCCTTTGTCTAAGACCGTTAGGTTTAAATGTTTAATGTCTTGAAAGTGATACCAACTAGATCTTCTGGTGGTACAAAGAAGGCTTTTCACAGCTATGTGATTTATTTTTGCAGAATTTTGAGATTAGATTTTGTTACTTTTTTTTTTCAATGAGACTTTTTTATTAAATTTGCAATTGGGTATTGTTAAATCGTTGTGCAACATATATGTCGTTTTTCTAGACAATGAATTCTAAAGGGCGCGTCCTGTAAGCGTTTTTAATTTGTTGTTTTTCGAAAAGAAAAATGAAAATGAAAAGAGTGTTTTTGGTTTCAATTGCGAAATCTAAAAACGCATCTGGTAGCATATATTGAAAGTTGTATTCTGAAAATAAAAACGGTAAAAACACGTTCGGTAGATTAATTGAAAATGTAAAAAATAAAAAATCATAATTTCTTATAGTCTTGGTTGAATTTTGTTTCCAATTTCGATTGGAATATTAATATGAGCATGCAATTTATATACTAGCACGGCGGTTAAGGGTCAAGATTTACCTTTTAAGAAGAAAAATTCAACATGAAAATCCTTCCATTTTTATCTTTTATATGTATCCATATTCTTGGACTTTGACTTTGATTCATCTGTTGAATTATTTCTGAAAAATGATTTTGTGGGTTCATATAGTTTATGCACACCATGTATTTCTGACTTTGAATAGTCACAATTCTTTGTCAGAGAAAAATGCTTTTGTGTGTTGAATAGTGACTTTTCGCTTTGAGGCCACGTTTATTAATTGGGAATGAAATGAATCAGAATCAAGTTCCATCGGAAAGGAATGGAGGAAAATCGGAATTAAGTTATTAAATTCAATTCCAGTGTTTACTACTTTTGAAGAATTAGAAATAAAATCATATTTGTACAAAGTTGATTACAAAAATACCCTTATATACAAAATAGAGCTATATATATATCAATTTTTATAGTATAAAAACTGAAATGCCGGCAGAAAAAAAAAATACAAACTTATGTCTTCCACGATGAAGGCATGTTATTTTCTTATTCCTTTATTTATTTATTTATTCATTATATACACATACATACACACACACACACACATATATATATATACACACACACACACCATACAATGTCTGTAAGAAGTCGGTATACGATAGTTCACAATTTATTTTTTATTTTTTGTCACGGTTATGTTTTTATTTTTTATTTTTGTATCAAACTTTTTTATTTACCTAATAAAATCATTTATATATACATACCAAATTCAAAGTATTCGCAGTTCATTTTTATTTATATATATATATATATATATATATATATTTTACAACATAATTTCATATGAGATATTAATGAAAAAAATATATGCACAGTTTTATTTATTTATTTATTAATTTTATGTGAGGATAGTTTAGTAAAAATACATGAATTCCCCTTGTAATCAGGAAAGGGAACTTGATTCCAAGGGTGGGTGAGGGGAATCAAGTTCCCTTCCTTTCAGGAACTTAATTCCTGATTTGTGGATAGGGTCCACGGAACTTAATTCCCCAAAACATTAGTAAACACTGTAATTCAAAATTATGAAATTAATTCCTTTTCCTTGGATGGGATTCCTGATTAGTAAATACGCCATTAACACAAAATGAATAATTCGGGATTGAGGAGGGGAACACGACTCGAATTGACAATCTTATTAGTCGTTACGAATATCTCATAAGTTCCAACTTCCAAGTATGATTTTTTCATTCAAATAGTATAATGATGGTTACTTATAAACCCAAAAGGCAGGTGGACTTTTCACTAAACCTAAATAATATGGACTCATATTGATATGGTATATTCAGCCCAATCACTTGAGGGTTGAGTTTCAATGACTTTAGTGAAGATTGTCCAAAGTTTGATAATACAAGTTAATTCCATTATTTTCTCAAAACCAAATATAAATGATGTGAAAAATGAGCTGTAATTAATACATTTTCCTCCACTTCATCTCATGATTAGTACGGTGGTTACAACTCATATGTCGGATCATTTGAGCATAATCTTGGATAAATAATTTTAGTAATCTAGTATTATTCTTTTTGAAACATTGTTATTTAGTAGTTTTAAAAAAAAACGTCAAAAAAATGAATATTTCACAAAAAGAATATAAAAGTTTTAATTTTCTATAACATTAAAGTTTGACATAAATGTAGTTGGACAGAGCACAACTACATTTTATTTATATTTCATAAAAATGTGGAAAATTCCCTTCATTTGTTAGTCATTAACACATCAAATATTAACAACTAGGGATAGATTCAAGTAGATAAATTCAAACTTACACTATTTTTAAGGGATGTTATATTATTTTTCATTCTTTTTTTAAAATATATTATTTATCATTTTAAAAGATAAAAAGTTGTAGATAAAAGTGTTAATTGTACAAATATATTTAAGTTTAGATGAAATTTTACGGATACTCAACTTATACTTTTATTATGCAAACCTACATTGGTAAACGTTGACCACTATTAGATATAACATTTGACTAACGTTTTGTTCAATAATCAAGTCATTATCACCATATTTTCTTCTTATCTACTGTTGCAAAAGCAAGCCATCATCACCATGTTCCAAAAATCAAAATCAAGCAATAAAAATATTTTAAAAATTGAAAAATTAAATTAAAAATCTATAAAAATCCTAGCAAGCACCCATCAAACTCCCAAAATAAAGTCATCATCACCATATTCTTCTTCCCCATCATCACCATCTTCCAATATCAAGCCATCATCACCATCTTCAAAAATCAAGTAATAAATTAAATTTTTTTTTTAAAAAAAAATCAAGTAAGAAAAAAGACAGGAGATGATCTCTATTTAGGGAGATCTGATCTCCCTTGGCGGAGAATCAATTAGGAGTTGATTATTTCTTTTTTTCTTTTTCTTTTTTAAAAATATAATTTTTTAGAGTTTCTAGTTTTTTTTTTTTTTTTTTCCTTGTAAATTTGATTATAGTATATTAGTAGTTTCAAAAAATTATGAAAAAAAATTATGAGGGTATTTCATAATTTATTTTAGTTTTAATTATGAGGGATGATGTTGACAATTTAAAAGTTATCTGTTTACAATCTATTTTTATTTTTTTTATTAATGACAATTTTAATTTGAATTAAAATTACTAAATAAGATAAAAAAGTTCTAAAGATAAAATAGTTTTTTTTATTTTATTTAAAAAAAAAACCTTTTCTTTTTCCAATATTTTAAAGTTTTTTTATTTATTGGAAAGTGATGAAGAATGAACTAAGAGCTCCACTTGACTCAAACAGTCCAGCACTTGTATCCCCATGCTTTCGTGTGAAGGAAGGAGACCATGTTATTATCGGCCCGTGCAGGCCTTTGTCTAAGACCATTAGGTTTAAATGTTTAATGTCTTGAAAGTGATACCAAGTTACCAACTAGATCTTCTGATGGTACAATGAAGGCTTTTCACAGCTATGTGATTTATTTTTGTAGAATTTTGAGATTAGATTTTGTTACTTTTTTTTTTTTTTTTTTTTTTTCAATGAGACTTTGTTATTAAATTTGCAATTGGGTATTGTTAAATCGTTGTGCAACATATATGTCGTTTTTCTAGACGATGAATTTTAAAGGGCGCGTCTTGTAAGCGTTTTTCATTTATTGTTTTTCGAAAAGAAAAATGAAAATGAAAAGAGTGTTTTTGGTTTCAATTGCGAAATCTAAAAATGCATCTGTTAGTATATGCTGAAAGTTGTATTTTAAAAATAAAAACGGTAAAAACACGTTTGATAGATTAATTGAAAGTGTAAAAAAAAAAACATTATAATGTCTTATATGTTATAATATCATTAAAGATAGTAGATGATGATGATTAATAATATAACAAATAAGTAGATGATAATGATTAATTATAGAACAAATAAGTAAATAAGAAATAGAAAAGGATGAGAAAAATGAGAGAGAGGAAGAGAGAAATATATTGCCTTTTATATTGAGTTCAAATGATAGTACAAATCTCAATAAATATTACCCAACATTTTACAAAGAGAGGTGTTCATATATATAGGCAAAGAAAAGAGGGCTATTTGTTATAAAATTCCACTACTTAGCTATGAAGTAAAATCACATGGGCTTGCCACATGTAAGTGTTCCTTACATTGACATGTGTCCCTCTAGAAGATGGTGGAAGCCACCATATTTACAATACTCCCCCTTGGATTTCACCATTTGTATCCTGATTTGCTAGGAAAAACCTAATGGGACAAAAACCTTAGTAAAAGTATATACAATGATCTTCTAGATCAAGTGGTATGAACGGGTTCAGAACTGCCTCATTAAAACCTTTCCGGTAAAACCCAATGGGACAAAATCCGGTAAAAGGAAAAAGAGTACAGTACCCATATTTACATTTAAAATTTTGCTCCCCCTGATTGAACGCTCCCCCTGAATGAAACTTCAATAACAATCCTGTAATTTGGAGAGTTAACGCATGCCAATCCCATATACCAATTTCTCAAAAGTTGATGTAGGCAATGTTTTGGTAAACAGATCTGCAAGATTATCTGTAGACCGTATTTGTTTAACATCAATTTGTCGGCTCTATTGAAGTTCATGAGTATAAAAGAATTTAGGAGAAATATGTTTGGTTCTATCTCCCTTTATATATCCTCCTCTAACTTGAGCAATACAAGCTGCATTATCTTCGAATATTGGTGTTGGCATTTCTATAGATAATGGAAATCCACAAGTATTTTGAATATGATAAATAACTGACCTTAGCCATACGCATTCTCGGCTTGTTTCATGAAGTGCAAGGATCTCATAATGATTAAAGAATGTAGTAACAAGAGTTTGCTTTATGGAGCGCCATGAGATTGCTATACCATTATATGTAAAAACATATCCCGTTTGTGAACGGGCTTTATGGGGATCAAATAAATACCCAGCATCAGCATAACCAATTAAACCTGAAAAGTTGTTGGATTTTGAATAATATAATCCTAAATCTTTTATTCCACGAAGATAACGAAAAAGATGTTTAATCTCATTCCAATGTCTCCGAGTTGGTGCTGAACTGAATCTAGCAAGCAAATCCACTGAAAATGCGATATCTGATCTAGTACATTTGGGCAGATATAATAAAGCACCAATTGCATTAAGATATGGTACTTCAGGACCAAGTATCTTTTCACCATCTTCAAGTGGCCGGAATGGATCTTTCTTATGATCAAGATTTCTAACAACCATGGGGGTACTTAATGGATGAGCATTATCCATATTAAATCTTTTCAAGATCTTTTCAATATATGCTGATTGATGGATACGTATTCCGTCTGATTACAAACTAAAGCCTGAAGGTTGTAAATGTTTTTTCCAACATATCATTTTCTGTTACTTCCTAACCACACAATTTCAGCTGTGTAGTAATTTTGAATAAAGCGGAATTATAGTCAGAAACTGATTTAAAATCTTGGAAGTGTAATTGTTGCCACTGATATCTGGCATTTGGTAACGCAACATCAGGTTGGTTATCAAATCGATCTTTCAATTCCTGCCAAAGAACATCTAGTTCCATGACAGTTGGGTATTAAGCCTTTAGATCTTCATGTAAGTGGTGACGGATAATAACCATGGCTGTAGATTTGTCCTGTTCAGATGCATCAGTCGAATTTTCAATAGTGTAATATAGGTCTTCTGATTTCAGGAGTAATCCGGCATCAATAACCCATGACATGTAATTTTCTCCTAACACTTCTAGTGCAGCAAATTTTAAACTTGCAAGCTTTGGCATGGTTATAGCTTCTGGTTATCTGAAAATTACAATCGGAGTCAGAACTTCTGGTTTGATAAAAATCCGAGGAATTTAAATATTTATTTGTAAGTAAATAAATCTAGAACTTCAGGTCCCAGTAATGATAAATAAATCCATGAACTCTAGGTTCTGGATGGGTGACCAATTTGTTTAAATAAAAATTGCATAAAAGTAAATAAAGTGCGAATAAGTAAATTGCGTAAAAAATAAAGTGCGAGAAAGTAAATTCAGAACTGCAGGTCCTGGTATTAATAAATAAAAGTCTAGAAACTTCAGGTTCTAGTAATAATAAATTCAGATCTTCAGGTTCTGGTAATAGATCTAGGAACTTCAGGTTCCAATGGTAATAAATTCATAAGCTTCAGGCTTTAATAATAAATTCAGAACTTTAGGTTCTGGAAATAACAGCATCGTGCTGATAACGTGTTATAATATCCTTATGTTATAATATCATTAAAGATAGTAGATGATGATGATTAATAATATTAACAGCATCGTGCTGATAACGTGTTATAATATCCTTATGTTATAATATCATTAAAGATAGTAGATGATAATGATTAATTATAGAACAAATAAGTAAATAAGAAATAGAAAAGGATGAGAAAAACGAGAGAGAGGAAGAGAGAAATATATTGCCTTTTATATTGAGTTCAAATGATAGTACAAATCTCAATAAATATTACCCAACTTTTTACAAAGAGATGTGTTCATATATATAGGCAAAGAAAAGAGGGTTATTTGTTGTAAAATTCCACTACTTAGCTATGAAGTAAAATCACATGGGCTTGCCACATGTAAGTATTCCTTACATTGACATGTGTCCCTCTAGAAGATGGTGGAAGCCACCATATTTACAACATTATAGTCTTAGTTGAATTTTGTTTCCAATTCCGATTGGAATATTAATATGAAGATGCAATATATATACTAGCACGGCGGTTAAAGGGTCAAGATCTACCTTCTAAGAAGAAAAATTCAACATGAAAATCCTTCCATTTTTATCTTTTATACGTATCCATATTCTTGGACTTTGACTTTGATTCATCTGTTGAATTATTTCTGAAAAATGCTTTTGTGGGTTCATATAGTTTATGTACACCATGTATTTCTGACTTTGAATAGTCACAATTCTTTGTCTGAGAAAAATGCTTTTGTGGGTTGAATAGTGACTTTTCGCTTTCAACTCTTTTACCATCCAACACAAAATGAATAATTCGGGATTGAGGAGGGGAACACGATTTGAACCGACAATCTCGTTAGTCGTTACGAATATCTCATAAGTTCCAACTTCCAAGTATGAATTTTTCTTTCAATTAGTGTGTATATATATATATATATATATATATATATATATATATATATATTTACAGAAATTCTATTATCAGTTCGAACTGATAAAAGTTATATCAGTTCCTTGCATGTGGGTCACTGGATTTAAATACTTTGACTTGACTGTATGCACTTGTCAATCAAAGTATTTAAATCCAGTGGTCTACATACAAGGAACTGATATAACTTTTGTCAGTTTGAACTGATAATAGAAAGACTGTATATATATATATATATATATTTTTTTGAAACATCTTTCAATTAGTATAACGATGGTTACTTATAAACCCAAAAGGCATGTGGACTTTTCACTAAACCTAATTATATGGGCCCATAAATCTTTTGAAAAAACAAATTATATGGGCTCATATTAATATGGTATATTCAGCCCAATCACCTCGGGTTGGGTTTCAATGACTTTAGTGAGGATTGTCCAAAGTTTGATAATAGAAGTTAATTCCGTTATTTTATCAAAATCCAGTATAAGGGCCAGTTTGGTATTACTGTAACTTCTATAATAATCACTGTTAGTTGTGCTGAAAGAATAATCAGCTGTGAAGTTAATCAGTAGATGTTTGGTTAATTGTATTTTTAAAACTACTGTATAGCTCATAAGCAGTATACATATATTTGGTAATTTTATTGCAAAAGTGCTGAAATCAATTACGATGACTAAAATATACATGATTTTAGTACCCCTACTTCATTTTTTTTTTTCATTAATTATATATATTAAATCAGTATTTAAGTAGAATATTTAAATTAGAAAAAAAAAATCCATAAGAACAATAAAATATTTTTAAAAGCTTTTATAAATCAAATCAATATTTAAGTAAAATATTTAATTTTGAGATGAAATAAGGTATATAAATGATTTTAATTTGATTTCATAAGGGTAATAATGATATTTTAAAAGATTTATTAAATGCTGAAATATATTATTCTATAATCACTTTCAAAAAGTAACCCTCCACTTGCTTCTCAAAATCATTGTCAAAACTTATAATCACTTTTGGAAGTTTTACCAAACACCATTTTATGTCAAAATTATAAAATAAACTGATTTTAACTTTTCAAAAGCAATAACAAATTAGCCCTAAATGATGTGAGAAATAAGTTGTAATTAATACATTTTTCACCGTTTTATCTCATGATTAATATGGTAGTTATAGGTTATATGTCACATCAAAGCATAGCATCACTCTATTTAAATCGTTAAACCAAAAAAAAAAAAAAAAAAAAAAATTGAAGAAAACAATGGATGTGGCTTGTAGGCTCGTGAACCTCTTGTCACTTGTAATGGACCAAAAAATAATCCTAGAAATGAGAACTCCCAATCCAAAAGCTAGGTTTATTTTATTTTATCTTTTATTTATATTTCATAAAAATGTTGAAAATTCCCTTCATTTGTTAATCGTTAACACATCCAAGTAGATAAACTCAAACTTACTCTATTTTTTAAGGGATGTTATATTATTTTTCATTCTTTTTAAAAATATATTATTTATCATTTTAAAAGATAAAAAGTTGTAGATAAAAGGGTTAATTGTACAAATATACCTAAGTACCTAAGTTTAGATGAAATTTTAGGATACTCAACTTTTACTTTTATTATACAAACCTCCATTGGTAAACGTTGACCACTGCTAAATATAATATTTGACTTAGTAATCTTTATTTTAATATTAAAATTATAAGGAAGATTTAAATGAATAAACATCTTTTAAAAAAATAAAAATAATGAGTTTTTCTTTTATAAAAAAAAATTAAAAAAAAAAAAAATACCTCTCTCCATTCAATCCCAACAAGCACTCACCAAAATCACAAAATCAAGTCATTATCTACTGTTGCTATGTTCCAAAATCAAGCCATCATCACCATGTTCCAAAAATCAAAATCAAGCAATACAAATCTTTTAAAAATTGAAAAATAAAATAAAAAATCTATCAAAGTCCTAGCAAGCACCCATCAAACTCCCAAAATAAAGTTATCATCGCCATATTCTTCTTCCCTATCATCACCATCTTCCAATATCAAGCCATCATTACCATCTTCAAAAATCAAGCAATAAATTAAAAACAAATTAAAAAAAAAAAATCAAGTAAAAAAAAAAGACAGTAAATGATATTTAGGGAGATCCGGTCTCCAATTCTCTATAAAGGTGGAGAATCAATTTGATCTCCATTAGGAGCTGATTATTTCTTTCTTTTTTCTTCTTTTAATTTTTTTTTCTCAAATATAATTTTTTAAGAGTTTGTAGTTTTTTCTTGTAAATTTGATTATAGTATATTAGTAATTTCAAAATATTACTAAGGTTTTTTCATAATTTATTTTAGTTTTAATTATGAGAGATGTTGACAATCCAAAAATTATCTATTTACACTCCATTTTAGTTTTTTTTTTTTTTTTTAAAAATTTATTTATTTATTATTATTATTATTATTAATGACAATTTTAACTTGAATTAAAAGGGTAAATTGCAATAAAATGCCCTGACATTTGACATAAATACACGCATAATGCCAGCTTTGATGTAATTACATATAGATACCCTTAACCGCCTTGACCACCGTTAAATTAAAGGTGATCTTAACAGCTCAAGGGTAAATTGGTCCTTTAAATGTGAAAAAAAGTAAACAAATATAAAAGATTTCTTATCCAATCCAGACATGCCATTCATTAAAAACCTATTTAATATATATATATATATATATATATATATATATATATAGATAAAAACACCCAAAAATAAATAATTGAAAGAAAAAAAAAAAACTCTAACTTTCTCTAACTTTCAAAATAACAATAATAATAGTTGTAAAAAATAACAACAATTTATAATAATATCTAGGGATAATTATCCCAGTGGCCATCAAATTGATGACATACTATCAAAATGACCACTTGATTGAAAAGTTGTTCCAAAATGACCATTTTTAGCGAACTTTGTGACACCAATGGTCATTCCATCAAACACCATTATAACACCGTTAACTTCTTGTTCTTTTAGTATCAAAATGGTCATTCCCATACTTAAACTATAATCTCAAGTTTTTCATTCTAATTAATAGTCAACATAAGAGATTTTCACCTCATATTTTTTTTTTAATTAATTTTATATTAAATTAATCACCACGACCAAGCTGAAACCATGAATTTGGTTGGTATATTTTTGTGTGGTTTTGGGTGCAATCTTGGTATATTTGTGTAGAAAAAAAAAGCATGGTTTTGGAGCTATTTTCAGATTAAAAGGAACATGTTGGTATACTTATGTAGGGGATTTTAATATACATGTGCAGTTTGACAAGTCGTATTTGAAGTGTATAAAACTTAAATTATATTGAATCAAATAAATAATTCATTTTCTCCATTGTTTATGAATTTATGTATTTTTTGTTTTGAGTAAAATTTTATTGTTTATGATTGTTTACCCTATTTTTCTATACAATAGATTACATATAATGATCATTTTGATACCAATTAATCAAATGGATGGCCAATAGATTAATTCTAGAAAATTTTGGACAGTTGTAATGGTCATCTTGATATAGAACTTTTAATATGTTACCTTTAACCAAAGAATAGTGCACGTGGTTGCCTGACTTGTTAGAGTTTTTAACCAAGTTACAGCATGAGAATAATGAAAGAACTTGTGTTTACACAGATAACATAAAGTTCAACTTCTTAGTTTATTGTGACTACATTTAACGTTTTGTTTTTTCAAGCGAAAACATCTATTGCTTTGAATATTTCAAAGTCTTCATCTTCGCATTAAATTGATATTGTGACTTTTTCCATCTCTCAAAGTCTCAGTTTTTTTTTTTTTTTTGTTTTGTTTTTTTTTTTACAAACTCCAAGTTTCAGCTTGGTCGTGGTGATTAATTTAATATAAAATTAATTAAAAAAAGAATATGAGGTGAAAATCTCTTATGTTGATTATTAATTAGGATGAAAATTTTGGGATTATATTTTAAATATGGGAATGGCCATTTTGATATCAAAAGAACAAGAAGTTAACGGTGTTGGAATGGCCATTGGTGTCACAAAGTTCGTTAAAAATGGCCATTTTAGAACAACTTTCCGATCTAGTGGCCATTTTGATAGTGTGTCATCAATTTGATGGCCACTAGAGTAATTATCCCTAAAATCTATTTACTCTATGCATCAAATAGATCTAGAAAAGGAAAAAAAAAATGGAGGAGAGAGAGAACCGATCACTCCTGATTTGGAGAAAAGCTGATCACTTATTCACTCCTGGTCCATCAGATAGAGATTTGCTCTGTGCTCCACTTTACTTTTTTTTATTATTATTTTTTTTTTTATAGATGAAGTTTGAGATCGGTTGGAGATATTCTAGCTCCATCCTCATTTTTTTTTCTTTAAATAGATGGAGTTTGAGTTGTTTTGTGTTTGTAGAATAGATGGAGTTTATTTTAAAAAAAAATGATAGATGGAGTTTGGGTTGATTTGTGTCATTTTGAAATAGATCGATGATGAACAAGAAGTGTTTTGTGTGGTGTTATAGCTTAGAGATATGGTAAGCATTGGTGGTGATGGTCAGATAAGGATTGGTGATGATGGTCTGCTATTGAAGATCTGGGGAAGATTTGTTGATGGTGATACTATTTTTATCTTTTTTTTATTTTTTATTTTAACTATTAAATTTATTAAATTCAAATATATATATATATATATATATATATTAATTTCTTAACATAGGGATAATTAAGTCATTTTAATCTTAAACAGTGGTCAAACCGTTAAAGTTAACAAAGTAAACTAACGACAGGGTATTTATATGTAATTACATCAAAAGTGGCATTTTACATGTATTTATGTCAAATGTCGGGATACTTTATTGCAATTTACCCGAATTAAAATTACTAAATAAGATAAAAAAGTTCTAAAGACAAAATAGTTTTTTAAAAAAAAAAAAAAAAAAAAAAGAAACCTTTCCTTTTTCCAATATTTTTAAAGTTTTTCTTGTTTGGAAAGTAATGAATGAACTAAAAGCTCCACTTGACTCAAACATTCCAGCACTCGTATCCCTATGCTTTCGTGTGAAGGAAGGAGATCACGTTATTATCGGCCAGTGCAGGCCTTTGTCTAAGAACGTTAGGTTTAAATGTTTAATGTCTTGAAAGTGATACCAGTTGGATCTTCTGGTGGTGCAAAGAAGGCTTTCACAGTTATGTGATTTATTTTTGCAAAATTTTGAGATTAGATTTTGTTACCCTTTTTTTTTTTTTTGGTAAACGTTTTTCATTTGTTGTTTTTCAAAAATAAAAATAAAAATGAAAAGAGTGTTTTTGGTTTCAATTTCGAAATCTAAAAACGTGTCTGGTAGCATATGTTGAAAACTGTATTTTGAAAATAAAAACTGTAAAATCACGTTTGGTAGATTAATTGAAAATGTTTAAAAAAATTATATTGTAATATCAAATTTGCATTTTTTATTTTTATTTTTACATTATAACTTAAAATTATAGAATAATTTAGTTAAATAATAGGTCAATAATTTATCACAAATAAGTATCAAGTAATAAATTCAACATTAATCTTATAATTAATAAATATTAATTTTTATTAAATAAATATCAGTTTTTTATTACATAGAATAAAGTTAAAATAATAATAATAAAAAAACCATTTTTTTTAAATAGAGGAGGAGATCAGTTAAAGTTAATGTATAAAAAAACAAAGGGAGTAGATCGAATGGTCTTCTCCTCCACCGCAGATCTTCTCCCTCTGTGTCATCCAGGGCTGGTTCTAACTTTTTAGGGGCCCAGGGCAAAATTCGAAGATGTTTCATTTATTTTGTTTTATTTTAAATTGTTGGCTTTAATGCTTTATCATATGGGCATTTTTTAGACTAATACTCAAAATAGAAATTTGGGCCTTTCATGAACTAAAACAAAACAAAATTGGGCTCATAAACTAATACTGAAATCATGTAAATATGGGCATTTTTTAGACTAATACTCAAAATAGAAATTTGGACCTATTATAAACTAAAATAAAACAAAATTGGATCCCTAAACTAATACTGAAATCATATAAATATGACCCCTTTAAAAAAAGAGGCCCTGGGTAAACTAATACTGAAATCATATAAATATGACCCCTTTAAAAAAAGAGGCCCTGGGCCAGCCGCCCCTCCTATTAAAGCCCAGGGCCGACCCTGGTGGCATCGATTTGCTCTGGAGAAGATAGGAAGAGGAAGAAAAAGAAGACTTGTGACAAGAAGAACCGAAGAAGAAGATGACTTGGCTATGGTGAGAAGAAGAAGAGTAAGAAAACAAAATGAAAAACATGGGAAACATGTTATGTTTTCTATGTGAACATGTTTCCCATGTTTTTCAATTTTAACACTATTTTTGTTTTTCATTTTGTTTTTTGCTTTTTGAAAACAAAATGAAAAACGATTATTGAATGTAAATTAGGGTTTTTTATTGTTTTTTATTGTTTTTTTTTTTTTTTGTTTTTGGATCTTGATAAAATATAATGGTGATTTTTAAAATGGAGTGTTTTTAGAATTTTTTCTTATTTTTTATTTTTTATTTTTATAAATATAATGCCTTTAGAATAGATAAAAAGAATAATTTTAAAACAAAAGGATATGGTTTAAGAATATTTTTAAATTTAAATTTGTAGAATGAAATGTTTAAACGTGTAAATAGGAAAAGATTGAACCGTAAGAAAAAACACTCTTAATTATTTTTAACGATTAAAAAACGATTTTACCCTTAGACCGATCAGCTGGGTCAATGCTTTGCAGAGGTGGTTTGTGCAATTAAAAAAGAATAATAAAAAAAAAAAGATGTGCGTACAATTTTGACTAAAATAAAGAAATTTTTTCCATGAGCACAATTGGATCTTCAGCCTTACACTCTCTCACAGCGGTTGGGAGACACGATCCGCAATCTCTATAATCCCACTCATCGCGCGTGAATCCCACGCAACAATTAGATTGTGAGTAAAAGAGAAACAGCCGAAACGACGTCGGATTTCCTCGGAAATGTAACCTCCGAATTCATCAGTCAATTCGTTAAAAATTGAAATCGAATTTCCCCACCAAACGTAACCGTCAATCAAATCTAGGGTTTTTCATTCAATTCAATCACAAATTCACAACACTCTTTTAATATAAATAAATAAATAAAGCAAAACAATACAGACTAAACAAAATTCGTTTTCTTCACTGAGTCGACTCAGCAGCCACAACTCGGTGAGTCATTTTGATCATCGAAATCGAAAGTGAAAACAAAAAAAGAAGAGATAACGAATCAAATCAATATATTTTGATTTAATTGTTAAAATCGCTCTGTTTATTTTTTACTAATTAGTGAAACATGTAAGCTTATCTAGAACTAAATTTTCTATTTGTGTTGAAGACTTGAAGTGGATTCAGTTTACTGTTAATTGTTTTCTCATATTTTATTCTCGGCAACCAAACACAGCTCGTTGTCTTTTTTTTTTTTCCATTATTTGCGTATGTGTTGTATATAACTGGAATTTTGATGCATTTTTTTTTTTGTTTCATTTTGTCTCAGTTTTTCTTGGCAATGATGTATCAATGAGAGACTGTTGATTGTGTAAGAAAAAAATGTCGTGCCAAGCAATAGATTCATGGACGTTTACTGAACTGGTGGGTGCGTTTCTTGATCTAGCTATAGCTTATTTTTTGTTATGTGGATCGTCGCTTGCTTATTTTGTGTCGAAATTTCTGGGTTTGTTTGCATTGACCTTGCCTTGTCCTTGCAATGGACGATTTGGAAACCCCAGTAAGAATACTAATAATAATAATAACAAGTGTTTGCAAGGTTTTTTAGTGGATTGCCCGACTAAGAAAATCGCGAATGTTCAGTTTTTAGTTAAGAGAAAGTTGCCTTTTAATGTGATATTGGCTGATCACCTGGATTCTCTATTGGCGAAAGAGAGTAACTTTGAGAATGGGCGTGTTGGATCGGAAGGTGAAGCTTCGTGTGGCTCATTTTCGAAACAAGGAAGGTTTGATGTTAAGGGAAAGGGGGCTACCACTAGTAAGAGGTTGAGACTTGGAATCAGGCGACGTCGAAAAGGTGCTGTTAGTAACGATCAGTCTCCATTGGTTTCATCATTTGATCCATTAATTTCATATGCACAAGCTGTTTTGGGGTCTCCTGGGAGTGTTAGTAAAGTAGGTAATGAGATTATGGAAGGCAGCTCGATTTCTGTTCCTCTGGGAGGTGAAGGTGTTGAATCTCTTGATGGTAAGTGTAAAATTGTGCTAAACGATGAGCTTTCAGTACTTGTTAGCTATTTTTATTGAGCACACTTGTTATTAGTGTCAGTCAATATATTCTCTCATGATATTTCAACTATGGCTTAAATAACTTGTTATAAAGACTTAAAAACATCAGCTCATCTTACTTTGATTGTACTTCTGCGCCTTCTTTCTCTAAGTAGAAAGTGGAATATTGAGGTGAGTTTTATGCTGGGCATAAATCACCATGTAGACAAATTGAAGATAGTCAAGTAGTTAACTGTCTTGTATTTGGATACAAACAAATAGTTTCCAGATATATTTTGAATAACAATGTCAGGAGGGGTCAAATGTTATTTTTTATTTGATCCTTAAAGTATTTTCAGAAACTATTAGATTTTCTAATATATGAGTTTTATCGTTAATTGATAGGAATTATAATAAATGCATTGACCATTGTAGCATTGGATTCGATTTGGTAAATGACTGTCTGTACCTTGTGAAAATGGCAAGAGCTATTGTTTTAATATTTCTTATCCTCATGTCATGGTTGAGTGGTAGGATAAAAGTTCTAAAGTGTTTTCCTTCAGTAATAATCCCTACATGGTTTTCAGAGAGCCTTTGTGCATACTAACCAGAATGCACTCACATGCTTGAACTTTTTATCTGAATATGCTGATGCTGCTACTAATGTGGATGATTGCCTTATTTAGATGGCAGGGGATATAGAACATGCTTACTTTTTAACGCATTCTTTCTGCACATGCTAATGTTTTCTGCTGATGTTAACTTTATTTTAGATGGCAAGGGAGCTTGTAAGGAGAGCAGTGGTGTGCCTTCTGAATGGAATGATTCTTTCAATGATTGTAAAGCTATTGAGAATGACGTCTCACCTGTTGAAGAGATCAAGTCTGATCTTCATTGGACGCAAGGTTTTGATGGCAATGATAAATATACGATTAGAGTTTTGGAACAAGCTCTTGATAAAGAGCATGCTGCTCGTTTGGCTCTGTATCGTGAACTTGAGAAAGAGAGAAGTGCTGCTGCTACTGCTGCAGATGAAGCTATGGCTATGATACTTCGTCTGCAAGAGGAGAAAGCATCAATAGAAATGGAAACTATGCAATATCAAAGGATGATAGAAGAAAAATCTGCTTATGATGCTGAAGAAATGAATATTCTCAAAGAGATCCTTCTGAGGAGAGAGCGAGAAAAGCATTTCTTGGAGAAAGAAGTTGAAGCTTTCAGACAAATGGATTTTGGAAATGAGCAGTTGGATGCTGATATGCTTACTGCTCCCACACAGGGACTAAGGGCTTTGTCTTCATCATATTCCAGTGAGGATCCTGCGATGATGTTGCAGCGGATTGGCAAGAAGGAAATGGTTAAAGATGCAAATGACTTTCATGAAAATGATGTCACATCTATGGAATCGCAAAATTATACTCTTCCTTTAGGCAAAGAATTACCAAACCCAGAATTGGATGAAGATGCTGACTCTTTGCAACTGATTCACATCCATAGAGATCCAAATTTTGACAAATATCATCAACATTTGTCAAGAAATAGTGATGAGATCAATGCACAAGGGAATGGGATGGTACCTATGGACAAGAATGCAATTGATCAAAAAAGAGAAGTGAAAATATTGGCCGAACATTCACAGTTCAATGATTCAATTACTCAGGTACCTGAGAAAACTATTGTCCCCATAGGGGAAGAGAAGGAGCAAAGTGATGACACCGCCGCATTGCAAGGGTTGACATCAAAGACAACAGAGATATCTGATGAAACTAAGCTAATTGTTTCATATACTGATGGTAACGTGGAGGAGTATGGAAAAGATAGGCTTAGCTCAGTGCTTGACAGAGACATTTTTGTTCATGATGTTCATGTCATTGGTGGTAAACTTAATATGTGTGATGAAGCTAGTGGAAACAAAAATGAAAACCTGTCAAATAATCTTGCTTTAAATATTCCTAGAATATGTGATATTACAACTCTAAGTAGGTCAGAAACTGAGAAAGGCATGTCGAGAAGCACTTCTGACATGTTTAGTAGATTGCCTCATACAAGAGTCTCAAGAGGTAAAGCTTTGCTTTCTGATTTGCGAAGAAATTCTATGTCTGCTCTTGATTATGAAAGGTTAAAAATTGACAGTGAAGTTGGGTGGCTTAGAGAAAGGCTGAAGGTTGTCCAAGAGGGAAGGGAAAAGCTTAATGTCTCTGTGGGGCATAAAGAAACTCAAAAAATTGAGTTGCAGCTTCTGGAAGATATAGCAAGGCAGCTTCAAGAAATTCGACAATTAACTGAACCTGGAAAGGAAGCACGCCGGGTCTCTTTGCCTCCTTTGTCTAAGGTCTGTATTAAGAGTTTCCATTGCTAAACTCTAGTTGATTAAATTTATGTAGTATTTCCCTTTCTTTTTTCTTCATCCACAATTTTTCTTCTGTTGTTAGAATGTAGTAGTACTTCCCTGTTTCAATTCATACAGTGTTCTAGAGCATATTAAACTCCTATGATTGAGTTTGCAAGTTGATCTATGTGAAATTGGTATCAAATTAATTTCTGTATACTCTGTACTAGATGTTATTGATAGATTAATCTTTGGGGGTTTCTTGAGTGTAAATATATATGATCATGGCTTGGAGATTCTTTCAGATTAGTATGCATATCATGTATGTTAGATTCGAATAAGGATTTACACATTCATACTCTTGACTCTGAGACTTGCTAATTATATGTGGACGAAGAATCACTTGACTCCTTGAGCACTTTGCTTTAAGGTTTAACCCTCGCTATCTCTATCTGTTTCTATCGAAGTGTCAATTTCTTATGTACCAGTGTTCGGTTATTAATTTAATCAGTAGCCTTGCAAAGTTGAAGCCTGGATGTCTGTGTTATTTATATTGGGGCTGAGAGAGAGGGATTTATTTGGTTGCTATGGTTAGTGAATGTTATTGCTTGGACTATCCAAAGGTTGGTTGGGAGACTTTTGGGTATCAGCAAAACAAATGATGTTATTGAAGGAATGTAAACAAGATATTTGCCTTCTGGTCCTGTAGCATATGTGAGCTTGTACATAATCCCATCACAAATTTCTAGTTCTTTTGCTGTTATTTAATTAATTTTCATACCCTGCTGATTCTTGTACTTTATAGCTTGGTTCAGAACTTCAATTGTTGATTGCCAAAGCTTGTTGTTTTTTCAGGTTATGTTGAAGAAAATACGCTGGCGAAGTGTTTCTTTAGGAGAGCAAAGAAGCACATGAACAGCATCCAGGGATTATTGGTACTTGAGTTTGGAGCATACTGAGCTGCTTTGTACATAATTTGAGGAACTTTTAGTTAATAAATCTGGTTGGGATGCTTGATCAGCCATACCAGTTTTCTGCTAACATTTTGCACGACACCTAATTTTGTGGAGAGATTAATTTCTTTCTGGATCCTCATGAGCAAGCTTTCGAAAGTATGGAATTGATGTTTCCATCACGGATTTCTTTGAAGCTGCCAGCTGGAATGTGATGTGAAGATGACAATGGAGGTATATATTTTCCATACTAAGCTCTTAGAAATCTGAGTTTGACAACATGTTAGTTATGTCGGTTCCACTTGAAGTGAACTTCTGTTGATAATCATTCCACTGTTGCTACTATCACTTTAGTATGAAATCTCTTGTAGGAGTTCCACTGTTAATTTTTTTTTATTGCACTAAATAAAGACAGATTGTATCTATGAAATAATGTTTTAAGAATGATAATAAAGGGTTGAATTACAAAACAAGCATGCAGTTCTAGTTCGTTTAAGAAATTGATTCTATTAAAAGAATTACAGAGAGGTAGCTGTTCTTTGACCTCTATATATTCTTTCCTTTTTAGTCAGTTCTTTAAAAACTTGGCCTTGTTTAATCAAAGAGGTAAGGAGTTTGAATCCTTTTAGTGCCACCTACTTGGGATATTATATATCACCAAATACCTCCCGTCTATTATGTTAAATTTCCATACTTGTATATGTTTATGTTTATGAGAAGTGTTATATATATTATTTGATAGCTTGTGACATTTGTTGGTATATATACCCTTCTCTTACTTTTAAAGTTTTCAATGTTGGATTCATTCTCATCTTCTTTTGCTTCACATGTGGATTCTCAAACGTATTAAGGTTTTATGGTTTGGTAGTAGTCTCCGATTGAGAGTTTGGTGTATAAAATAAGGTAGCAAAAGATCATATGTGTGGCATTTCCTTAATGTCCTTCACATCAATGAAAAAAAACGAAAGAAATACAAGTATGTTTTATTCGTTTCATAATTATTGAAGAAACTCTGGAATACACACTGAATTTACTTTAATATTATTGTCATAACTGTTCTACAGAAGACAAAAAATGAACCAATGGAAATATTTAAATTCTAATATGGATACTTCAATCTGAAAGCACCTAGTGAGAGGTCTTCTTGTAACTACGCTGTGGAACCTTTTTAATGATGGCCCAAATAAGATCAAAGTAGAGAGGAAGCTGAACTATAGCGAAAAAGGTCATAGGCAAGCAAGTTACTGCATAGATTGGATAGGCTGCAGTTCTTAACTCATCTATTAGAATGAAGAAATGCCCAGAACAGAATGAAATCAATATAGAAGCTATAGATGTGAAGAGGGAGGTTAAACCAAGAAGAAGCTTTTTAGGCAAGTCCATTTCAAAATCATACTCTTCGAATCTAGAGGTGAGAATTGCAAGGAAAAACACCAAGGCTGTAACCGAGAAGCACAGAGCAACTAGTGATGAGATTGCAAATATTTGAAATTGAATCTTGTCTTCAAAAACCGGCTTACCACTTCCCTGGCTGACACCGCCTGGGACGGTGGCTGAAGTTGCATATGCAACTGTTGCTATGAGTGCTGCAACCACAGAGCAGGACTCGGAGGTTTTGGTAAGCCATTCCCTGCCTTCTTTGATTAGTTCTTTGTGAGTGTTTGTGAAGATTTCTTTCGGGGTTTCGTCTTTGTCATTGCATCGAACAAAGAAATGCGGTGGCATGGATTTCTTCACAAACTGCATTAGAGTAATAATATATATCAAGCGTGAGGTAAGAGCAGTGAATGGAAAGAGTAAGCTTTAGTGCTTTACATACATACCCTGTACCACTTGATTTCCCACTGCATTTGCAGAGCAGCGCCTGGAATAAGCCAAGGCCGATACTCTCCAAATGTGGCGGCAAGGTGCAATGCACTGTTTCCTTGGTTGTCCAATTGCCTGAACACACTATCCCCTAATATTTTCCTGTTCATCAAAAGCTGGTAGATGCCGGTTTGCCTGTTCTCAACTGCCAAGAGCACTATATTTTTGTTTTCACTGTTCATGTCCTGAACTGCCACTGGAAATTTATTCAGAATTTTCTCCACCATCTCTGCCACACCCATCTTTGCTGCTATCAATAATGGTGTCTCTTCTCTGCATGATTGTTGAGCTTTTTCCTTCTCCAATGTCCGATTTCCTGCAGTCATTTTTTCATTCCCAAATTTGAAAATTAGGTCTCACGATCTTAAACACTTTCCACCTTACATGACAAGAACAAACTATCATTGAAAATGATTAAAACCAGATCTGGCTTGGACGGATCATACTACAGTACCTTTAGAATTGCATTTGTTATCCTTGTACGTGTACGTAGAAGCACGGTCAACCAGTTCATTCATGATCTGATTAGCACAGGTGTGTCTCTCTTTCTTTTCTATTATTTTGTTTATCCTCAGTATCCCTATTTGCCATTCCATGTAACATCATTAGCATGTAAACAACTGTCTTTAAGGCTAGGAAATTGTTCAGAATTGAATACGAAAAATATATGAATACTGACCTACACCCAGAATAATTAGCAAGGCCTTGAATGTCAGCTTGAGAAACGGAAGCAATGTGGCATAATTGGGAGGATATAGTTCATTTTCCCCAATTTTCTTATTTGCAGATGAAGATGCTCCTGTTATTAGAGACATATATGTAACCGCTCCTTTCAATTTATACTAACAAAATGATTTGTTTACCTTCAGATGTGCTGCTCTTCCGTTGAGGAGGATTCTCTTCATCCTTTGTCTTGCCCAGTGGTTTAGCTAGAGAAAAAACGGTAAAAAGAAAAAGCTACTCTGTCACACTTGTAACAACATTTTTGTCTGGCTACTGAAATCTGTTATGTGTCAGAATTAACTCACTAAATACTCGAATCCAGCTCTTGATGATTCGGAAGAAGGCCATGCATGCTTCATAGTTTGGCGGAAAGTTGAGAACAGTTTTGGATCCAGAATTGTATGAGTGAGCTTTAGGATCATAATTTTCCTTTTTGAGCTTATCAACAAACATACCTGTATACAAGTAAAATTGAGTACTTCAGAAAAAGAAACAGGTATAATGGAATTGTGAGAGCAGAGAGATTTTCCTTACTGTGATAAATGATACGTTCGAATGGCCTTAAGCGACTACTGCTATGGAATGCATTAGGCTTGCTTGCCAAAATGTGCAGAGGAGTTTGACCTTTTGCATTGACAGAGTTTACAAGATCCGGGTAGTATTGTATTATCTGAAATGCCAAACCTGTTGGAACAGAAGTAATTAGTTCAAGAGATGGAATTATAGTGAAAGAAAATTAGAAGATGGCAACAGCAAGCAACTTACTCGAGCATTCTCCAGAAATGGCAGCATGAAGAATGGTATCCCCATTTCTGTTTCTATGAGAAGTGTCTTTTTCTTTGCTAAAGAAGTTGAGGCAGAGAAATGCCTCCTTCTTTCCGTGATGAGCAGCCAAGAAGAGAGGGGTTTCGTCCTCTTCGTTACGAGAAGCAATGAGGTTGGGAAGTTTTGAGGCAATGCAATGGCAAATGTCCACATTCCCAAGTGTTGCTGCTAGATGCAGAACTGTGTTGCCTTTGTCATTTTTGATTTCGAGGACATTTGTTGCATTTTCTCCCAAGCTCTGTACAAGTTTCACCACCACATGTATTTCTCCATATGAAACAGCTATATGCAAAGCTGTGTCTCCTGAATTCGTGATTCTGGCCTCTCTGATGTAGGGGTTCGTCTCATAGGCCTCCACAAATTCAACCCATTGTCCTCTCATTGCTCTCTCGAACAAGTCAACCACCTCCACCTCCACCACCGTAGGCTCCATTTCTTAATCTGAATATCTCTTCTTCAGGTACGCTTTTAAATAACTACTGAGAATTTTTATCTCATTATATAAGTATTGTTAAATAATGTGTTTCCAGTCTAGTGCAGATAGTGAATCTACTTGCAGTCCAGTGCAAGTATGCTCTTCAATGACTTTTATGATTTAGATTTCCTCTCTTTATTCTTTATATATAAAATATAGAACTAGTTTCACTTTGAAAGGATATTTAACATATTTAGATGTCTTCTTCTTTTCATCACTGTACGTCTGTACCTTTGGTTGTGATGTTTTTCATTTCTATCTCAAAACATCAAATAATTACAAGGTAAAAAAGCAAAAAGAAGAGTTTTGCTTTTATGGTGTCTCACCATTTTTACTTTTAAGTCAGAATAATTACGTTGAGTCCATATATCAACATTCTTTTGTTTTGAATCAATCTAAACTCTTGTCGAACTTTTAAAGACATTGTTACATTATCAAAGATTCAAAGTTATGATATATATATATATATTTTTTTCATCATTTTTTTCTTATTAACAATCCACTGTCAGTTCAAAATGTGCTAAAATAGAAGTTCAGATCAAAAAAGAATACAAATTTCTCTTCTTAACATATAAATTAAAACATTAATTATGGTGATATACAAATTAAGTTGGGTACATGAATTACCATTTGAATAAAGTTTTTTATTTTTATTTTTATTTATTTTTTTTTTTTTTATGTCTAGTTTCTTTTTTCTGAAGTGATTCATTTCTTCTTCCTTAGTGTAAAGTCTAAAAATAATCATTCTTTTTTGCTTTACATGTTTTTTTATTAAAAAAAAAAAAATTGACTTGGCAGTATAGTTCCTATGGATATAGCTTTATTTGATAGATTTAGGATGCTATTATTTCTTGTTGATAAATTAAGTAATTAAATTATTTATTTAATTTTATCAGTTTATTATTTTTTTTTTTTCAATTTAAATATCTTTTATGAGTAAATGTCATCAAATAAAACATTACTCCTTAAATAGCAATCTATAACAAAGTGCTACAAAAAAAATAGTATATTTCATAACATTTCGACATGAATGGTATAAAGCAATGTAATAAAAACTGAAATTTATTGAAATGGTATCGTAGATGTTTCAAAATTTATTCAATACCTTCTTCAAAATCATTTTCCATAAATAAAAAATAAATAAATAAATAAATAAAAAACTCTCAGAAACTAATTATAAGAAAAATAACTTATGAAATTTGTGTTTTTTTAAAAAAAAAAAAAAAAAAAAAACAATTTACCAAACATTCTTTTCCTTAAAACGTAAAGAAGAAAGTGAAAGCACATATAGAATAACACACTGAATTTACCTAATTAAGCAAACATCATCACTGTCCTATAAAACTATAGGAACAAATTAAGACTTTGAGTCACATTTAATTAACTTCTACGTTATTAAAATTAGAAATTATTAGATCAGTACCGTCTTGTTTCTTTTAAATCTTTTAAATCGGTACTGTTTTGGTTAGACTTGTTAGCCAGAATGTTACACGATTGACCGTTCTCATTCATATAGTTTACAAGATCCGGCTAGTATCCTAATATATGAAATGCCAAACCTGAAACCTGTTATGGAAATGAAGAAACAAAACCACCCATGTTAGTTCAAGTGATGGTAGAAGATGACAACTTCTCTTTCTCCATCCGAAACAGCTGTATGCAAAGTTGTTTATTCTTTCCTTTTTTTTTGATATACCACATGGGCGATGGTGTCATGGAAGCTTATGACATTAACAGACTAACGCTCTTATCATTATACAAAACCTCCTTGGAATTTGCTCTTTTAAACGTAGAAACAACTTTATCAAAAATTGACACCTACCTCCTTTACTATTAGTCAAACTTGATTGACCTTAAAAAATAAGGTTATTTTTATCCTTTCATGCATTTTAAACAAATATTTTAAAAATTGAGTACTTTTTTAAAAAAAAATACAGATTAATTGATAAATAAAAATCAGAAAACTTAAAAAAAAAAAAAAAAAAAAAAGACCTCCCCTATTCCTTCTTTCTTCTTATCCCGATCTAGGCTTGACCAGCCTGGCCCAACCTAATACAGTAGAAGTTTGAAACTCGCTCTACGCCTATTTCTTTTCAAAAGTCTAAAATAAGATTGGGTTTATATAAAAGAATGACGATATTAGCACACCTTAAAAATTGTATGTACACCCTAAATAAGTATGTTTTTTTAAATTTAATAATACCCTTAAGTAAAATTACCAAGAAGACTGGATAGTTTGCAAGTAAACCCACTAATAATTGCTAATTAGTTTTAATAGTTCAAAAAATTATTAATTAGTTTTAATAGTTTAAAAAAATTATTAATTAGTTTTAATAGTTTAAAAAAATTATTAATTAGTTTCCTATTTTAATCTTTTGTGAAGAAAAAAAAAAAATCCTATTAAAGATTAGATATCAACATATATCATAAAAAAATCTTTCCATTTTCTTAAACCCTAAATTCTCTTTTAAATACTAATTTCAAATATATTTTCAATTTCTTTTAAGGAAATACAAATCGCTAAGTATGGAGAATTAATCAAAATCATCCAAAGTTGACCGTGAAAAAGTAAAGTTTTAAATTAATTTCTATTAGAAGAATGATTTTGTTCTTTCAAACATGCTTTATACTTTATTATTATTATTATTATTATTATTAGTAGTAGTAGTTGTTCTTCAATTTCATCAAAAACTTTTCTACTTCCAAATCAATTGGGATATGGCACAAACCTTGCATCCCTACCCACTTTCACAATCAATAATAAATAGAGTGTTGCTTGAGGATAGAGAAAAAAAGAAAAGAAAAATAGAGTTTGATTTTATGGAATGAAAACATAGATAAGAAAAAAGTTAGGGAAGAGAAAGAACATTTGAAAACATAGAAGAGAAAAAGTAATAGAATTGAAGATAATAATAAAATTTTAAATAACAATAAAGTTGATTAAATAGTGTAATTGGTATGTACTTACAAAAATACAATAAACTATAATTAAAGAAAGGATTGTTTGGCATTAAGTGGGGTTTATTTACAAACTATAGGTTTTTTAAAAATTTGGATGGGTGTGATTACGAAAGGGTGCACTTATAGTTTTCAAGGGATGTCATTATCGCCACTCTATATAAAATACAGTGTGGGTTGAAAAATTCAATGTGTACAATTACTTTTTATATCGATATTTTACATTATTATTTTTTTTGAAAAGATAAATTTTTTTTTGTTTGAAATGTTTTTTTCTTTCAAAATATTACATAAATTCGGTGTTTTTAAGGGAAGGATTTGAACCCACAACCTCATGACGTAGGTATGAGGGGTTAACCACCGAACCAACCTTATCTCGTATTTGTTTGAAATGAAGTTAACATGAAACAAAAAAAAACAAAAAAAAAAAAAAAAAAAAAAAAAAAAACCCGAAAGATTTGTCCATCATACTG
The DNA here is from genome assembly GCA_030490815.1 of Acer saccharum. Lineage (NCBI taxonomy): Eukaryota > Viridiplantae > Streptophyta > Magnoliopsida > Sapindales > Sapindaceae > Acer > Acer saccharum. The sequence goes on from CM059869.1 coordinate 16,109,937, forward strand.
TACTCGTGGCATGAAAGGGTTTCTGTAAGCTTTTTACAAAACTTATATGTAAGCTTTTATAAAAACATTATAGTGCATCACGTTTTGTTTTGTTTTGTAAAGTCACATTGTCAGCTTTGTAATATTATAAAATGACAATATTATTAAAAAAATACAGAATTATCCTGAATAGAGAATAATCTTTTAATTAAATATGAAATTTCAAGTTTAAATTCTCATTCCAAAAAATGAAAAATTATAATAGGATCAAATCCAATTCGGCCTAGCTCTCTTGGACCTTAATCCTATAGGTTGTGCCATTGTTTGGTTTGGTTTGATTCGATCTAAACACTGTGTTAGGATTGAGTTTGATTTCAATTAAAAATCCAATTGGACTTCAAAATTTCGAAACAAGTTGATACTTTTGATACCTGTACCATAGTGTAATACTTCAAAAAAAATAAAAAAATAAAAAAACTATTTGATATCCAAGATGACTAAATAGTTTGTAAGTATAACTACTAATAATTATTAATTAGTTTCTTATTTTAATCTTATGTGAAAACAAAAAAGTTTAATATTAATTATTTGATATTAACATAATATCATTAAAACTATTTCCATTTTCTTAAACCCTGTGTTTTCTTTTAAATACTAATTTGAAATATATATTTAATTTATTTTAAGGAAATATAGAATGCTTGCTAATTACAGAGAATGAATTAAATATTTAAAGTTGGTTGTGAAAAAAATATGTTTTAAATTATTTTTATTTTATTTTATTTTATTAGAAGAACAAAATAATTATGCATTTTTTCTTTATAATATCGGTATTTTTTCCTTAAAAAAAAAAAAAAAACTATATATTTTTTATTTCTTTCAAACACGTTTTAGACTCTTTTTTTTTTTTTTTTTTGTTGTTATTAGTGTTAGTTGTTCTTCAATTTCATCAAACACTTTTCTACTTCTAAATCAATTGGAACATGACACAAATCTTACATCCCTACAACTTAGTTTTACAAATAGAAAATGATCTCCAACCAGAAAAACTTCAAATCGGAGTGATTTATGGACAAAAAACAATCAAGGAGAAATAGAGGGAGTTGTTTTACATGAGAAGAGAAAAAAAAAAAAAGGATTTTGATTTTGTAAAAGGAAAACATATAAGAGAAAAGAAGTGGGGGAAGAGAAGGAGCAATGATATAATTTATTTATTTATTTTTTGAAGTGTTACAAGAACTTTTACAATAGGAATGTCAGGATCTGTCAAGATCAAACAATATATGTGTGGCCAGGATATCTACTCTCATAACATGAGATAGCTATTTCCACAATCCAGGAAGAAAACTTCCCACACATGCTTGTAAAATGCGTATGGTAGGATTTGAACCCCACACCACTTATGTGGAAAGAAGGTGTACTACCATCTTTACCACATGCTTGTAAAATGCGTATGGTGGGATTTGAACCCCTCACCACTTATGTGGAAAGAAGATGTACTACCAGTTTTGTTAAGAGATGATGCGCACAATGATATAATTAAAGATAATAATAAAAAAATTAAATAATAATAAAGTTGATTAAATAACATAGCAATAGGTGTAAGTTGTGTTTACTAATAAAAATACAAAACAATATAATTAAAGAAATGATATTTTTGACATTAAATGAGGTTTATTTACAAACTAGAATATTTTTTTTTTTAAATTTTGATGGATATAATTACGAAAAGGTTATATATAAAGTTTTGAAGGGATCGCCACTCAAATTATAATTGGGTCAAATCCAATCGTATCGGTTGGGTCCAAATCCAATTTGGCCTAGCTCATGAGGACCTTAATCCTATAGGTTGTGCCATTGTACAGTTTAGGTTGATTCCATCTAAAGTCTAAACAATGTTAGGATTAGGGATGGCAATTAAACCCGAACCCGTGGGACCCACCCGAACCCAACCCGCTTAAAGAGGGTTTGGGTTGGGATAAGTGTATCCATGGGCAGGTTTGAGTTTGAAAATTGTACTCGTTACGGGTTCGGGTATGGATTTGGAAAAAAAATCCATACCCTAACCCGCGTATCTGCAAACAATAAAAATTATATAATATTTTATTATTTAAAATATTATAAATTTAAACTCCAATAAAAACTTTTTAATTATATAGATAATAAAATGTAAACATTTCAATCTATTAAGTGTTTTTATTCTTTAAAATTCTAATATTTCATATATTTAAATAATTTTCAAAAATTGGTGGGTTCGCAGGCTCATGGGTTTTACCCATGGACCCGCTTGTTTCATGGGTTTGTGGGTGGGTTTTGGTGTCCCCTAAACCCATAGGTAAAACTCGAACCCGAACTCGTTTATTTTTGTAGGTTCGCGGGCGAGTTTGGTAGACACAAAATTTCACGGGTTTGGGTTTGGATTTTGCCAAATCTGTCCGAATCCGCCCCATTGCCATTCCTAGTAAGGATTGAGCTCGATTTCATTTAAAATTCCAATTGGACTTCAAAATTTCAAAACAAGTTGATACTTTTGACACCTCTACCAATAGCTAAATTGCATTTAAGCATATTTACATTGACACATTGAAAAATATTTTGTTTTTTATTATCGGTAAAACAATAAAGGTAGTCGGGTACAAGAAAATTTTATTAAACCAAGAAAAATAAAATTGCGTCTAATCTAATAAGGAATATGAACATTCAAATCAATTAGGATCGATGTGCTAAGTTCATTTGGTTTTGTTTAAAATTATTTTATAGATAAATTTAATTCAAATGATTTGACAAGTTCTGTTATGATTTTAGATAAGGTGCATATTATTAGATTGAATTAAGATTTTAAAATTTGCACAAAATTGTATTTATTTTACAGGATAATATTTGGGTGTTGATCGGTCAACACCCAAAATACTGACCCACAACCCAATTGAACCATAACACGCGTCCTTTTTTCTTTCATCTATTCCAAGACTTCTTATACTCCAAGACTTTTAATGCATAAGAACATAAAATCTCAACAAAACTGAACTTCATACAATTACAAAGTTTTGGAATGGGTGAATTAAAAAGGGACATGTGTTACAGTTCAATTGGACCACATCACTGAGTCAGTATTTTGGGTGCTGACCAGATGCAAGTAAATGTCTATAAAGTTAAATGATAATATCTGATCACTTCACTTAATTGTCAACATTAGATATTTGAAAATTAATCTTATCAGCGTTTTTTTTTTAAATTTTTTTTTTTTTTTAGAGTTTCTCTTTACAATCCAATGTTTTTCTTTTTACACTTCATTCTAAAAATTTAAATTTAAAAAAATTCTAAAGACATTTCTTTTTTTCAAAAATTATCCATTTTATCTTTTAGCACACTTATTCTAAAGATACTCCATTTAGAAAAAATTAAATTTCTAAAGACACTCTATTTTATTTTAAAATTAGCAGTTTTGAATACTTCTCTTTAAAAAAATTTGAAACAATAAATAGAAAAAGAGATATGAAGTAATCAAATAAAAATAAAACTGAGAATAGAACTGAATAAAAGTGAGGTGATCAAAACAATAAGAAAACTGTTTTGGAGATCAATATCTGAAAATAGGAAAACAATATTTGTTTTTCTCTTTTGGATTTTAAGTTGAGTAAAAAAATAATTTTAAATAGATTTTTCTGGAAAAATATAAATATATATATATATATAGAGAGAGAGAGAGTAATGCAAGAGGACCCAAAAAACTAATCCAAATTTTGAACCCAAATCTATATGGCAACATCATATGAGATCTTTGAGAAGAGTGACGTGGACCCATGTTGTGTGTGATGTTGCCACATAGATTTGGGTTCAAAATTTGGGTTAGTTTTTTGGGTCCTCTAGCATTACTCATATATATATATATATATTTTCTAGTGATGGTGATGATTGAAAGTGGGTAGTATTTGAGAAAAAAAAAATTGATATCAAATTTAGTTAAATCGAAAACTATATATATATATATATATATATATAAAATATGTATATATATACAATTTTTCTATTGTCAGTTTGTCCTGATATAAAATATGTTAAGACGAAGAATGTGGACTATTAAATTTACATACTTTGACTCAAAGTGTATGCACTTGTCAAAACTTCTCTATAATCTATGTTCCACATTCTTCGTCCTGATATAAAAATATATCAGGACGAACTGACAGTAGAAATACTAGATATATATATATATATATACACAGTTCGTTTTTAAAGACATTTCATTCTAAAAATTTAAATTAAAAAAAATTCTAAAGACACTTTTTTTTTTTTTTCCCAAAATTATCAATTTTATCTTTTAGAACACTTAGGGGTCGTTTGTTTTTTTGTCTAAAGGTTGAATAGTCCTAAATTTTCCTGAAACTGAATGAGGGACTGAAATCTGAACCTGATTGACCTTTTTTTTTTTTTTTTTTTTTTTTTCCCTTCTCACATTTGAATGTATTGTCAACATTTTTTTTTTTTTTTTATAAATAAAATTGTCTAAAAATAAGTAATTTTACATTTATACCCATGCTAATTAAAAGAAGTAATTTAACATTTGCAAGTTCAAGTTCAATTTATTGTTAAAAAAAAAAGTTCAAGTTCAATATGCACCAGAAGTCAAATAAAAAAAAAAGGTTCTTGAATTCTTTTTTTGAAGTAGGTTGTTGAATTATATGCATATATATATATATATATATATATATATATATATATATATATGGTGGTTCTTTGGTTATGACGTCCTGATATAAGAAGGTAAAGACATCTAACTACAGCCATACATTTATATTGGGTGTGAGTATTTATTAATGTGGGGTTGTAGGCCCACTGTAAATGTGTGGCTATAGTTTGAGGTCCTGATAGGAGAAGTATTATATATATATATATATATATAAAGATATTGTAGATATTAATGAGTTTTATTTTTTATTTTTTATTTATTTTAAAGATAGCTGTATATATAAGAGAATTCCAATTGAAAATCTCTTGACCATATACAAATAATACAATCCAATTCTACATCTTCCCCAGAGCAGACCTTGAAGGGGTGCATCGAGTGCAACTGCCTTGGGCCCCAATTTTTTTTCATTAAAGTCTATGTAGTCTGTGAGTTGTTATGGACCCAATTCATTTTTTAAAATTATAGATATATAATATATTAAAAAATTATGACTTTGAGAGGACCCATAAAGAATATATTTTATTAATTGCCTAGTGAAAGCTGACAAGCTTAGTCGCCACGACACCACTCCACCAGTCCGCCACGGCACCACTTTATGACTCTAACTGTTTTTCCTTGAATGCTTAGGACGTGTCCTGTAAGCGTTTTTCATTTGCGTTTTTCAAAAATAAAAATGAAAATGAAAACAGTGTTTTTGGTTTCAATTTCGAAATCCAAAAACGCGTATGGTAACATATACTGACAGCTGTATTCCGAAATTGAAAACATAAAAAATGCGTCTGATAGGTTAATCGAATATATCAACAACAAAAATATATAATATTGCATTTTTTTTTTTTTTGACATTATAATCTAAAATTATTGAACAATTTGGTTGAATAATTGGCTCATGCAATATTTCTATTGTAATTTATAAACTTGAATAAAAAAGAGATCACAAATCATAATCAACCAATCAAATTAAAATAATAGTAAAGATCAAAGACAATATGGTGTTGAAAGAAATTTATAGGGTTCATTTCTTTTTTATCATGGTTAATTTCTTTTTTCCTCTTTAATTGATCTTAGCATATGCTTTTCTGGGTATAGCCATGGCCAAACAAACCACCCAACAACCCATTGTCCACACTAAAGCAGCACCAATCTCGAATCCATCAATACCCGGAACTTCAATAAGAAAACTTGGGAAGCACCAACAAAAAGTTTTCAAGTGAAGAAGAAGAAGAGAAGCCGATCTGAAGAAGATTTGAAGAAGAAGCCGATCAAGTAGGAGCCGTCGATCAACTCTTGGGGGAGCATATCAGCGGCTCCAAAGCCAGAGGAGGTGAGATCCTCCTCCGACGTCGGCTCATGGAGAAAAAGAAGAAAAATGAGAAGAAGAAGAAGAGGAGGAGGAGGAGGAGGAGAGAAGAAGAGACGAAGAAGATAAGAACTGAAGAAGAACACACTTGTGACTCTTTGAGTGATGAACAAAAAGAAACAAAAAAGTTTGAAAAAAAATGAGTTAAAAAAACAAAATGAAAAACATTAAAAACATCTAAAAGTTGTTTTTCAAAATTTTCAATTTTAACACTGGTTTTATTTTTCATTTTGTTTTTGTTTTTTGAAAAGAAAATGAAAAACGGTTAAATAACGCAAATTCGAAATCATTTTTGAAAAATGAAAATGAAAACACCCCAAAAAATGGGTACCGGACAGCCCCTTAGCTTTTGCTTTGCTCCAAAAAAAAAAAATCATTTTTTAATATATAATTTATTAGAAAAAAAATCAGAAAAAGATTTTCTATTTTTCTCCTGTTACTCAAATCTGAGTCTGACACTCTGACCGTCTGAGATATATTGTTTTAAAAAAAAAAATTGTTTATTCACTTCTCTCATTCTCTCATTCTCCGAAGATCTAGCTATATTAGTTTCTTGTTTTTCTGAGAGGGAAAATCTACTCATCTCTCAGTCACTGAAACACCTATGTATTTGGAGATCGTTGACTTTGCCAAGTCATTCACTATTCACAAGGTAATAGTTTACCAACTCTTATTTTTTAATGATGTATTTGATAACTGTTGTTTCTTGATCTAACAATTGGAAGTATGCTTTAATAGGAATTTATTTTGCACTTTGCAAGAGAAGCAAATTGGATTTGGACATTGCACTTTGAGTCTTTGACTCTTTGAGGAGTTCGAATTTGCATTCTGCTTTTCTGCATTCACCAGGTTCTATTGTTTCAATTTTATTTTATTTTATTTTATTTTATTTTTGTGTTTTAACAACTTTGTTTGTTACGGTACTTTGGTTTTTAAGGTTTTATTCATTTTTGTTAAACATGTTTCCTAAAAAACACAAATCTGGTAGTGAAAAAAGGAAACAAAGACAGAGAATTGATGAATTGGTTGAATCTCAAAAAGGAGCTTTAGATAAATTCTTTGTTAAAAATATAGGTTTAGTTGTTCACAACAAACTGAACCAAGTCATGTAGAAGAATTAAACGAAGCTGAAATTGATGAAATTCAACCTGATATAATAGAACAATCAATTCCTTTAGATATTTATGATAAAAAAAATTGGGATAACATTGATAACAAAACAAAGGATCTATTAGTGGAAAAAGGTTTTATAATAGAAACAAATCTTGAATGTCCTTTGGATGATAACTCCAGACATTTTTCTTATGCAAATTACACTCGGAAATAACCAAATGGATAGACTCAAGATAGGAAATGGCTAGTATACTCAAAGGATGTGAACAAAGTATATTGTTTTTGCTGCAAATTGTTTAAGCTTGTGAACATGAAAAGTCTTTTAACTAGTGAAGGACTTAATGATTGGAGACATCTTAGTGAGTAAGGGTGGCAAAAATCCCCAACCTGCCCCGGTCCTTTTGGGGCAGTGAAAACGGGTAACGGGGTGGGTTTGGGGCAGATTTTTTGACCCGGTCGGGTTACCGGGTTGGGTATGGGGCAGCCCCTTTTGCCTCGACCCATAGTTTGACCTGGAATATAAATAAATATTTTATATATATATATATATATATATATATATATATATATTATCCATAAAATAGTGGTTACCATATATGACTCAATTGAATTGAATAATTAAGAAAATGTAATCAAAATACTTGAAATAGAATAATAGTCAAAAGGTTGTTTGAAATTGAAATGTAACAAAGAAAAAAGATTGACTACTAGCAACTCAAAATTCTTTGTATAGCAAAATCTTACACTCAGACAATAGCCCCGCTCGTAAACCCCTGGAATTACTGATGGACTTCAACCTTCTTCTTCTGCCACAACTTGTCCAATCCACCATTGTTGTATGTATTTTGTATTTTTGTTTAAGTTATTTTGGGATTTGTATTTTATACATTACCTAAGAATTTAGTGTTTATTAAACTTGGTTATTGTGCTTTGTTAAATTTAAATTTACTGCCATTTTTTTTTTAATGAAACGAGTCAAACGAGGCGGGTTTGGGGCGGAAGTTTTTGACCTGACCGGGTCACGGGTCAGGTTTGGGGCAACCTTTAAAAACCAGGTTTCAGGTTTGGGGCGGCTTTGACCCTCCCCGACCCGCCCCATTACCACCCCTATTAGTGAGAGACTTAAACAACATGAGAATATTATTGATCACATCAGTAGTATGAACAGTTGGATTGATTTACTAATCAGATTGAACAACAATGAAACAATTGATAAGAATTTACAAGAGCAAATTGAAAAAGAGAAAAATTGTTGGAAACAAATTCTTATAAAAATAATTGTTATTGTGAAATATCTTGCTAAGCATAATTTGCCTTTCGTGGAAGCAATGAAAAATTTTACCAAGGTAATAATGGTAATTTTTGGGGTTTAATTGAAATGATTGTTGAGTTTGACGTAGTAATGCAACAACATATTCAACGCATTTATCATAATGAGATTCATTATCATTATCTCAGTCATAAAATTCAAAATGAGTTGATTGTTAGGTTAGCCTCTAATATCAAAAGTGCAATTGTTGTATGTATATTTTCGTTAGCATGACACGTTAGCAAAGATAGCGGTTAATACGGAAGTACAGTAATTACACGTCATCCAAAGTCAACCAGTCAATGAAAGGAACGCTGACTGAGGACACTTCACCAAGTCTGGACACGTCATCAAGAAAGCTAAATATGGAAGTTAGAAGCGTTGCGCCAAGTAAAGTCGTCTAGTTAAAGAAATATTAATGAGCGAAGATCCTGCTTGCTGAAGATCTTGGCTCAGCGAGATCTACTCGACCAAAACAGGAACTACTTGGCCAAAACAAGAAATACAATCATATCAAGATACATCTTATCAAGCGGAGATCCACTCAGATTTGAAATCTAAGAATCACATTCCAAGTAAGGAAATATCCCTATTTCCTCTCTAGTGTCAGAAGTCTAATCAGGAAAGAACTCAAAGCTTCCAGAAGGATAAACACCAAACAGGAAAACGAGTCCTAATCAGTCTACTCTACCAAAATCCTACAAAGACTCTAATTAATGAGTTCATCGCTTATACGACAGGAACTAGGGCAACCCTAGATCGAATCGTATAAATACAACCATGTATTCATTATAAGGGGGATCGACATCATGAGCAATTTACACTTATATGAGAAAAAAGATACGAAACATAAGCAATTATTTGAGAGAAAGCGAGTATTGAGTGTGTAATTATTCTATTCATAGTGGATCTCTTCTCGCCGTCACCGGCACCGGCACCGTGGATGTTTCCCCGCCTTGGGGTTTTACCACGTAAAACATGTGTTATGTTTGGTTTATTATTTATTTCCTGCTTTTCTACATTATTATTCTCAAATACGAACGAATCGTATCACATCCACATGGAGAAAGAGGCTTTGATTATTCAACCCTAGACTGGTTAAAGCTTCGATCTGCCTACATGTTATTGTTTGACGGTTGACTTTTCAACGATCCAAAAATCACCGTCAACAGCAATCATTAAAAAAATCAAAGAGGCAAAATACTTTTCAGTGATACTTGATTGTACTCCAGATGTCAGTTACCAAGAACAAATGACAAATTGTCCAATAAAAGTAGAAGAGTACTTTTTAGAGTTTTTAAAAGTAAATGATACATCTGGATTGAGGCTTTTTAATGTATTACAAGTTATACTAAAATCTCATGATCTTAGTAGTACTGATGTTAGGGGACAGAGTTATGATAATGGATCTAACATGAAAGGGAAACATTAAGGTGTGCAAAGGAGATTACTTGAAATAAATCCAAGAGCATTTTATATGCCATGTGTTTGTCATAGTCTTAATCTTATTATTTGTGATATGGCACACTCTTGTGTAAAGGCGGTATCTTTTTTTGGAGTTGTTCAACATATATATTCGATGTTTTCTAATTCTACAAAAAGATGGAATTTTTTTTAAGATTATGTAGATGGATTAACTCTTAAGGCATTGCATGTCCACAACACGTTGGAAAAGTCATATTTATAGTGTTAAAGCCATAAGATATCAAGCTCCTCAAATAAAAGAAGCTTTGTTGGAATTACAAGAAAGTAGTGATAATGCGAAAACGAAGAGTGAAGCTGGAAGTTTAGTAAATGAACTTGAAAATTTTGAGTTTTTATTAGGTATAACTAATTGGCATGATATTTTGTTTAATGTTAACATGATTAGCAAAGTATTGCAATCTAAAGATATGTGTATTGATGTTGTCATAGAACAATTGAAGGGATTGCTTTCTTATTTTAAAAAATATAGAGAAAATGGAGTTACGGATGCCAGGATTTTTGCTAAAAGTATTGCATTTAATATGGAAATTGAGCCTATATTTGTTAAAAAACGTCAATATTGTAAAAAGAAACAATTTGATGAGAGAGCACATGATGATATAACACAATCACTTGAAGAATCTTTTAGAGTTAATTATTTTATTTTTGTTGTGGATGTTCCTATTGCTTATTTGAAGAGTACATTTTAACAATTGAAAACATATGAAAATATTTTTGGGTTCTTGTTTGATTCGAAAAAGTAACTTCTTTAGATAATGATAAATTGAAGGAATGTTGTGTCAATCTTGAAACTGCTCTAAAATACGATAGTTTTTCTGATATTGATTCAAATAATTTATTTTTTGAATTAAAAGTGTTACAAGTGGTTTTACCAAGAGAAACAAAGACGGCCATTGAAATACTTGAGTTTGTAAAAACTTTTGATTGTTATCCAAATGTTTCAATTTCTTATAAAATATTGTTGACTATACATGTAACTGTGGCATCTGCAGAAAGAAGTTTTTCAAAATTAAAAATGTTAAAATCTTGTTTGCGGTCAACAATGTCATAAGAAAGATTAAATGGATTGGCAATCTTATGTATTGAAAAGGATATATTGGAAAAGATTGAATTTGAAAATATTATTGATGATTTTACTTCTCAAAATGCTAGAAGAAGACATTTTCAATGATGGTCAATTTGTTGTTATTTTGTTTTGCAGGAGTACATTCAATTTCAACTTAGGTGCAACCTCCTGTTCTGACTTAGGAGTTGTTATCAGTGATATTTTGGGTTGGCTTTCTAAGCTCTCTATCTCTATTTGTTTTGCTTCTAGGAGAAGGAATACTGTGGCTCATGCACTTGCTAAATGCTAAGATAGCCTTACTTTATGTAATTATGTAGATGACCAACATTGGATTGAGGATTTCCCTCTAGCTATGGAGTCATTGATTATGGGTGACTGCCCAATTTAGTCTGTTTATGTGCTCCTTGTATCAAAAAAAAAAAAAAAAAAAAAAAAAATTATGAATAAAGGGGCCCTTTTCAGAATTTTCACCCCGAGCCTCCAATACGTCAGGACTGGCCATGATCTTCTCTTTTATAAGCTCCTACATTCGAGACATTTTCAAAAGTAAATTGGACTATCATTATAAGAGAATTTGATTCCAAAATGATATGATTTTTTTTATAAATTGGGTGTGTTAATAATTTAAGAGGGTTAATTTATAAATAAAATGTATTAAAATGAATATATTCATTTCAGTAAGGGTACTATTGGCATTATGATAGGTTCTTATAGTAATATATATATACATATTTTTAATTTTAGACATGAGTGTACTTATAAAAATGGATGTACTAATTAGTTTTATAGGTGGCAATATATATCAGCACTCAAATGTTAATTTATTACTTTTGAAAAAATAACAGGGTACTGATATTGCCATCCATAAAAAATGATTTACACACCCATATTTTATTAAAATAATTAATTACAAAAATATCTCAATACAAATTAACCAATAAGGACAAATTATTTTAATTCAAAACTAAATTTAATATTATGTACACCCATTATTTACACCAATCACATCTTCAACTACATTATTATTATTTTTTTAAAGAAACAAATAAATGAATTATAAAAGTTTATGATAAACCTTAATTTTTTTACAAAAGAAACAAGAACATGCGTTGCATTGACAAGAAAAAATGTCAAGAATCGAGGTTGATTGAAAGCAAGCAACTAATTTGAGGCAAGTTCAATTCCAAAATAACAGAATGCAAGAAGCTCCAACTGATTTTTATCATAAGCCTTCTACAAATCAATCTTGATGGCCATCTGCGCACTTCTTTTTTTGTTTGATAGAAACTTCTCCCTTTTGCACATCTAACATTCAAACACTCAAATAAATCATAAAAAGAAAGAAATATATATAAACAACCAATAAATAAGAATGTTTGTCAAAACTGATTGACTTAGTTCCTCCAAGCATTATACTTTTTTTTTTCTTTTCTTTTTTTAATTGGATGTGATAATAATTTAAGAGGGTTTAGAAATAAAATGTATTAAAATGAATACATTCATTTCAATAAGGGTACCATTGGCATTAGGATGAGTGTTTATAGTAATGGTTTAATTTTAAATTTTAGACAGGGGTGTACTATACATACAGTCTTTCTATTATCAGTTCGAACTGACAAAAGTTATATCAGTTCCTTGTATGTGGGCCACTGGATTTAAATACTTTGACTGACAAGTGCATACAACCAAGTCAAAGTATTTAAATCCAGCAGCCCACATACAAGGAACTGATATAACTTTTATCAGTTCGAACTGATAATAGAAAGACTGTATATATAAGTATTACAATTAATAGTTAAAAAGGCAAATTGCACTAACTAATCCTATTTTCTTTCATTATGGCTTAATATTCAATAAATGTCATTCATTGCAAAAACGCCCTTTGTTGTTAGTCTATATCCATCAAAATCGTCATTTGATAAATCAATTTTGTTATAAAATGTAGAGGCAATTTTGGACTTTCCTAAAACAAATCATGGTCAATAGTTATTTTTTATGGATTTTGACTAACGATAAAGGGTATTTTGTGTAATTAAGGGTAATTGAATATTAAGCCCTAATGATAAAACATAAGGTAAGTTAGTGCAATATTTCCTTAAAATAAAGGGTATTACGGTATAATTAAAATTTGGAAGAATTGTAAATGAATGATGCTTTTAACAATCCACTAAATATCTTTTTACACTCCAATTTAAACTTTTTTATAAATGTCAATTTTAACCTAAATTAAAATTACTAAAGAGGATAAAAAAGTTTAAAACACTCCAAAACAATTTTTAGAATCCAATTTTATTTTTTATTTATTTTTAAGTGTTTTACAAACCCAAAAATATATTCTTACAAACCCTAAATTTTATTTGGGAGATAGAAAATGAGAATCAAATCCTTCTTGTATTTGACACAGGCAATCTGAACATGACATTGCTAAATTTTTCCTATTTATATTTATATTGTTTTCAACTCAGAAGTCGATGGGATTGCCACATAAACTAAAATAGGAATTAGGTTACGAATTAATGCGAATTAGTGTGAAAAAAAAAAAAAAAAAAAACTTTTGTTTTTTGATTCTTGAGATTGGCTAGTGAAGAAGGGAGCGGTGCTTTGATAGTATAATCCGTTTTTGTGCAACTATAAAGCTCAGCCAACCCAGTTATATTTTCTAGTTATTTCTAGCATGTGATAGTGTAATTTTGAGCTGTAATTGAAGTGAATAGAAAAATTGAAATGGATGGATCAAATTGTGATTGAATTTGGGTGCATCTCTGTATTTATTTTTATTTTTATTTTTATCTTTTTTTACAATCTAAATAATGCTTCTTTATTTTTATAGTTGTGCTTTGATTAATATAAATTTTAAAATAAAATGATGAGTTTTAATAAATTTAATTTAATTAAAATTTTTAAAATGAAATGTCTTCAAAATAGGAGTGTCCATAGATGAAAAGGATAATTTTGGAACAAAATAATGTGTATATAGAATTTTTTTAAAAATTTAAGTTTTTATGATAGAGTTTCTTTAAAAAAGGAGTGTCAAAAGAAAATTTTGGATTGTAAGGAAAAAATCTCTTATAAATAATCTTCAACTTTTGATGAATTGCCAAATCAAACTCTCTAGCTTGAAACAATCAACAAAAATAAAACCCTACTTTAAGTTGACCGAAAGTTGACTTTGATTAAAATTAATGAAATATAATCTTTTAAGTGATTTTCTTTATAACAGAACTAACAAATCAAAACAAAAAAAAAAAAAAAAAAAAATACTGAAAAAAAGTTTTAGAAAATAAAAATCATATAGTTTTTTTATTTATTAAAGAACTTAAAAATATACTATAACTAAACGATTAAATACTAAAAAATAACTATAAAAAAGAAATACTAAAAATATATATATAAACCAAAATTATTTTAAATAAAATAATATATGGAAGAGATGCTCACAAACACATATTCATATTGGTAACAATATGTCTTCTCTATGGTTTTTGATTCTATATATATATTTTTAATTTTATAGATTTTTTTGTATTATAATATATTTTATAATTTTATAAGAAGTTAATTTTATAATTAGTAGTATATTTTTTATTCGATTATATAATAAAAGAATTTCTAAATAGTCATATTTTGTTAAATTTAAATAAAGTCAACTAACATTATGAAGTTTTTTTTACTAATTGTCAGAATGTTTTTTCTTTATTATAAAGGAACATCGAAATAATTTCACTCTGAAATTTTAGAATAACCAGAAATAATAAATCATCCTAAGAGAACTCACCTTTTCAGTGAATTTTCTCTTGAACAAGTCTAAATTATATATTCTAGTATAATTTTCTTAAATGTTTGATCAAAATTAAAAAATTAAAAATAAATTTCAAAATTAAAAAGAATAAACACCATACTGTTAGCCAAAAACTTCACTGAAAAATTAATTTTTATTTAATTATAAAACCACAAAGGTTTGTACTTTTTATTATTTGCCTTAAGATGGTTTTTGGAATTCTCCATTTAAAATTTAAATAATCATGCATTTTCCAACCCATGAAAGGTAATATAAACTTTTGTCTTTTGATGACTCAAATCTCCATATTTTTCAAAATTTTACCCAATTTTCAAAATAATAATTTTTGTACGTGACAAATGAATTGTAGCTTTCAAGTGGATTAATTCTGGGATTGTGTGGTAAATAATATGTTGATTTCAATTCACTCACAGCATAATTTGAACAAATAAAAGTAAACATCTGGCTATATAATATATAGGGAAAAGTTCACATAAGTCCCACATTTTTCACGATTTGTCATCATTTTAAATGTTTTAGCCATTTTCATTACTTTAGTTCATTTAGACTTTACTCTCTTCATTTAGTTATAGTCTTGTTAGCCGAAGGTGTCGGTTGAACAAGCATCGATCAAGAACCACTATAAAAGCCTTCAAGATGGAAGAAAATGGTATGTTTAGTGACTTTCAAATCAAGTTGATGGACATCATCAATCAAAACCAGGGGCAAAGCCAGGACGTTACAGTAGGATGGTCTAAAAAAAAATAAAAATTAAGCGAACCTTAGCTATGGGTGGAATTTTTTTAAAATTTATTGTGTTCTTAGTTTGATATAAATGTTTTACATCACAACGATGCAACCTACAATAACAATAGGATAGTCAAGAAATGAAAAATACACATTTACTAGTGAATTGGTTAATACTAAAATTCAACCAAACTCCTACTAAGATTCAATAAAACAAAATTATCCACGTGTCAATAAAGATGATTTATTTACAAGTGAAAGTTGTGTTAAGATGGTAAAATTTCTATTTTGTTTGTATGATGTGTTTTATTTTTGTGTCTAGAGCATTTTGTTTTAGTTAAGATAATTTAGTAAATAAAATTATAAAATATGGTTATTTTCAAAAAGGGGGTAACAACGAGGGCATATTCTGTAATAACTTCACATTTTTTTTTTCCAAAAAATCGGCATGGGCTACAACCCAGGCTAATTGCCAAATAGCTTTGCCCCTAATCAAAACCATCCACTTGGTGAACCATATACCAAAGTCAATATCACTCCAAAGATCTTAGGGTTCTTACCGAATATATTCTAAGATAAGGTTACGGCCATCAAAGAGAGTAAGGATATGGAGCCCTTGAAGGTAGATGAATAAATAGAGTCAATTCAAACCTATGAGTCAAGGTTCAAACCGGTGAATAAATAAAAAGATAATGCTTTGAAGGCTATTAAATAAAAATAAGTTGACTCTGATGAATAAATGACTTTGAAGTTCAAAATTGGTAATCAACATATTCATCTCATTTGGCCTCTAGGTTAATAGTATACATTATAGACACACTTTCAAAAAATGATGGATTTTGGAAAAAAGAAAAAAAGGAAAAAAAAAAAAAGGAAGGGTACATTTAAAAATGTGACAAATCGTGAACAATGTGAGACTTAAGGAGCCGTTAGGTATGAGGTAATCAAAATAATCTGATTCCTAGGAAAGTTAAACACGGGGAATGTGATCCTAGGAAACCTGTATATATGTGTTTGGTTGTGTATGGGAATCTTATGTCAGATTCCTGGGAATGTTAGATAATTGTGTTTGGTTGCACATTGAAATCTTATATTATATATATTTAGATAATTTAGATAATATATATTAATATATATAATATATTCTATTATATATATTAATATATATTATAATAATTATATAAAATATATTCTATTATATATATATTAATATATATTATAATATTATATATATTATCATATAATATACATATTATTATTTTTATAATATATATATATATATTATATTAAATATATAATAATATAATAAATTCTTATATATTACTATATTTAATATATATAAATTACTATATATATTATTATTATATATATTATTTAATCTACATACTATATATATAATAGGAGGAATTGCACAAACAACCCCTGATGTTTGATAAAATTGTACGAATATGGCAGTTTTAACTATATATGCACAAATTTCCCTCAACATTTAAAAATTGTTGCACAAACATTCCCTACCATTAGATGGATCCGTTAGTCAATGGTCAAATGTGTAAAAAGTCCAAAATACCCTATATTTTTATTTTAAACAAAATTAAAAATAAGATAAAAAATATTAAAAAATCTTTTAGAAAATATGAATGTATGTTAAATCAGAAAACTGGAAAAAAATTTCATCTTCAAAAGAAAATTTTAGTTTGTGCAATTCCCCCTTGATTTTAAATAAATTTAAAATTTAAAATTTATTTATTATTAAATTGTTTAAAAAACTATTTCTTTTTATTTGTAAAGATGATTTTTTTTTTTTTTCCAGGTTTTAGATTTAAGATATATTTATGTTATCTAAAATATTTTTTATAATATTTTTTATCTTATTTTTTAATTTTTTTAGTTTATTTAAAATAAAATAAAGGGTATTTTAGACTTTTTACACTTTTGACCATTGACTAGCGGATCTATCTAACAGCAGGGGATGTTTGTGTAATAATTTTCAAATGTTGAGGGAAGTTTGTGTGTATATGACCAAAACTGCTATATCTATACAATTTCATCAAATCTCGAGGGATATTTGTGCAATTCCCCCTATATACTATTATTATGATATATATATTCCATTTAATTTAGTGGAAATACCACTTTTTTGTCAAAAAAATTAGGAGGATTATTGTTTTTATCCAAGATTAATATTTTATTGTTTTTATCCAATAATTGGCTGTGAAGACTTAAATGCCTCTCATTATTTTCTTTCTCCTTTTCTCTCCATTTGGTCAAAACATTTTCTTTTCTTCTTTCTCTCTCTTCCTTCTTTCTCTCTTTAATCTCTTCTCTCTCTCTCTCTCCACCAGATCTCACACCTCTCTCCTCTCTCCACACAAATTTTTTTTTTCTTTTTTTGCAACCCAAATCTCTTCTCCAGATATCCTCTCTCATGCCTCTCTCCTCTTTAATCCAAGCATTTTTTTTTGTTCCTCTTCTCTCTCCTTTGGATTGTAGATCTTACGCCAGAAGGTTTGGATTTGAGTGTTAGTTGTTGATTTTAAGGGTGGTTGTGGTTGTGTTTAAGTTTGGGTATTGTTTTTTTATTTATTTTTTTTTAAATGAGATTTTTTTTTGTTTAAAAAAATTTCCAGATTTTTTTAAAAAAAATAGTTTTTTTTTTGTTTCGTTTTTTTTAAAAAAAAAATTTTGAAAAATTTTCATATTTTAAAAAGGTTTAGATTTGAGTGTTAGTTGTTGATTTTAAGGGTGGTTATGGTTGTGCTTAAGTTTGGGTATTGTTTGTTTAAAAAATTTTAAGATTTTGTTTTGTTTAAAATTTTTTCCAAATTTTAAAAAAAATTTCAGGTTTTTTTATTTTTTATTTTTTTTATTTTGAAAAAACTCTAGATTTTAAAAAAAATTCCAAATTATGTTTGTTAATTATTTTTTCCAGATTATGTTTTTTCCTTAATTTTTTTTTTTCCAGATTTTGTTCAATTTACTTTAGATCCATTGTTTCAAAGATTTTTATTTTTAATTATTTTTAATTATTTTTTTTTGTATGAGGAAATATGGAAAATTTCCAAATCTATTCAAATATGAAATTTTTTCCAGATTTCTTTAAATACACCAGGCCACCCATTAAACACACCAGCCCACCAATTAAACACACAAGGGCAGACCAATTAAACACACCCAGATTTCTTTAAACACACTAGGCCATCCATTAAACACACTAGCCAACCAATTAAACACACCAGGGCAGACCAATTAAACACACCAGGTGTATACCAATTAAATGCACCTGGTGTAAATCAATTAAACACACCAAGGTTGACCAATTAAACACACCAGACTAATTAAACATATTAGGTGTAAATTAATTAAACACACCAAGACAACCCAATTAAACACACCATGACAATCCAATTAAACATACCAGGGCAGACCAATTAAACATACCAGAGCAACTCAATTAAACACACCATGAAAATCAATTAAACACACCAGGTCTAACACAATTAAACACATCCGGGAAGAAGAAGAAGAAGATGGATGTCTACGAAGAAGAAGAAGAAGAAGAAAAAAAAAAATAGAGAAAAAAGCAACTTTTTTTCCGAGAAGAAGAAGAAGAAAAAGAAAAAGAAAATAGAGATTTTTTTTTTTTTTTTTTTTATTAATAAAGAAGGGCAATTTTGTCCAAAAAGTCGATATTTTGATAGAAACAATAAAAATACTAATCTTGGCTAAAAACAATAAACCCACTAATTTTATGGCTAGTTTTAAAGTTCTCCCTTTAATTTTTTGAGGAAATAGCCCTTTTTAACCAAAAATTAAGGGCTTTTATTGTTTTTGGCCTGAATTAGTAAAGTGATTGTATTTGTCAAAAAATCCACTATTTGGACAAAAACACCCTTCAGTAAAAAAGAATTCAAAAACAATAAAATAAAGAAAAGAATAGAGGAGAGAGAACAACTAAAATAAACGAGCTTCAGTGTTTTTATTTTTGTGAAAGAAGAGAGAGAAGATTGAGAGAGAAAATTTAGGGCTTTTGAATTCAAAGAAAATCACAACTGATTATTGGTGAAGAAATCGACCAAAAGGCGACGAAATCGACCTGTGTAAAGTGAAGAAATCGACCGGCAGAGAGACAAAATCAGTGGAGAACGAACCTGCGTGAAGAAATCGATGCAGACGGCGGAGAACGAACGAGCGACGGCGAGCCTTTCTGGGGAAGCGACGGCAAGCCTTTCTGGGGGAGAACAAGTTGCTGGACAGGTTCTTTACTTCTTGCTGGCAATTTTGTTAATCGATTTTTGATTTTTTTTTTTGCTGTTGTTGTTTATACTGTGGTTGGTTCTTGTTTAGAATCCATTTCTGTACTTAGAGATTGATGAAATTATATAGCTTTATAATCTAGGTTTTGGATTTGAAAGTGTAAAATTTCTTAGATAGGTTTAAGATTGAGGAAGTGCTTTTGCTTATATTTGCTGAAGTTAATGGAACGGCCAATCAAAATCGCGTTTTGACTATCTGGAAGTGATTTTTGAAGTGTTGAAAGCACTTGTAGTATGAGTTCTTTTGCTTATTTCGCGCTAAAGTTAACTAAAGGGGCTAATTGGTTTTTGATTATCTGAAAGTGATTTTTGAACGGCTGATAATACTTTACAATGCAGTTTTGGTTTGTTTTTAGAGTTATTTAGAGTTCTGTCAATGGTTGTGTTTATGTACATACTGTGTTAATGTTACGTGGTTGTCTTAAAGAGAAAGTTGTATTGTGTTCTCTGATATTGGACTTGGATGTCCATAGCCAGCTACATCATGCATATGCAGCTGTGTGGATTTCGATTGGATAAGTTGGAATGTTTATGATGTGTCTGTCTTATGTGGCTTGATTACATATCATGGTTGCATGTTGGACTGGTATTAAAGAGAAAGTTGTATTGTGTTCTCTGATATTGGACTTGGATGTCCATAGCCAGCTACATCATGCATATGCAGCTGTGTGGATTTCGATTGGATAAGTTGGAATGTTTATGATGTGTTTGTCTTATGTGGCTTGATTACATATCATGGTTGCATGTTGGACTGGTATTTTAGTGTTATGGATTTATCTGGTGTGTTTAAGTTTTTTTGCCCGGTGTGTTTAAGTTTTTTTTGCCTAGTGTGTTTAATTGTTTTAAGCCTGGTGTGTTTAATAGTTTTTGCCTGGTGTGTTTAATTGTTTTTGCCTGGTGTGTTTAATTCTTTTTTGCCAGGGGTGTTTAATTCTTTTTGCCTGGTGTGTTTAATTGCTTTTGCCCGATGTGTTTAATTATTTTTTGCTTGGTGTGTTTAATTGTTTTTGCCTGGTGTGTTTAATTGTTTTTGCTTAGTGTGTTTAATTGTTTTTCTCTGGTGTGTTTAATTCTTTTTGCCTTGTGTATTTAATTGTTTTTGCCCGGTGTGTTTAATTGCTTTTGCCCGGTGTGTTTAATTGTTTTTTGCCTAGTGTGTTTAATTTTTTTTCCCTGGTGCAGATGGAAAATATGGGCTATGAACAATTTCTCAAGGTCAAAAGAAACAAATGGAATAAAAAAGCATTAATCAATGTGGGTTGTCGGTTGAAGAACATAGCTATTATAGAGAATATCATACGCAAGGAAGGGAAGCACAAGGAATTCATGTCCAGTTGCTTCAAGCAATTCACCAACTTCCCGCAAAACTCGTTGTTCTCAGCTATGATTGTGCACGGTGTACTATTGAGGAAAATTACAATAGATGATGCAACTGAGAACGATTTGTTTATTTCGTTAGGTGGTAAGAAGGCAAGATTTGGACATATGAAATTTTGCTTGGTTACCGATCTTCGGTTCGGCGAACTCTCATCTTTAATCTTAATTTATATACCTTATGTTTATTTTATAATTATTGAGGGAATTTTGTTTGGTTATCGCTATCATCTTTAATCTTTGGTCGGGTAGGCCTAAACCTAACACCGGTATCAACCAAAGTTCTTAACTCAATGGTAAACTTTCTTAAATCAATATTCACAACGCCTTGTACCACCCTCAACAACTCATCATACATCAAATTCTTATGAACTTTAAGAAACTCTGTTTTACCACCCTCGTAAAAGTTCCCCACCCATTTGCCACCATAAGTGATTACCAATTTCTTTGGGTCATTTCCTGCATTTCATCCAATAAAAATCTCACATTTAGAATTCAATTTATTAAACCACTCACATTAAACACAGTAGGGGCAAACCAATTAAACACACAAGGCTAAACAATTAAACACACCATGGCATACCAACTAAACACACCAAGCAAAAAATAATTAAACACACCAGGCAAAAAGGAATTAAAAACACCAAGCAAAAAAAATTAAACACACCAGGCAAGGTAAAAATAATTAAACACACCAGCCAAAAACGACTAAACACACCAAGCATAACGAATTAAACACACCAGGCACAAAGGCATTAAACACACCAGGCAAAAACAACTAAACACACCAGGCAAAAAGGAATTAAATACACTAAGCAAAAAAGACTAAACACACCAGGAAAAACGGACTTAAACACACTAGGCAAAAACGGACTAAACACACCAGCTACAAATGACTAAACACACCAGGCGTGATGAAGTAAACACAGTAGGCCAAAAAAATAAACACACCACTTCAACCAATCTTCTTCAACCTAAAATCATGGAACAAATTAAATTAGGGTTTCAAATACATACCACCGAAAGAAGGACCTGGATCATCTCGATTCGTCATCAAATATGAAGCCAAATTCGTGAAATACGACGCCCAAATCCGTGACAAATGACGCCGAATCCGTAAAAAACGAAGCCCAAACAGAGAATGAACACAGAAAATTGAAGAGAGAGAGAGAGAGAGAGAGAGAGAGAGAGAGAGAGAAGATAGGAAATGGTGGAGTCATGGAGATTGAAGGGAGAATAAAAGTAACAAAAAAAAATGTGGAGTCGTGGACTCTTGGTTCTCACAAAAGAAGGAGAGAGCAGAGATAGTAAAATGGTGGTGTGGAGTCGTTTTTCTCAAATAAGGAGGACAGAGAAGACTGTATTCACAGGAAAAAAAAAAAACAAAAAAAAAATTAATGTAAAATGGAAAAATGAGGGGCAATTTTGGATGTTTAGTGGATTTTTTGACAAAAACAATCAAAACACTAATTTCGGCCAAAAACAATAAACCTCCTTAATTTTTGGCTAGTTTCCATTTTCACCCTTTTTTTTTTTTTTTTTTTTTTTTTTTTTTTTTTTTAATTTAAGGTGGGTCCCACGATGGGAATTAGATGGAGGGTAATGTGATTTCCATGATAATCACTTTCTTGGGAATCGAAAATCGCAAACCTAATAACAAACATGAGAATGTTATCAGATTATCATTCCCATGCAAATATTACCCTATACCAAATAGCCCCTAAGTGAAATTTTCCCCTGATATATATATATATATATATATATATATATATGTGTGTGTGTGTGTGTGTGTGTGTGTGTGTGTGTGTGTGTGTGTGTTTAAGTCAGTGCGCATTGATATAACTTCATCAGTGTGTTAGATGTGAACCATTATATTTACATACTTTGACTCAAAGTGTATGCACTTATCAAAGTTTCTCCATAATCAGTGATCGACATGCATTGGTATTGATGTAATTACATCAGTGCGCACTGATGTGAACATGACCGTATATATATATATATATATATATATATATATATATAATCCCATTCTGGTAAGTGCCCACTGATATAACTTCATCAGTGCATTGCATGTGGGCCATTGATTATGGAGAAGCACTGACAAGTGCATGCACACTTGAGTCAAAACATATAAATCTAGTGGTTCATATGCAACGCACTGATGTAATTTATATAAGTGCGCACTGACTTGAAAATATATGGAGAAGCACTGATAAGTGCATACACACTTGAGTCAAAACATATAAATCTAGTGGTCCACATGCAATGCACTGATGTAATTTATATAAGTGAGCACTGACTTTAAAATATATATATATATATATATATATATATATATATATATATATATATATAATGTTAGGCTCTCAAAATTATTTATCCAAAATCACGCCAAACAAATGTAACATATTAGTTGTAACCACCATGTAAATCATGACATGATCTAGTGGATGATATTTTGGTTACAACTCATTTACCACATCATTTATATATAATTTTGAGCAATGTAGCCTTATACATAAGACTACGAACCATATTCTTACATTCCAATTATAAGTTGACAAAATTAGTTACATGTAAATTTTCCCATCAATTTGAAAGATGTAAAAAAATGTTTCTCGTTTACAATATTTAGACTATTGAAATGAATGCAATTTGGATGGTTGAGATAAACTATTACATGTAGAATATTAATTATACAATCGTTCACTCTATGACTTAAGAAAAACATTTATAAGAAGACTAATAATTTAGGTTCGAATGAGTAATGTAAACCAAGTGACATAAATCAAGACATACTAAGCATTATTTGCTACTACCCACTTAACTTGTTGTAACACAACTCATTTAAAAATATTTAGTCTCGAATTAATAGATATTGTCTAAAAAAAAAAAAAACACAACTCATTTAGTCGTATGATCAAATAAGCCAGTAGTCACTAAAAAAAATATGATGCAAAATATGGATTAAACTCAACCTTATTTATTTATTTTATATATAAACTCAATCTAGTTATACTTGTGAATTTGATTTCATGTTTTGATAAATGCATAGATAGTATTTACGAGAGAAGAACTTCAACTGATGTGGGGAGCATACATCACCGGTATTCAAAAAATTGGACTAGGCTGCTCCAACCGCCGTGAATTAGGCCTAATCGACCTTCCTAGACGGTCGGGAGCCCAGTCGGCCTAGTTGGCATCATCGACTAAGCAGCCTAAGCAGAGTCAAAATCAATGCAGATGTTTTTAAAAAAAAAAAAAAAAAAAAAAAACCCTAATGAGCAAAATAGGGTAGTTTTGGCTTCAGTTAATGAAGCCCAAAATGTCAATCGTTTTAAAATGTTGTTGTTTTGGGCTTCATTAACTAAAGCCAAAAACATCACCCTTTTCATCACGTGCATGTCTCGACCAAATAGCCAAAATAGTTGTAGCCCCTCTTTACTCTCCACCGGTCCTATCGTCCTCTTTGTCACTAGCCTCTTGTGCCATCATTGCTAGTACTCTCGTCCTCTTCATCGCTAGTCTCTTATCGCAAGCCCGTGTCCGCTACAACAGGCATTTTATGAGGTTTGTATTTTTCAATAGTGTAGTTTTTATATTGTTTTAGGGTTTGTATTTGGGCTGTTGTGGCTCTGCCTAGTCGCTACCTAGACGGCCTAGGCGCTAAGCGCTGAGCCACTCCTTCATGCCTACTAGAACACTGTACGTCATTCAATCTATCATAATCATAGACAATCAACCAATCATATTCCAAGTGCACGGCTTCGGTCCACATGATATGATGTGATTGACCTATAAAATGGTAAGGTAAAAGATGTATGTAGATGTGTCAATCAGATTATTCAAATCCAATTTTTTTTGGATTTTCGGATTCGGATCGGTTTTTGTTGGAAAAATTTCGGATCGGATTTAGATCAGATTTTCCCCAAAAAAAGCCTCCCAATTGGATAATTCGTAATGAATATGGATGTAGACATTTTAGGATTTGGACCGGATTCAGATATGGATATGGACATTTTGGGATCGGATTTAGACTTGTGTTCATTTAGATTTTGATTTTTTCGGAATTAAAAAAAAAATGCAATTTAAATTAAATAGTCATTTTTTTAAAGAAAAAAGTGTGCAATGTGCAGCATGACACACACTACACAAAAAATATAAGTTTTTATTTTAAAAATTATATATTTTAAATATTTTTTTGAAATATTGGATATGAATTCGGATATATCTGATTCAGACCGGTTTCAAACTGGATTCGAGCCGGTTTTAAATTAGATTTGAGCCGGTTTCAAATTCAGATTATCTTTGGATTTGGATAATTCGAATCCGAACAATAATTTTTCTATTCCATATCCAATTTTTGGATACGGACTTTTTTTGTCTAAATTTTCAGATCGTATCCGGATTTGAATAATCCGATCCGATTTACGCCTCTAGATGTATGTACCCTTGTATACAATAAATGGAAATAGTTAGGGGTTGTTGGGCGGTAATAATGTAGTTAAATTGGTTGGGAGTTAATTGTATAGAGTGTTAAATGCAATTTTTTGAATTAACATAACCAATACCAATTAAGAGCTGCTGTTACGGCACTCATATCTCCCTCTCTCTCATATTTTATGAGAATTTGCTTTCTTATTCTTATTATCATTTTGAGATTTGAGAACTGAGATGATGTTGTGCCGTTTCAAACGGGAAAAGTCAATTTAACACGTTATATGCCTCTTTTTCACCCACTTCCATAATCATCTTTTTTATTTAAAGTTTAAACCTCTAATTTAATTCATTTTATTATTTAAATTAATCAATAAATCTAAATTTAAGCCAAACTCGTGAAAACCCCTTAATATCCTTTTCTGTTTCTATATGCAGAACTTTTTTGGAGGGTATAATGGTCTTTTCATTATATGGGTATGTATGTATGTAATTTAATTATTCTTTTTCCATTTTTATCACCCTATCAAATTGGAAAATATATATATATATATAATAGGAAAAGATATAACAAAATTAGTCTCCATATTTGTATAAATAAATAAATAAAAGGTTAATAGTGATAAGCATCTTCGTTAATGTCATTTTCAATCCTGATTTTCTCAATCCTTGGTAAGTTGCTTTACTTGTTTTCTTTATATTAAAACTCTGGTTATTTATTTCTCATCGGTTCTTCTTCATCTGGGTTTTTATTTATTTATTTATTTATATTTTTTGAATAATAATAATAATAATAATAATAATCAAAATATTTGATATAAATAATATATATAAGTATCACTTAAACATGAAATATAAAAATAATGAACAGCATTCTATTGTGGGTAAAATTATTTTTTATTTTATTTTTTGGTTTGTTCATTTTTTATAGACATTTCTTTGTTTTGTATTGTATTTCTCCATGAAAGAGGAAGGACAGCTCTTGCTGAAAATTCAATATTAATGGATATTTTAAGCAAAGGTGAGTTTTTTTTTTTTTTTTTTTTTTTTTTTTAAATTTGGATTGATGGAGTCCCTGAAACAGTGTCAGATAAAAACAGAAGAAAAAAGGGTGTCGATGGATTGGATATGTGAATATATATATATAAGATTAAATTATTGTCCAATAGATATGAGAATATCTGTAGAATGTCAGGACAGGGCTAAAAGTGATAGCTTATATATAGGCCTGCAAGAGACAGAGTATTGTATCTGGGTCTTTATTAGCAGAGGCTAAAAGGGTGTTGTCTTTATAGGGTGTGAGAGAAAGTGTGTGTTGAAAGGCTCTGATGGGTTCTTTGTGTTCAAATCCTGTGAAGGATAATGTCATGGTTGTGACAGCTTTGCTGTCTTTCTTGGGTTTTGAATCTCACCCTTGTCACTGGGAGTTATTGCTTCTACTCAGGTTGTTGTTGTTGTTGTTGTTGTTGTTGCTCTTCTTGTCAAGGTGCTGGTGGAGTGGTGGGTGGTCTTCTTTCTTTTCTTCTCTTTTCTTTTGCGTTGATTTTTAATGTAAATGGGTTTTTTCTTCTTCAATGTATTCTCACTGTCTCTTCACTATTTTTGGCTTTTCTATCTCTTTTGGTTTCTGCATGTAGTTGTGTCTTTGGCAATATCCTTGAAGGGTTTTCTATATCTATATCTGATTACTGATAAATTTATGTTGATGTTTGCAGTGAAGGAGAAAGTGAATAGTGGGAGTGGTTGGTAACAGTTGAATAGGGAATAATTGCAGAGAGAGGGAATGCGTGGGAGGTGAAAAGGAAATTGGGTATGGCATCAACTTCTTGCGCCAAAGAGAGCCCGGTCACGGTGGTTGCCATGAAAGAAGTAGCCTCTAGCTCCTCTACTCCTCATCCATTACCAACACCTCTTGCAAGAAATGAGGATATTGTGGCTGATCCCAAGCTCTTCATGTCTTCTCTCGAGAAACTCCATGCTACTTTGGGTACTAAGTTCATGTAAGTTTATTCCTTTAATTACCATACAATTATTAATCTATCTTATTCTGATTCTAGACCAAGAATTTGGATTCACCATTCTTTCTGTGTTATGGTGGATTGTTATATAGGTTTATGCCTACTATTTCCAAGTTTTGGATGCTATATTCTTCATGTTGTCATGATTGCATTATGTCTGCTACTGGTTTCTTGTCATAATTTTCTTATTCTGTATTTTGTTCTGATCACTTTTCATTGCTCTTTTGTAGTGTCCCCCGTAGAGTTGGCAACCATTCTTGCATTTCCTTTGTCAAGTTTTGTGTATTTATTTGTGGGCCAGTGGTGCCTCTGTTGAGGATATATATTGTCTGGAACTTAATCTATCTTATGTGGGGACAGATTAGAATCTAGATGGGGTGTTTTTTTATAATTAATTATATCTTGTTGAAAGATCTTAGCATATAAACCATTGATGAAGAATATGATAATTTTAGACTTATTAATGGAGTGGTGTCAACCTTGCTTTTCCCTGTTTATAGTAATAGCATAAGCATCTTGCATTGCATTACTTGCTGAGCACCGATTTATAATGTGTATGGTAGAGCGGCTTCTTGTTTCTTCTCATTACCCTTTTATACAAATGATTGAAAATTTAACAATCCATTCAAGCTTTCCTGAATTAAATGATTGAAAATTTAATGTTAAGTTCATCATAGATTATGAAGAGTAGAGGAGTTTCAATTTTCATTCTTAATTTTTGTATGCAAAGTTTTTCAGCACTATTCGTTTCGTCTAATCTATCTTAATAGGTTCAATACTTTAATCGACCATTTCATAATTCCCACTAAGAAATCTACATGTGCAAAACTTAGCGAAATCATTGTCCTTATGGCACTCTTACAACTCTTACAATTATCTATACCATTTGCTGGTTGTTTGATCAAATTGTTGTTCTATAGTTCAAAAATAAATTGTGGTTTTGTTGATTCATGTGTTAGAACCCAATCTGTCATATGTTTCATTTTGTATGTACATTCAATGCTATTTGACCTCTGGAAAGAGATGATATACAGTAGTGGTTGCAGTGGATGGTTGAACTTGAACACCTTGTTGAATTTGCATTCATTGAAAATTTTGATTAGTATCTGTGGAAGCTTTTATACTTGGGCAGTGTTTGGGAATTTATGAAAGTGAGGCATTATGTTTACACACCTCTCCCTTACGCAGTTCTAGCAGAAATGTTTATAATAATTTTTAATTCTGCAGTAAGGTTTTCTTTTCCTTTCCGTATTTTGAAGTGTAATCTTCCTGTGCTGATGTGATGTCTCACTAGGCATGAGAAACTATTAGTTGATCAAATTTGTTGTTGGCCAAGCAGGATTTAGTTTTTTCAAAAGAAAAACTACAGAACTGCAAATTGTTTACTTTGTTGTACATGCAGCTCTAAAGTATAGATGAGTGGAGGTTGGTTTTAATCAAATTAATGTATGGTAGTGATAGACCAAATTATATATGAAAATGATATCGAACTGTGCTGGATGAGGATGTGATTTCGGAGAAAGTTTTTTGTTTCTTTTCTTTCTGTTTTTGTGGACAGCTTGTTCACTTCTTGTGTATACTCTCTTTTTTGCTTTAATGGATACTTTATGGCATGTTTTTAGTTTAATTTTCTCCTTAGCCTGGGTGTACTATTTTGAGATTTCTGTCTTGCCATTGACAGTCTGTCCTTTTTTGATTGCAGGATCCCCATTATTGGAGGAAAAGAGTTAGACTTGCATCGGCTTTTTGTGGAGGTGACTTCTCGTGGTGGCATTGAGAAGGTAACGTATAATATTTTTATAGTTAGCTGTCTCCTGTTTCTTAAACTATTTTTGATTGTAAGCCTCAACTTGGTGAATAAGTTGTATCAGGGTTTAGTATTTCTGTTGTATTTATTTTATTTATTATTTCTTTCGTGAACAAAATTAATTTACTGTTACACTTTAATGTTTGCTATTAGTAGAAGAATAGTTGAATCTTATTCTCATAAATGATTCTTGGAGCCGCGTTGTGGTAGAAATTGAGGGAATGCTTCAAGCAACTCTGGATATATTTTGAATTAAAGTGATTTAAGTTTCTTGTTTTCATTGAAGAAATTTTCCATTGCCCTTCAAATGCTATTACAATATATGGATTTTTGAACTACAGATTTAAAAGTAGTTGATTTGCTTCATGTTTATTAAAAGGTGAACTAACATTTTTCGCATGTATTTCACAGATTTTAAAAGAGAGAAGATGGAAAGAAGTTACTGCTATTTTCAACTTTCCGTCCACCGCTACAAATGCTTCTTTCGTGCTGCGGAAATACTACATGTCATTGCTTCACCGTTATGAACAAGTTTACTTTTTTAGATCCCAGGGTTGGACTGCTATCTCAGCTGCCTTATATACATGTTGTTGTAGACTCTCATAATTCTTACTAAACAATGTTTTGCAGATTCTTTGCAGAGCCCATCAACACCCTCCATGCCATCACCATCTATTCAAGCAGCCGATATTCAGCAACCAAGGACTAATGCTGCTGTGGCATCTGGAGGTTCTCTTCTTTTCTCAACCCTGCCGCTCTATCACTTGCTGAAAAAGTTTCATTTCTTATTTTGCTGACATTTTGACTTTCTCTCTTCTGCTATTGTAGCAAAACCATCATTGGGAACTCAGGTGGTAGGGGTGATTGATGGGAAATTTGAAAGTGGGTATCTAGTCACCATCATGATAGGCTCGGAGAGACTAAAAGGTGTACTTTATCAGTCTCCACAGAGCCCTGCTGCACACCAAGTACCACCATCTTATAATGTTTCCACCAACAATACCCACACTGTCTCTGGGGTACAACGTCGCCGGCGCCGAAAGAAGTCGGAGATTAAAAGGAGGGATCCTGCTCATCCAAAGCCTAACAGAAGTGGATATAACTTCTTCTTTGCTGAGCAGCATGCAAGACTGAAACCGCTACATCCAGGGAAGGACAGGGAGATCAGTAGAATGATTGGTGAACTGTGGAACACGCTGAAGGAATCTGGAAAGGCTGTAAGGACACATCATATCTTACATTTTATGTATTCAACTGTCATCGGAATATAGAATTCAATTTTTTCATTTGCCTAAACGCAATGTTTTGTATAGGTTTATCAGGAGAAAGCTCTGGAAGATAAAGAACGATACAGGATAGAGTTGGAGGATTACAAGGAGAGGCAGAAGACCGGTCAACTCGTCAGTGATGCTGTGCCACTAAGGCAACAACTTCCTGAACCAGATGTAAATATGGTGGAAGCGGACATAAAACTTGATGAAGCTGGGGCTGATTCTCCTCAGACTCCAGATAATGAGAGCAATTCTGATGGAAGTGATTGTGAAGATGAAACTGTTGACAAAGATTTGGATATGGAAGTATGTCCGGGAGTGGGATTGGGTGCCGAATCTAGCAATGTGGGTGTGGAGACTTCAACTGAGGAGCCAGCTTTTGAGCTGCCTAAGGGTGAAGTGAATGTCGGAGATAACAGAGATGACAAAGTTCGTGATTACAACACCGTCACAAGTGATGTAGTTGAAAAGGCTAGAGATGATGGTGGAGAAAGCATAGCTGATGCTTTGGTGGAGATAAAGCAACAATTTCAGGCCGGTGCAGGCCATTAGGATTTTTCTGCGATGAGGGTAGGGGGTTATAGCTTGATTATATGTTCATCATAGCTTTTCGTAGCATAGTTTCTATTACATAACGCTGTGTTTTTGTTTGTTTATTTTCGCCGATAGTTGTTTTTCATTTGTAAAACCTGCATTGCTGTCAGGAATGGTGTTTACCTACTTTTTTTTTTTTTGGAAACAGCTAGAATGTTTAGGCCTATTTCAGGCAATTTTGTAGTTATAAGTTTTGATGCATTCGTCGAATTAAACATTCTAGGCCATGTGACTGCCCCTGGAGTGATCCTGATATGCATATATATATATATCAGCTATAGTTTATGAATTGTGATTGTCCATTAGGAGTTGTATTGCTTTTTGTTTTTCAATAATCTAGAAATCCCTCGAACTAGAGTTCAAAACTAGAGCTCCCGTCAAATAGTACAATCTTTAGGAAACAAGAAATTATGGTCTTTGGCCATGTATAGTAGGTTCGTACAAGGGGATTCGAATCCCAAACCTTATGGGAGCAAACCATATGTCCGACCATTCTACTGACCCTTCATTCATCATTGTGAGTTATTGGATCAGGGCTGTGGGGCCGACAAAAAGCTGGTGCTTTTTGTTTTGAGTTCCTTGGATGTGTTTTTTGGAAACTGTTTTCTGTCCCTAGTACCAAAAACAGTCGAAATGGTGTTTAATTAAAAATTTGTTTTTGAAAATAGAAAATGTAGTTTTCGAAATTATAACTAGACTGTTGAAAACACCACGCTATTATTTCTAACTTTTTTTTTTTTTAATACATATTTTCAAAACAAATTATCTGAGTCATACTGTATGCATTTTATAAATATGTGTGAGCAGTTTTCTTCTCGATGTTGTAAGAGTAAATATCTTGATAAATCCTTGTTTTGTTTTGTGTCGAAATTATTGTAAATTTGTAATATATAAAAAAAATAAAAATAACT
Source organism: Acer saccharum (assembly GCA_030490815.1). Classification (NCBI taxonomy): domain Eukaryota; kingdom Viridiplantae; phylum Streptophyta; class Magnoliopsida; order Sapindales; family Sapindaceae; genus Acer; species Acer saccharum. The sequence continues at coordinate 16,142,195 of CM059869.1, forward strand.
TTTTACTCATTTTTATAAACATACCATACATGTCCGGTTTTAAATTTTAAATAATACTTCTAATAGAAAAATATCAAATGCGTTTTCATTTTTTTTAAAAATGACTCTTTCATAAGTTTTATTTATATATGTTTTTTAGAAATATATCAAATTTTTTTTAATGTAAAGTGTTATTTTTAATAATTATATGACAATACGACCATTTTTTTTATTAGAGAAAAGTATAGTAATTCATGTTATTTCAGGGAATCTTTGATGCGACAAATAAATAAATAATGTGGAAACATTGGATGGGCCTGAAGCCCATTATAATATTTTGTGATGGCCCACAAGTCAACTCCAAAAATAACACATTATGAACACTAGTTTGATTTCTGATTTATATACATTTTTAACATTAATAGATGCAAATTAAAACTTGATTATGATATAATTCAATCTCTCTTACTTTTTTTTTTTTTGTTGACAATATCTATTAATGCGGGACCAGGTATTTTTTTTTTAAAGTTTTCGCCATTGGTAGGATTCGAGCTGCTGACCTAAAAGTCATTTGCCCAAGCCCCAAGCTCGTCCATCTACTAGCTGAGCTACACCTCTGTTGGCGTAATCTCTCTTACTATTTAAGAATCCTAAAACATGTAAGAATATAATAACGAATCATACTACCGTACAAGGTTAGAACAGTTACAAGGTAATAATTGTTTATAAGAACTAACAGTCCCTTGCTTCGATGGTTAGAGACTTCAAAATAAAGTTCTATCACTAGTGTTCAAATCATGATATTATTAATATAATCTCACATTTGCCTGTTTATCAGCAAAGTGTAGGGAGATCTCTCAGATCTCTCTTTGTCGTGAGAGTTGCATTTGTACTCTTAAATCAAGTCAATGTCATAAACATAAAAATAAGAAAGTTGACAAAATCTCTAGAGCTCTCTCAAAACTTACCCTCCTCCAACTAAATAGTAGCAAAATCTTGATAAAGTCTTTTCAGTGTTTTCCAAATTTAGCTCGAGTTTTTAGATTATTATTATTGAATAAGTGTACATTTGATGGCCGTGAGAAGACAAGTTAAATATTTTTGGGAATTGACTAATTGAGATGCATGCATTTCGTTGTTGGGTTCCTACTTCCTACTCTTTGAATAATGGAATTTGTAAATATAAAAATGGATGTGTATTGACTTTGTCATGAATAATAAAAAGACTAGGTAAACTTGTTAGTACTCTTCTTCCAAAGTTGTTAGTGGAAATAAACAAATTTTCTTTGTATAATATTGTTGAATGTTGATGCATGATTTCTAATTGAATAAAATATATGGAAGAGAATACCATATTCATATATAAATACGAGTAATAAATATTGTTGGATGGATCGATGCACTTGCATTGCTTCCCGTACATGGAATCACCCATCATAATTCATAACACTTCTCCTGTTTGTGCATGCTTTTAACTATGTATAAAAATAAATTAAAATATAATTATTTCATTTATTTTATATATTTGTAATTATGGTTGACTAGGATCTTATAAGACCAAAACACATACATGTCACATTACTTTGTGTGAGTGGGTTTATTCCAAATCCACATGTATATATATTCAGACATATATAGTCTCTTAATTAAAAAAAACAGACATATTATATATAAGAGGTTTGTAGGTGAGAAACCTTGTATAATCTTATAAGATGAACTTTGGTTTGTTATAACTTATAAGTTCATATGTCAAAACCAGTCATATATATTGTTAACCAACTATAAATAATAGGATAATGCGTAGTATGTGGTCCAATTTGTAAAGAATACAATGAGATAAATATAAAAGTAAAAGAAAAAATGTCACGTACTACACTTCAATTGGTTGGTCAGTATTTTAGGTGTTGACTGGTCAGCACCCAAGTATTATCGTGGAAATGGTAGGAGATGTCACCTTTTTAAAGTGGTTTTGTAAGAAAGTCACCACTTTAATAACTTAAGTTTAAAATGCACCTATTATGGTGAACGGACAAAAATGCCCTTACTTTACACACATTCTCTTACTTTGAAGTTTTATTTTTATTTTTTATTATTATTTCATCTTCTTCATAGATGTATGTTTAACAGACCTCCAATGGAGGTTGAACATCATTGGATAATTAGTTTAGTGGCGCTACGCAGACACATTCGGGGGTCGAGCTGGTTATGTGAATTTTGAATCTAATAGAAAAGTCTCAGAGACAAATTGAAAAGGCTCGGAGACTATTTACAAAGTCTCGAAGCCAGTGTTAAAAGGCTCGGTTACAAAGTCTCGGAGTCAGTGTTAAAAGGCTCGGAAACTATTTACAAAGTCTCGGAGTCAGTGTTAAAAGGCTCGTAAAAGGCTCGAAGATACAAAATTAACAAAAAAAGCTGATGGTTAAAAAGGCTCGGAAAAGGCTTGGAGACTATTTACAAAGTCTCGGACAGTGTATGAAAAGTATCGAGAACTGTTGAAAAGGCTCGAATACAATGTTAAAAGTCTCGAAGATTAAAAAAATCTCGAATAAAGACTTTTAACATTGTATTCGAGCCTTTTCAACAGTTCTCCGAGACTTTTCATACACTGTCCGAGACTTTGTAAATAGTCTTCGAGCCTTTTCCGAGCCTTTTTAACCATCAACTTTTTTTGTTAATTTTGTATATTCGAGCCTTTTCCGAGCCTTTTAACACTGACTCCGAGACTTTGTAAATAGTCTCCGAGCCTTTTAACACTGGCTTCGAGACTTTGTAAATAATCTCCGAGCCTTTTCGAGCCTTTTAACATTGGCTCCGAGACTTTGTAAATAGTCTCCGAGCCTTTTAACACTGGCTCCAAGACTTTGTATATAGTCTCTGAGCCTTTTCAATTTGTCTTCGAGCCTTTTCAATTAGATTCAAAATTCACACAACCAGCTTAACGTTGTTGTTTTGATGTGGTTTTTGTTGTTCGCCGGTGAGTTCGCCGTGAAGTTTTCAAGCGTATTTCTTGCAGCGATGTTTTCTCTCACTCTGTCAACTGTTTTCTCTCTAGGTTTAAAAAGACACAAACTGACAAAATGAGGGTATTTTTGTCTGGTCACCCAAATAAGTGCCTTTTAAACTTGAATTAGTAATGTGGTGCCTGTTTTACAAAAAGCGCCCCAAATAGTGCTATTTAATTTTTGAACCCAGTATTATCCTAAATAAAAAAAAAAAAAAAAAATTTACTTATCTAATTAACCCGCTCAAATGAAAATTAAGTTAACCTGAAATCCGTCCTTAATTATGTAACTTTTACTGGAACAAAAGGATTAGAAGAAAAATTATAAATGCAATGTGTAATGGTTATGGTGATCCTATTAATTAATTAATTAATGTTGAATACTTGAATTCAGACTTGTTCAATTGACGTGCCATCCACGCCATTTAAAGAACCACCGCTGTTCTTGCACCTCCAATATTTTTCTCCACCCATCTCCCTCTACTCGATCTACTGCTATAGTGCTATAGTATTTTAATTTTAATTTTAATTTTTTTTATAAAAAAATTTGATATCAAATGGGTCATGACTTGGGATTAAGTACTACACGTGTTTCGAATATCAACTCCCATAATATATGTCAGAGAAAGCTCTCTACACATGTATATATGCTCTCCGATTAACATAGAAAGGGAAGTGCATACCACATACATGAATTAGAAGGGATGTGCTAATCCTGTAGTAATATAGATATTAGAAATCACTGTGTTTTATGAGTTTTCTGGAGTAATGTATAGATGTATAGTAGCCTTTCAATGGGAATAATTATACAAAACCTCATTCAATAATTTTGCTGTCCCACTAAACTTGTTGTTTGTCATGTGTGGTCATTGGCACACAACAAAAATAATGATAGCACCAAAAAAACAAGTATATATGCTCTAAAAATAAGAATTATATATATACTTGATGATAAATTATATTATTCTCAATGGTCAACACTTTTGTTTTGTAACTTACCAAACAAAAATCTTGAAATGGTTTAGTTTTATAATATTATAGAGTTAATTTTATAACGTTACAAAATAATAGAAGTATTACATTTTTATCCTATATATATATATATATATATATATAATTATATATAAATAAATAAATAAATAAATAAATAAATAAAAGAACAAGTACTTAAACACAGGAGGAAATAGGGGTTTTTTTTTTCACTTTTTTGTAACACTCCAAAATTCAAAGAGTATTCAAGCATTTTGATATGGAATGTTCTATCATAAACCATAACTTTATTCACCAAAGAAAATTAATTAATATAAAATACCTCCAAATAAACCATTCTCCAACGTAAATATATCTCCAAATAAATCATTCTCCAACAAAAATATATCTCCGAATAAAACCAACAATAAGGTCCAAATCGATCTAAAGGAAATTAAAACAATTCCGAGAATCCTAACTTCAAATTCTAAGTAACAAAATCAAAGGGAATTGTTATATACAATCTCAATCACTTCTAACTCTAAGTCTATCACCCTAGCGGTAAGCTCTTAATAATCTCTGTCTGCAAAATGTTAAATGACAAATAGGTGAGCTGTCAACTCAATAAGCATTGCATAATAAGCAATCAAAAACATTTATAACAAATAACAAAAGCTTTTAAAGAGTACATAGAAGCAAAAATCAAATATTCATATACAAGTAAACTTGTAAAAGTAACATTTTCATTGTACGATAACGATTAATAATATTTCATAAAAATAAGCTCAAGTCAAGTAGTGTCACCAATACCCCCGGTGACTGGCCATTTACATTTCAGAAATTGGTACATGACCAAAATCATAACATTTCATTTGTCGCGCACGCTGCATTTACATTTTCACTAGTGATCACCATTTTATTACATTGCATTTACTACTAACATTGAGCTAAAACATTACTTTTAAAATATGTATATAATAATACATTTGCATTACTAAAGCACAAAAGAACGGAACATATAAACTTTTAAAAAAGAGTTCAACTAAAGGCAGAACTCATTTAAAGAATTGGATAAATAAAAGTAACGAATATATAAGTAGAAAAATATGAGTTTACATAAGTATAAGCATATATATATATATATATATATATATATATATATATCATTTTAGAACATAATAATATAATAATTAAATTTGCTTCATAAGGAAAAATATGTTTGGTATTTCAAGACCATCACTTCTTTAATAACTTACGTTTTAAAGGCATCAAAGTAAGTGATTTCCGAAAATACCCTTACTTTACTCTATTTTTTTTATTTACTTTTCAGTTTTTCTTTTTCTGATTTTATTCTTTCATCTTCTTCATAGAAACAGACCTCCATTAGAGGTCGATTGACCAACTTCATAACATTATCAATGCATCTTCAAGGATTAGTTTAGTGGCGCTATGCTAATGCACTCGGAATGCCTTCCATAAACATTATCAATGAACAGTAACTTAGTTTTTGAGACTTTCCATAAACCTTCCGAGACTTTTATTCGAGACTTTGGAATGGTTTTGAGACTTTTATCCAAGACTTTTAAATGCTTTCCAAGAATTTTGTCCGAGACTTTGGAATGTTTTTCGAGACTTTTATTCGAGATTTTTGAATGCTTTCCAAGACTTTTGTCTGAGACTTTTGAATGATTTCCTATACTTTTTTCTGAGACTTTAATCTGAGACTTTTTAATGATTTCCGAGACTTTTGATGCTTTTTAGACGTGTGAAAATTTCCAGACCTGTGTTTTAATGCTTTTTAATGCTTTTCAAGACTTTTGATCGAGCTCGAAACTCACCACAATCGTTGGTCGTGTTCTACGACGTCGACGTAATCGTGTTCGTGGTCTACCGTCGTCGTTTGAATAATCGCCTAGGTTTCAACGGGATATTATCTCTCTACTTTAAACAAAACTTACAAAAACCGACGTGGAGGTATAGTGGAGGTATTTTTAGAAGAAATCCACTTTATGTGCCTTTTAAACATAAGTTATTAAAACAGAGACTGTGTTAAAAAGCCGCCTAAAAAAAGTGCCTTTTTATTTTTGGACTCACATGAGGCAGTTGCTTACTTGCTTAATTTATTGGAATTTTGAAATAATAAAAGAAGACTTTTTTTTTTTTTTGGTTGGTAATTTGAGGAGACAAGGATTGAACTATAAACAAACTTATCTCTAGCAGCACTTTAGCATGTCAAAGGGGCATGAATATGCCCCACAACAAATCAATTAAAAACCTCTTGATCGAACTCATGCCAACACACACACACCCACTTCTCTCACAGCTCATTTCAAGTTTCAAGTTTCAATTACTATATATATTTTTTATGTCTTAATTTATTAAACTTTTGTACTGTTTTTGCTTCCCGAATTATGAAAACACTTTTCATGCTTCCAATAATTGGTTCATTTTTCCATCCTCATTTAACAACAAATTAACGATGGAAGTGGTCATGGATGAATTGACAATCGCGAGGCATTTGACACATGTCAAATCCCCATTTCATATTCATCAGCTTAATGCTCTTCTAACATGTGTTGCTTTCATTCACCTAACTAGTGTCATGTCTTAGAATTCGGTCGTGTTGTCTTTCTTGGCCCACAAGTTTTTTTTCACCATATATATAATAATATACTTGTATTGTCACATCTAGCAATCATATATTAAATTAATCAAATTGATGATGATGATTGATAGATGTATTATTATAACAACATTGATAGTAATGTTTATGTTAATATAAACCAAAAAGTGCTAGTCGGTTTTTGAATAATTTAAAGTAATTTTAACTTGTATTGGTGGAAGTCATGATGGGGAATTGGTAAGTACAACTTAGTTTTCTGACGAAGATGATAACATTTTCTATTCTATCTTCTTTGAGAGTTTGCTGTCTGTCTACGTATATGTATAAATTTAACTATGTGTGGTTATAGGTGGAGTCTTAAATCTATCAATTTTACTTGGAGAGTAGGTATATAAATATATATAAAGAAAGATCAAATGGCTGTAATAATAGTTTCTTTCTATTCTATTGTTTTGGGTAGGATAAAGTTTGTTCTGTTACAAAATATGCAAATGGTCAAGATACATATGAAAGCAAAGAAAAATGTTAAAAAGAGATCATTGATTTTACGTGGTTAGGCAATCAACATGATCCCTACATCTATGACACAAAATGTTACTAGTTAGCAATCAATTTCACCGATTCAAGATTCACAATTCAACATGTTCTATACATGTTCGATGATCAATGTGATCCTTACATCCATGACACGAAGTGTTACTAGCTAGCAATCAATTTCACCAATTCAAGATTCACAATCCAACATGTTATATATATATATATATATATATATATATATATATATAAGTGTTTTTTGAGTATGCTTTTGGGACATATATTAAACGAATGACAAAATAGAAAAATATAACCTATTTTGAAATCGAAATTCACTTTTAGCCTTATTTTTAAAATAAAACCATATTCAACCAAAACTTCCAAAACTATTCAAAACTAACCTAAAAGTGATGAAAATGTCCCTAAGTTTTTTTTTTTCCTCTCTTTCTTTCTTCTCTCTTCACTTTCTCTCTCCAAAATATCTTTCTCTTCACTCCTTAAACGATACGGTGAGTTTTTAATGCTTTAAATAGCTAACAATTGCTTGTATTGATGTATGTTTCATGGGTTTTAATACAATTTTCGATTATGTCATGGTTTTCAAAATCAATTTTGAAATTTTCCAAAATTTTTGGTTTTTGATGAATATTGCATGATAGTCAACCATGTAGTATTTTATAGTTCATCATGTAATATATTTCTTTAATTTCTAGGTTTCTGATGAACATTACATATATGATAGCTTGTCATGTAATATGTATGACATGTAATTCATTAAGGGCAATGTAGTCTTTTTACAAGTAAGATTGGTTAAAAATAAAATTTTGCCATAACCCAATTAGAATTGAATTTGATTAAAAAAAAAATTGTCTCGAAAAGAATTCCATCAAGGGATAATTATCCTGGTGGCTATCGAATTGATGACACACTATCAAAATGGCCACTAGATTGAAAAGTTGTTCAAAAATGGCCATTTTTGGCGAACTTTGTGACACTAATGACTATTCCATCCAATTCCATCTAATTCTATCAAATTCCATCAAATGAGTGGCATTTTGGTAAATAAGGGGATGTCATTAATTTATTTTAGATGTTTTTTGGAAATCAATTTTTTCAATAAATGATATTTTGGTAAATAAGCGGATGACATTAATTTATTTAAGATATTTTTTGAAAATCAAATTTTTCTTTTTTGAAAAGAATAATTTTATTTATTGTGTGTAAATAAATAAATAAATAAATATATATATATATATATATATATATATATATATAGGGATATCAAATCAGATGTAAAATAGTAATAAAAAAAAGGGTTAGTGATTTCTAAAACCATTGATTTGGTGAGACAGTCCCTAAATGGTCATTAATTTTTTTAAATGGCTCAAACTAGTTATTATAATTTATAATTTCAAGACATCCAACCATAGCCACATGTTTTAATAAGTTCAAATGTTATATATATATTTCTTTTTTAAGAAGATTAAGGTTACATAATCTAAAAAATCTAAAAAAACAAAGAAGAAACACGTTTATTGATCTAAACCATTTCTTTTGTTTTTTGAAAAGAATAATTATATTTAGTGTGTATAAATATATATATATATTTATACATACATACAATTTTTTTATTATCAGTTCGAACTGACAAAAGATATATCAGTTCCTTGCAGCATATGGATCATTGGATTTAAATACTTTGACTTGGTTGTATGCACTTGTCAAAACATCTTTTAAATCCAATGGCCCACATGTAAGGAACTGATATATCTTTTGTTGGTTCGAATTGATAATAGAAAAACTGTATATATATATATATATATATATATATATATATATATATTTACACACACTAAATATAATAATTCTTTTCAAAAAAAAAAAAAAATTGATTTCCAAAAAAAACATCTAAAATAAATTAATGTCATCCACTTATTTACCAAAATGTCACTCATTGAAAAAATTGATTTCCAAAAAACATCTAAAATAAATTAATGGCATCCCCTTATTTACCAAAATGCCATTCATTAGATGGAATTGGATGGAATGGTCATTAGTGCCACAAAGTTTGCCCAAAATGGTCATTTTGAAACAATTTTCCAATCTAATGGCTATTTTGATAATGTGTCATCAATTCGATAGCCATCGAGGTAATTATAGTGAAACTAGAGTCTCTGAAAACAAGGAACCAATTAAGAAACATTGTTATATGTAATAATTAATATATAATATATATAGTGATATAATAATGTGTGAGCATAATCCTTGTAAAAAAAAAAATGATGAGGATGATGATGGATTGATGGAGAGATGGTAATGAAAAGAAAGATTCTTTTGTGGTAGAGTAGGTGTTGTGTTTTAATTTGAGGTAGAAAGAAAGGGATGTGAATTGAAAGAGTAAAAGAAAAGAAGGAATCATTTGTACAAGAAACATTCCACTTTGATATATTATTATGCACTTGTTTTCATCTCTTACACTATTCTTCTTATCTAACTTTATGTTATGTGTGGGTCATGTTAGAATATATATATATATATATAGTCTTGTACATATCTGTTGGCTTATGATTTAACAGATTTTAATACAAAACAAATTACTTTAATTTGAAAGAGAAACTTCTACCTGGTGGAAAATAGCTTAAAAAACCTTTTAAAAAAGAGAGAGAGAATAATAAACTAATTAAAGCAGAAGAAGAAGGAAGAGAAGTTGGCTAGTCAAATGGTAAGAGTAGTTGCACCAGCCTTGAACCTCTCTATTGTGCTTTGTGTCTTCTTCATGTCAGCTTAGGTCTCCCTAAAAGATCAATTTTTTTAATATAACTATATATTATCATGATGAAATTATAACTTTAACAAAAAGACTTTGATATTGAGGGTAGTTAACATGCTATATAAACTGTTAACAAAGGACAAAACTCTTGTCTCTTTAAATTTTCTCTCAAAAACTGACAAAGAAATGTAGAATATATTCAACACATTATAAAAATCAAAAGTGTAACTAGATCTATACTTGCTTATATGCAATGCATGACACTAGACTGTTGAATTTATTGTACCTTTTGTAGAGTCAGTTCTGTCCCCAAATAATATTCTCCAAGTCGATCGATCTCAACCTTGTATTTCAAAAACCAACTGCTTGAGTTGGCAGCTTCTCTATATGTGGCAGACAACCAGCAGGCAACTGAGTTGTATATAACTTGTACAATAAGATAAAAACGACCATAGCTTTGCCAAGAAAACTGTCCAAATCTTTTTATATATATATCTCTATTTTTCTGACTTAAGTAACAATTGTGACAGTGATGATTTTGTGTCACAAGAGTATGTAGCATATCATGATCAAGCAGTCCAACTCCATTCATTGGTCATGTCATGAGATCCACATGTGTAAGACATCTTTTGGAGAACAAGAAAAAGCAGCAACAGTAGTAGTAGTGATGCAAATTGATTCTGTAATTTTTGTTTTATTGTCTTGAGGCCTAGAACACAGGAAGAGAAGGGAATAAAGAAGAAGAAGCAGCAGCAGCAGCTAGGTAAGGATATGAAAAGAAAAGGAAAAAGCAACAACAATTCATTGAGAGACAGACATGGCACCTCATCATCCTCATAAAAGCTAGCTAATCATATAAATATTAAACAGCTAGTCATATATAGGCTTAGCAAGGACCATGTGCCTAGCTCTCTATTTTAATATGACTAATGACAAAACGATATTGCACTACATATATATTAATATCATATATAATAAATTAACTTATAACCAAATAAAAAAAAAGTGAGTTCTTGGGAATCTCTAATCATCTCTCTCTTGTGGTGTTTTCCTGTCTTGAAATGGTTAAAGGCAGGTGTCATTGACTAAAGGAGATGGCTTAAAATGACTGCAAACAAACACCACCCAATTGAGAATTCTAATCATTTTAGATAGACTTCTGCTTTTGGAGGTGGGAAGAAGATCCATGGCCCCAATTGGATGTACTGCTCATCACTACTTTTTTTTTTCTTTCTTGGTTGATAGATGATGAGGGGGTGGCCAAGCGTCTCCACAACCCTCCTCGAAAGACAAAAGTAGTGGTGATATGATGCATGCCCCCAACCAAAGCTGAAGGAAGTGTTTTAATTGGCTTTTTTCTCTTTTTTTTTATTACTTAATTAGATCTATTTAGAAAGACACCCATCATCATTCTATAATTACTTACATATATATATATATATATATATATATATATATAATAGATTAATGTGTCCAATTCTTTACATTTTTTTCATGTGGAATTGGACTCTTTGAAACCTCTTCTCTCTATATATATTTATATTAAAAATATATTTATGTATACTAATAATTAAGGCATATTCAAAGGATATAATTTGTTGATGATAATGTTGATTATAATGATCAATTAATGAAACTAATATGGAGTTCTCATCTGATTACCTGTATTAATTGATCATCATACCAATCATGGATTAGGTCGGCCACCTGATATCAGTTTCTTTGATATTAAATATTAGAAGACGACCATGCAATTGATTAACAGGTATATATATATATATATATATTTTTTCATCTAATTAATATTTGTTCATCAGTCTAAATACAGCAAAAAACAAATCAGGAAAGTTAAAAAAGGGAGAATAATACATGTGGGTGTTTGAGAAAATCACATGATGATACAACAAAAGAATTCCCATCAAATAATTATAATGTGATGGAAAGTAAAAGTTTTGCGGTTCTTTTTTAGTCACTATATACCATGTTTCATGGTAGAATATCCCACCCATCCCAAGAAACCCTAGATGGACAGGTAAGCCAAGAACACATGACCTGTCAGGTTCTATTTGGTTTGTGCTATTGAGAATGGCAGGCACGAATGCAAAGCAAAATGGAAGGTGGTGGTGGCCTTATTCTTTTGAACAAGCTACAAGCAGATCTGACTTGGACAATTTAGTTTGCTTTATGCATATAAAATATCGGCATTGATCAGGTAAGTGATCCACACATTTTTTTAATTTGTTACAGGTCTATTTGAAATGTATGAGATATACTTTATATATATATAAATAAATAGTGGTTCTTTAGTAAGGAAGTCCTGAAATTATAAGGTAAGGATAATCACTCATAGCCACACATTCACATTAGGTGTGGCCATGGGTCTAATGTGAATGTGGCTGTGGTTGGACATCCAGACCTAGAGAACCACCGTATGTATGTATATATACATATATATATATATATAGTCTTTCTATTATCAATTCGAACTGATATAAAATATATCAGTTCCTTGCATGTGGACTATTGAATTTAAAAGATGCTTTGACAAGCTGTATATATATATATATATATATATATATATATATATATATAACCGATCTCCTCAGTGCGCACATCTTTAACTTGGTCTGCATGCACTTGCTAGTGCTTATCCATAATCTATGGTCCAGATGCAAATTGCAATGCACTGATGTATTTTATATCGAGGAGAAAGGGACCGTATATATATATATATATATATATATATATATATATATATACAGTCTTTCTATTATCAGTTCATCCTGACAATAAATATTTCAGGACGAAGAATGTGGACCACAAATTATGGAGAAATTTTGACAAGTGCATACACTTTGAGTCAAAGTATGTAAATCTAATGGTCCACATTCTTCGTTTTGATATATTTATTGTCAGGACGAACTGACAATAGAAAGACTGTATAAATAAATAAATAAATATATATATGTATATATACAGTGGTTCTCTCATAAGGGATCCCTTATTTTAATTTCGGTAAGGACCACCATGAAATCACATCGATTTGAATGAATTTTAATCTAAATTTTTTTGTTGATGATAAGTTTGTTGAAATTTACCTATGAATAAAATTTGAGAATTTTTCAAGCACGAAAACTATTTTTACTGATTTTTTTTAAATATGAAGGCATTAGAAAAATAGGCGAAATATAGGAAATTCAAGAAAAATAGTTTTCGTGCTTGAAAAATTCTCAAATTTTATTCATAGGTAGATTTCAACGAACTTATCATCCACAAAAAAATTCATATTAAAATTCATTCAAATCGATATGATTTCATGGTGGTCCTTACCGAAATTAAAATAAGGGATCCCTTATGAGAGAACCACTGTATATATATATATATATATATATATATATATATATATATATATTATGGAGAAGTTTTGACAAGTGCATACACTTTGAGTCAAAGTATGTAAATCTAGTGGTCCACATTCTTCGTCTTAATATATTTATTGTCAAAACGAACTGATAATAGAAAATCTATCTATATATGTATATATATATATATATATATATATATATATACAGTCTTTTTATTATCAGTTCGAACTGACAAAAGTTATATCGGTTTCTTGTATGTGGGTCACTGGATTTAAATACTTTGACTGACAAGTGCATACAGCCAAGTCAAAGTATTTAAATCCAGTGGCCCACATGCAAGGAACTGATATAACTTTTATCAGTTCGAACTGATAATATAATTTATATATATATATATATATATATGTATATATATATATATATATATATATATATGAGATTCTCACCTTATATAAAGTATAAGTTCCCTTTTAATTTTGAGTAATGCTACTTTGCCCAAATTTAGTGTCCAAATCTGGTGCTCAAATGATGTGGCAACACTTTGAACTATTCATTTAAATAATGCAAATTTAATACAATTTAAATGAATGGCTAAAAAGTGTTGCCACATCATTTGGGCACTAGATTTGGGCACTAAATTTGGACAAAGTAGTATTACTCTTTAATTTTTTCTAATAAGACTTGGTAGATACCTCTTAGCTCGGATGTGTGTGGCTTTAGGAATACTATATATTCTCTAGTGTCTTCATTTGCTTCGTTTCTATCTCTCTTTATCTCTCTAGTTGTTCAGTCTTTACCAAAAAAAAAAAAAAATTGTATGGAGAATCAGTTTCCGAAAATGGAAAACTTCCTGCACAAGGAATTGTTACCATCTTATTTTCATGGAATGACTACAGCTACAGGATCCAAGTTTTTTGGCGATTCAATTATATGGGGTGCTTTAACAGACGCCGCTCGTGGTGATCATCACAATAACCTGAAATATTCAGCATCATCATCATCGACTGACAGGATGTTTTCAGGTTCCGAAGAGTCGAGTTCTTCGGCAGAAGATCAGGCTTCTGGTGCCTGCAATTTGATTAATACCATTCCTGGATTTATTAAACAGGTTCTTTTCAAGGAAAATCAATTTGTTTCAGGATTGAATTCTAGTGGTGATCACCACCCACCTGGAGTTTCAGATGTCAAAGATAGTTTTATTCCTGTAAATTTCTTGGAGTCTTTTCCGAAACTCACCCAAACTCTACAAGCTTCTTCTTCTGATCATCATCAATCGTCTTCCCTGTCGAAATTTCCGAATTTAACTTTGTTTTTGCAGGAACCACCCATGTTAGATCCTTCCACCAGTACACGAATGTCATTGTCGTCTCCAAACCCTTCATTTCACATCCCCAATCTCGGCCAAATTCAGTGCCAATCCGGCAACAACAACAACAACAACAACAACGACGAAGGATGGCTCAAAATCAATCAGAGTCCGACAAGTGCTTATTATAATCAATCCAAAGGTTTGAGTAGTGATTACTGGCTAAGCACTACCAAGACACAGCCAATGAAGTACACAGGAAGAAGACTAGTACAGCAGCAGCATCAAAAGGGTTCTTCGTTACCGTCTTCTTCGGTTTCTTCATCATCTCATGCAGTGAAGCTGTATAGAGGGGTGAGACAGAGACATTGGGGAAAATGGGTAGCAGAAATAAGGCTACCAAGAAACAGAACAAGGGTCTGGTTAGGGACTTTCGACACTGCGGAAGAAGCTGCCATGGCCTATGACACAGCTGCATACATGCTTAGAGGAGACTATGCACATTTGAATTTCCCTGATCTGAAGCATCAACTCAAGGCAAATTCTCTGAATGGAAACACAGCAGCTCTTCTTGAAGCAAAGTTGCAAGCAATCTCTCATCAGGACATTTCTACTCAAAACAATAATAAGAAGACTACTAGTACTATTGATCATCATCAGCAGCAGCAACCATCACCAAAGAAGATCAATAACACAAAACTCAAGACCAAGGCAGCTAAGAGTGAGAGGCAATTTGAGTTGGAGATCAACAAAGTTGGATCAGATCATCAGGAACAGGTGGTGTTATCAGATGTGGATGCTGTTCAGTTGAGTAGAATGCCATCTTTGGACATGGATATGATCTGGGATGCTCTTTTAGTCTCTGATCATTCATGATCGACAATGTTCTATCACCTCATCATGATTTTTTTTTTTTTCAACATGAAATATGATATTTTGACTTCATGTGGCTATTATGCTTCTTCTTTGAAATAGCAGCATCTATACTTCATGGATTTTTCTTCACCAGGATTAAATGATTAAACTTATGGTTTTTTTTTTTTTTTTTTTTTTTTTTGTTGTGTTTTTTGTTCCATAATTGATCAGATTTAGTTTTTATTTATTTTATTTTTTTATTTTTATTTACATGTGAGGAAGACTTTTGGAGTTTCAAGTTATAATAATTTTGCAGTTTAATATAAGAAATTTGGAAGCAGAAAGAAACATAAGTTTGGTTGTAGTAGCTGCCAAATTTAGAATGTGGAAGGTGGCTTGATGGCCATCTTCTAAAGTCAAAAGGCACATAGAAATATAAAATAGAAAGTAATTGAGTCATTGTAGGACCATTTTGAATGTGTTTTTGCGTTTTTTTTCTTTTCTTTTCTTTTTTTCTTTCTAGTTAATGGGTATTTAGTTGTCATTTGGATAATAGGTATGATTATGACATTTCAAAACTAAATTATTTTGGTCAACAAGGGGCATAGCTCCGCTGGTAGATGGACTAGCTTGGGTTGAATGTGTTCTTACTTTTTTTCGTCTAGTTAATGGGCATATTTAGTTGTCATTTGGACAATAGGTATGATTATGACATGAGAGTTTTTTTTGACAATCCAATTTTTTCTTTTTACACTTCTTTTCTAAAAACACTCAATTCCTAAAATTTAAATTTAAAAAAATTCTAAAGACACTTCATTTTGTTACAAGATTATCTTTTTTATCTTTTTTGAATTAAATTATTAAAAAAAGAAATTATCTCTCATAAATTATTAGATTAATTATTACATATTAAATACTCTCTCCTAAATTTTTAATTACCATATTAAACTCTCTCTCCTTCAATACATATCTCTAATTTTATATATCCATCCTTTCACAAGCAAGACTAACAGTTAAGAAAAGAAAAAAAAAAAAATGTACTAATAAGCTTGATTTTTAGGAACTATATGTATGTATATACTAAAAAAAAAAAAAAACCCTAAAAAAAAGGTACCTTTTTTTTTTTTTTTTTTTTTTTTTTTTAATTTTTTATTTTTAAAAAAAACAAAAATCGAAATATGAAAATGGTTTTTATTACTCTTGTAGGTATGCGATTGTTTAGAAAACTTTAATTCTTTCAATAATCTTAAAAAATCTAAGTTTAATCGAATCTAGTTGAAATAATTTAAGCTTTCAGTTATATATATATATATATATATATATATATATATATATATATTATTTTTTTGAAAATTGACATTTTAGTCTATATATTATTGTTAGTAAAAAACTAAAATATTCATAAAGTTATTTTTTCTTTAACTATTAATCAGAGATTGATAGAAAGTATGGAAATATGATTTTTTTTTTTTTTTTTTTTTTTTAATAGAGAGAGATTAATTAGGAGAGTGTTTATATAGTAATAACATATTTAGGAAAGAGAGTTTAATACGTAATATTTAATCTAATGATTTAGGAGAGATATATATATTTTTAATAATTTAATTAGTCTGCAGTGTCTTTAAATTTTTTTTGTCTTGTTTAGTAATTTTAATTTAGGTTAAAATTGTCATTAATAAAAAAATTTAAATTGGAGTGTGAATAGATAATTTGTGGATTGTAAGGAGAAGCTCTCTTATGACATTTCAAAACTAAATTATTTTGGCCAACAAGGGGTATAGCTCAATTGGTAGATAGACGAGCTTGAGGCTTGATCAAATGACTCACAGGTCAGCAGCTCGAATCCTACCAATGGTAAAAACTTTTAAAAAAATACTTGGTCCTAGATTAATAGATATTGTCAAAAAAAAAAAAAAAAAAAAAAAAAAAAAAATCTAAGGGGGGTGTATTGGATTGGGATTTTAATAGATAATTTTGAGGTGCAAGGATTTTATGGATTTACAAGACTATTAGGATTATTAGGATTGTTAGGATTATACTTTTAGGATTATTATGATTATATGGATTAGACTTTTAGGATTCTGAAAGAGTTTTGGACTTTATTTATAGACTATTAGAATTATCTAGACTTTATTTCAAGACTTTTTGGACTTTTAAAAATATGGACTTTCAAGAGTCGATTGTAGTATTCAATTTTCTCCCCAAGTTCCAATACTCTATAATAGCAATTACATGTGTCAAAAGAAAAGAAAATATGTACAAAGATGTGATTTTCATAGCTAATTCAACAAACAAAACAAACTTAAATTAGAGAGCAAAATAAATAAAAAAAATAAAATAAATGATATATATATATATATATGGTCCCGTTCTGGTCAGTGCGCACTGATGTAACTACATCAGTACCAATGCATATGGATCACTGATTATAGAGAAGTTTTGATAAGTGCATATACAGTTTGAGTCAAAATATGTAAATATAATGGTCCACATCCAACGCACTGATGAAGTTATATCAATGCGTATTGACTTGAACATTTATGTGTGTGTGTATATATATATATATATATATATATATATATATATATATAAAGTACATAAATTGGGGGTTTTTCTAGAGAGGAAGATGACTCGAACCCACAATCTCATGGTGCAAGTATGAAGGGTTTTTAATTAAGGAAGATAGCGACTAGATGAGGTTGGTCTGATTGTAAATCCCTCACACCTGCATCACGAGATTACAGATTCGAGTCCTGTACACACCCCCAAAAAAAAACCCGAATTAATGTAATACTTAAAAATAAAAATAAATTAATTAATTAATTAAGGAAGATAGCAGCTCACATGACACAACTCAACACGACCACAGCACAACACACCCGAGCGGTCCACTCCACAGCTCACCACCCCACAGCACACACACGCTTGCTTTTATAATGAAAACAAACAAAACACCCGCTGCTACAACAATCCCTAGCCCCATTCAACTTTCTAAGTACAACAATATCTCAATCTCAATTTGCTTTATTTTATTTTTTTAATTTTCATTATTTTTTATTTATTTATATAACATATATATTAACCTATAGATGTTGTTTTGATAATGTGTCTACATACATACATACATGATACAATTAAGCGTTTGATGATGTATAATTTATAGAGGGTAGTTTTATGATGTCTTTTGCATATTTGACCGCCACATTTATTATATTCCAATACACCCACCAAATATATGAAATCAAATAAAAAGTCTGGAAAGTATTGAGAAAGAGGGCAAGACAATTTTGGGTTCAAACTATATATACATATCACTAAAAAGTCTAGAAAATTCATTTTGTCATGAAATCCTAAAAATCTTTATCTCAATCCGATACCAGCAGACAATTTCTGCCTCTTAAAAGTCTAGATCCAATACCACAAGACAATAGGGACTTTTTTTAAAAATCTTAAAAGTCTAAATCCAATACCACAAGATAATATGGACTTTTTAAAAAAATCATAAAAGTCTTGATCGAATACCACCAAACTTATCTAACTTGTTAAAAAGTCTCAATCCAATAACACCAGACTTTTACTTCCCCAAATTGTCTAATAAAATCTTGAACCAATACACCCCCCTAAATTATTTTGTAGTAATAATCATAGGGTCAAAAAATTAAATAGCACTTTTTAGGGGTGGTGTTGTGCAAGTAGCACCACATTAATAAGTGTTGTTTAAATAGCACTAAAATATGTGTCCGGACCAAAATACCCTCATATTAGTATTTTATTCTTGATTTTTTTATTTACTTTTAACTATTGATTTTGTCTATGTTTACTCATCAGTTGTTACCCGTTGACTCTAAAGTAGGAAAGACAAAGTTGAAGCCCCACCAGCTGAAGTAAAAAAGACAAAGTTGAAGCCCCACCATTGACAGCGAGATCTGCAAGCAGCCAAGCAGTTCGACGGCACCAGCTCCGGCCCTGAGGTCTTCGACGGCACCGACCACAACGGTGAGGTCTTCGACGGCACCGGCGACAGCAAGGACTTCGACGGCAGCCCCACGACTCCGGCGAGTCGTCTAACACCGATCTCGTCAATCGAACACAGTTCTTGTCAATCTATTTGAGGTATTTTCGTTTGGGTTTTGTTTTGAAATTTAATATTGTTGATTTTCATAAATTTAAACACTTATTGGTTGATTTCCATTCAGTTTTTTGTGAATTTGAAATGTTTTTGTTTGAATAAGAATGGTGGTTGATGTTTGTGAACATGTTGTAGCTTTTACAATTGAGGAGTTAGCTAGACATTAAATTCACGCCACAATCTTTAACGTGAGAGAATGAATATATATATAGCAAATCAAGACTGAAATTCTTGAATGTTTATTTATTTTATTTTATTGAAGTTGTAAATGATACATATGGATTGTCAGTACTCATACGCTTGATTAATGTGATTCGGTTATATATATAACACACTGATTAAGTGATTATACATTTATACTACAATGAAATATGCATTTTATTTTATTTTATTTTATGGTGGGTTTGAGTCGTAACTCATTTTTTCTCATCAAATTCTAAATTATAATTATTCAAAATAAATTGTGATGGGTGTTTAACTGTTTATGCAAAAATCACAAAATAATGCTTTCAATTGATAAGTCAATAAAAGGGCTGGTCTTGTGCAAGTCAATATACTGTGTGTGTCCATGCATTGCAAGTCAACAAACACAGTTACACACTATACGATATATAAACAGTTGTCAATATACTGTGTGTCCACCCTCTCCGGCGGGTCGTCTAACACCGATCTCGTCAATCGAACACAGTTCTGGTCAATCTATTTGAGTTATTTTCGTTTGGGTTTTGTTTTGAAATTTGATATTGTTGATTTTCAGAAATTTAAACACTTATTGGTTGATTTCCATTCAGTTTTTTGTAAATTTGAAATGTTGTTGTTTGAATAAGAATGGTAGTTGATGTTTGTGAATTTCAAATATTTCGATTTTTGTTGTTTTGAATTCGTTTAATCCAAACAAAAAGGAAAAGAATTTGTGATGATGGTGGGTTAGGGTTTTCTGTTTAGAGAAGAAGATGAACAATCAATAGTAAACATACAAAAATAGATGATTTTTTTGCATGAGAGTGGTGGTGGTGTTGTTTTGTGTTTTGCTTTTTAATAATTTTGTTGGGTCCTTATCATCACCAACTCATAGTCACACTTTTTAGTGTCTACTTTGGAATTACTTTCCCTCTTTTTGTGCATTTTCAATTCGTGAGATTGGTTTTGGACCATTTGTTGCTGTGGGCTGCAAATTTGCAATTTGTAATTGCATCACATGTGCAGTGCAGTAGATTACTAGATTTTGCTCTCAAATTTGTAATGGAAATAGATTCAAGGATGGATAACTGTTGTTCTTTGCTATTAAATATAACATAATAAATCTTGAATGGAAAAATTAAAATTAAAAAAACATTAAAAAAATTGGTGCATACATCACGAACCAACAAGTCATGTGAATCACATAACCCATTTTAGGCCTCTTTGTTGCATCAGGATCCACACATCGGAGAGCAACCAACATGAATGATTATCCACCATAGATGTGATGATGCTAAAGAAAGAAAGAAATCAGTTAGAAAGATATATATGTGACTATGTGCTGATGCTAAAGAAAGAAAGAAATCAGTATGGTGGCAAAACTTATTTTCGGGACTTAAATCATAATTATCGAGACTTATATCATTATATTCGAGACTTATTTTATATTTTCGAGACTAAACATATATATTCGAGACTTAATTGTGAATATTCGAGACTTATTGTTATATATACATTTAAACCCAGTTGGAAAATTATGCTGATATTTATGCTTTATAACTGAAAGCTTCTATCAAATTCTCACAGATTTTATTCATTTGGGTTTAAAGCTTATACAAGTTCTTCATGATTGAAATTGTGAAGACCACATTATCTAACATTTACCACCTGATATTATTATTCATCCTCTTTCGTTTGTATTTGATCCAGCTATTAATTCCAATGAATGTTGGAGGCGGTCATTGGTTAATGGCTAAAGTGGGACTAACACTGCGATCCATCCGTCTATATGATCCAGTGGGGCAGCCAGTTGAGTACCAAGTTCGCAATCAACAACTTGCTTGTTTACGATGGTTTCTGCCTTCAATGCTTAATCAAATTTGTTTTTACAAAAAGAAACGGAAGGGCACAAATATGAATTCGGACCCATTTCATATGGAGTTAGTACCACCACATAACTTTCCCCAACAAAAAACTGGGTAAGTAACACAACTATAATGCTTACATAGATTTGAAATCTTTATTCTATTTATAAGAAAATTAACTTCTTCTAAAAGTCTTTACAGTGGCAATTGTGGAGCACTCACATTAGCATTGATTGAGCATACTGTGGCAAAGAGAAAGAAGTTGAATTGGACTGATGAGCAAATGCCTCATATGCGACTGAAAATGGCTGTGGAAGTTTTTTCAAACTCCATTGTTTTGGTCTAGTGAATGCGATTACAATGGATGGATATTTTGTTTATTACGGACGGATGTATGAATGTATTTATCATGTTTATTAACAACGGATGGATTTTTTGGTTACGGACGGATGTTAATCAATTATGTAGATTACTTTTGAATGGTTATGTTGGATAGAATTGACATAGACATCTATAGATTGACTGTGTTTATAATGAATATTTTGAATGAATGGAATTGAATGGTCCATTATCAATGGAAAGAGGTTTATTTATTTATTTTATGGATGGTTTTGTTGTCAGTAAGTCTCGAATTTATTATATTCGGGACTTGATATCCAATATTCGAGACTTATTCGGATTATTCGAGACTTATTACAATTATTTCGAGACTTAATAGGTACTTTCGAGACTTATTACAATATATTCGGGACTTATTTGGTTATTTTGAGACATACTGGATACAAATGATATTTTGTATTACAAATCTTTACGCCTACAATAATGAATTTTATAATGCAACATAACACCTACTAACCATCCACATGCAAATTACAAACCAAGAAATGTCATTTAGCTTTTACAAATAATAAAGTGGATGTCCATACATATCATCTAGAAAGTACGCTTAATGACAATGGAAGCATTACAGTCATCCAGAAAGTGAGATAAAGTAAAATAAATTCATTAGAGTCATCCAAGGATTTCGTCCTTCTTTGGCCAAGTTTTTTTGTTGTGCTTGACTTTATGGCACAAACTACATTTCCGACGGTATGCATCTAGAATGGTACTGCTGGAACTGGGGCCCGGATTCATACACCGACGTGAATTGTGACCATGTGTTCCGCATTTTTTAAATTTTTGTTTACTAGGCCTCTCGGAGGCGGAGGCAAATCGAGTTCTTCGAGGCCGACCAGATTGTGTATGGATATCAAGCGTTAACACGACCCGATCTCTGATGTCTTCTGGAACTACCCAAGGATTTGGATGACCCACCGGCATGATAGGTATAGAATATGCATCGGCAAGGACTTCCTTTTTGTAATAATCCGCACATAAGAAAGTGTAATCCAAGTTTCGCTCCCTGTGAATTTAACAACAAATAACATTCACCGTAATTACAATCATAGAATAATTGTTATTGAAGAGCGGAACAAAAAAATAAAAATAAATAAATATATACCTAGCAGCTGCAAGTGCATGAGCACAAGGTAGTTGATCAAGATCGAAAACCTTGCATGTGCATGTCTTTTCCAACAAGTTAACTGTCCATTGGTCTCCTCGTAGCTTCACTAGAAATATGTTCCAATCAACATGAGTCGCAGTCATATGATTACATTCAGCTATTCGCTCTGCAATCTCCTCATGTGCAGCGTCGGTGAGTTGATAACGCATGTTTAACGCGTTTTGGTGACAATTATAAAACCATTTTTGGAGCATGTTCCTAATGAACTCCGCCAATGTCATCACTGGTAATTTATGAGCAAATCTTAAGCATGAATTAAGACATTCAGCAATATTGCTTGTCATCATGGAAAAAATTAAAACCATATGAAAACTAGTTAAAAAATTACTGTCAAACTAATTCATCCCAGTAAGTCTCGAATTTTTCCATTTAAATCTCGAAATAGATAAAAATAAGTCTCGAAAAGGTATAAATAAGTCTCGATAATATATAAATAAGTCTCGATAATATATACATAGGTATCCAACATTATATAAGTCTCGATTATAGAATAACAATATGTCCCGAAAATAACAACGTTAAGTCTCGAAAGAATCAAATAAGTCTCGAAAAACAGACACTGTTCCAGCTAATCAGATCGAAATGGAGAATTAGCTTCAGTTCAACATAAACATCTAACAATTTGAAAGTGCAAGTTTCCAAACCAGAACTAAAAAAATGTCATTCACGAGTTAATCCCATACTTTATGGAGGAAATGTACCTTATCAACTCTTCCAATAATCCAAATAGCTTGTCAAGATCTGAAATTAAATATGGAGAAATTGCATTAGTTCAACATAAACATCTAACAAATTCAAAGTGCAACCTTGAAGACCAAAACTGAAAAAATTGTCTAACAAATGAACGGGTTTCTTCAAATTTACCTTCCAAAAATCCAATTACCTTGTCTGAATCCGAAATTACTACACGAAATTACTCTTCAAGAATGGAAGATTGAGCTGAAAACTGAAACCTGGTTGAGCTGAAATTACTCTTCAAGAATGGAGGATTGAGCTGAAACAACTTTGGTTGAAAACCGAAAATGGAAGATTGAGCTGAAACCTGAGTCGACTTTGGTCAAGAATGGTGCTTGAAAAGTGAAGATGGAAGAATGCTCTGTGTCTTGGAAGAAAGGAGTTCACTGTTTGCCAAAGTGAGGGAAAACGAAAATTGAAAATAAAAATGAATAGTGGACAAAAGTAATAAAAGTGGACAACAGTAAAATTGGGGGCATTTTGGTCTGAATTCCCTTTTTAGTGCTATTAAAACTAGACTTATTAATGTGGTGATAGTTGCACAAGTCCAAGTTTTATAAGTGCTATTTTGCCCCATTTCCTCATAATCATATATCCCCACTAATGCACAATTTATTATTATTATTTTTTGTTTCAACATGCCTTCAAAATAGGTAAATATTTTTGCAATCTTTTTAATTTTAATTTGTACTTCCAAATTACACATAAAAATGATAAAATGATTGTTTTTAAATCATAGAAGCTATTCATTACCAAAAAAAAAAAAAAAAAAAAATCTTTAACTTTCTAGCATCAATTTAATAACTTAAGTTTATAATATTCAGATACAAACAGAGAAAAAAAAAGAGCACAAGACTTTAATAGCCGTATTAAGTTTTGCATTCTTTTTCAAGTCTTTGATCGAGATCTAATTTGCATTGGGTCGAGACTTGTCGGCATTTGTTGGACTGGCGATGGATGCAAGAGGAGAATTGGCATCCTCTAGCGACTTAAAAATCACCAGAGGATGCAGGTTCTCATCTAAGAATAGAGGGAAACCTCCTCCAGTGTCGGGCGCCGGAAAGTCATGAATAGAGGAGGCTTTCGCCTCCCTCTTCACCGGTCGAAAATCCAATGCTTTGAATAGCCGAAGGATGGTTGTTATCCTCTGGCCAGCTGAGGAGGCAGATCCTCTTTCATTTTGGCCGTAGAGGAGCCTCCAAGAATGGAGGCGTCCTTCAAGACCATCCTCCAATGACTGGTAGAGGCGATCTAGCCAACTCCATTGTCGGAGGATGTCACCGAAGGATGTCAGATGATCATCCTCCAGCATTAGCTCATGATTTTTTTTTTTTTTTTTTTTTTTAATTTGGTAATATTGTCTTATATAAATTTATTTTTATTAGATGAAAAAAAAAAAATACTAACATTATATTCGTTTGCAATACTATGTAAAAATAAATAACTTCGACATCCAATTGCATAAATTTTATCATGATGTTTATTTTAGTAATTTTAAAATTGAGTTTACCAAACACATTTTTATTTTATTTATAAGTAGATTATTTCTTAAAAGTTAAGTAATAAGTTGCTCTAACCAACAATCTCAAACATAGCATCTAGGAGAAGAATCTGTGTGATTTAGACTTTCGTCTATGCACTTCTTTTTAAGTTTTTGGACTAATTGCACAAACGTCCCCTAAGTTTAGGCATAATTGTATGTATATGGAATTTTTACCCATAATTGCACAAACATCCCCTGTAAATCTGTAATTAGTTGACTTCGTTAAATCTAACCATTGACCACAATTTTAACCAAAAAATAACTAAAGTGCCCCTAGTTACCTATTTTATAATTAATTATATATATACTCTCTTTTTTTTTTTGACAATTTATATATATACTTAAAAAAATAATTATATATATATATTTTAAAAAATAATTATATATATACTTAAAATTAATAATTATATATAATACTTAATTTATTTATTTAAAAAAATGGATTATAAAAATGTAAAAAATGGATTAAAAAATGGATTATAAAAATTGTTAAATAAATAAATTAAGTATTGTATAAAATTATTATTTTAAGTATATATATAAATTGTCAAAAAAAATAAAGTATATATATAATTAATAATAAAATAGGTAACTAGGGGCACTTTAGTCATTTTTTGGTTAAAATTGTGGACAATGGTTAGATTTAACGAAGTCAACTAATTACAGGGGATGTTTATGCAATTATAGGTAAAAATTCCATATACATGCAATTATACCTAAACTCAGGGAACGTTTGTGCAATTAGTCCTTTTTTTTTTTTTTTAATGAGATCAGATGTAATTAGAATTCAGATAGTTTATCTGCCACATCTCTTTATAGACGTATAAAAAATTCCAAGATTATTGAATCTCATTTACATTAGGATTTAAACGTTTAGTATTCATCATATTTGAAGATTAAAAACTGAAATTTTTTTTTTTTTTTGAAAAAAAAAAAAAAAAACCTAGAAATTTTGTAATGTCATTTTGAGATTTATTTGTTAAAAGGTATAAAATAAAATTTAAGAATTATTAAAGTCTCAATCAAGCCAAAACTTTTACTCGTGAGATAATAAGTCTTCACTAAAGGCCAAGGCTTATAAGTCAAGTCTCGCTCTTTGGCCCAAATTAAAGGAAGGAAAATTTGACTTGTGGAAGGAAGCAAGGATATTTTTGCCCAAAATTCACTTATAAGTGCTAAAAAAACTCAAATTATTATATTTATGCCATTTTAAAAATCAAATATTGGCTGCCTTTTGGATAATCTGTCCTCTCAGACTGGTCTAGTGCAGTAGTTGTACTAGTTCAAAATTACAAAAGATAAAGCAATAGCAAAAAAGGAAAAGCAATCACGATTCACAAGCTTGCAAATTTCTTGAAAAAGTCAAAAGTAAACCCAAACTAAGATTCCTTAACAAAGAACACAATCATTATTCTAACCTAACTTCTACTAAACACTGCTAATTGTAATTGCTATAACATTCCAACGAATCTACAGACTCTGCCAAACACTATTAATGCAATGAGTGAGGACTAAACACTACTGGCAGGATATAGAGGATTCAAATCAGAAATATAGAACACTATTCAAACCCAACAAGATATAAAAGAAAGAAAATGGGATACAGAAAACCACCCTTTCCTCCTTTTCTACGGATAAAGTTTCACCGTAGCTAATCACTAAAATAGTATTACTTTCTTCAAATATACTAGATTCTAGTGTTACAAATCCTCCACATGCATTCCAGAACTGCTGATAAATGTTAGTAATGAATGCAAATTGGATAGATTAAATGTTTTAATGAGAGTTTGACTAGTAATTTCACCACACTTAGGCTCTCACAGATTCAATAACCTGGTGTAAGTCTTACACCCTATAAAAGTTCAACAGTTCACTGATTAAATACCAATTTCTCATTGTGTTCAAGCCTATTATCTCAACCACATTGCCCTTAGTGCAATATTTTGCTAGTTCAAATTTACAAAAGATAAAGCAATATCAGAAGTGGAAAAGCAATCACAAGCTTGCCTAACTTCTAAAAAAGGTCAAAGTAAACCAAACTCTCATTAAAAAGATTCTCCTAAGAAAGAAAACAATCACTATTCTTACCTAACTTCTACTAAACACTGCTTTAGCCCATTCCACCGAACCTACAGACTAGGATACTGTCCTTAATGCAATGAATGATATTACAGCAAGAAGCCTGAATTTTAGATTTCACATCAATTAGAGTAAATATAGAGGATTCCAAACAGAAGAACTTTGAAATTTGAACTGAAACGCTATTGAAACCCAAGAAGAACCAAAGAAGATATTAAAAGAAAGAAAAAGGAAAATGAAAAACCATCCTCTCCTCCTTTTCTACAACGAAAGTTTTGTCCAAGATCACACAAGTTGGCTTCACAATCACTACAACAGTGTTATTTTCTTAAAATACTATATTCTAGTGTTATGAACCCTCTACATCCATTAGCAAACAGGTAATAAATGTTAGTAGTGAATGTAAACAGTGATGGATAAAATACTTAAATTATAGAGACGGGCATAATAGAATGACATAGAAAACAACATCTGTGGTAGCTGATTAGTGAATGCTTAACACAATCACCACAGTTACTCATAATCATGGAAAAATGTGGTTAATCCAATCCTACTATAATAAAACACCATCTACTAAAGATGAGTATTTGACTAGTATATTCACCCCACCTAGTATCCTCAGTGGCTTTCTCTGTTTTTCACACCAATAAAACTACCCAATTCCTCATTATGTTCAAATCTATGATTTGCATTTACAATAATGCTAGGTATCCCAACTCGTGATGTAATCACTAATTTCAACTAACATATGAATACATATCATTTACGATATATCTCAACTGTCATATGTCAATTGAATTAAAGGGTCACATCAATAGTTGGGATACAAGATGAGAAATAAGTTTTACATATTTAGGCATTTAGCATTATTGTTAGCATTTATAGTGAGTAGAAGAACATAGGTTACAATTGAAAGTAAACTTTCAAATGTGTGGGCATCCATGTCCATTTGGGAACAGTCATCTCCACGAAAGGCATATAGATGAAAAGATAACGACATTGAACTCATATAAACACCTAAAATTCCTCAAATCTGCTACAAAAAACGACCAATCATCATAGATAAAACATTTATTTATCATATTCAAATATGCCAATCAAAGTAATACAGACCAGGATAGAGCATTTAATACAACATCAAACTGATTTCTCAACACACCCAATAAAAGGCTCCTAACACATAATAAATAGATCACTGAAATCTCAAACAAACCCCAGTATCAACAGTCAAATCAACACAAACTATTTTTGGGTATTATTATTTCTTGGTACTGCTTTTACCTCCGGCGTCCCCACCAGACGCCGACTGCGCCGCCTTCTTTGCCGTCTTCTCTTGCAAAGCCTTGGCGTCCCTGAACAAACATCACAATCAAAGTCAAAATCAAAAAATCTATTTTCAAAAATAAAAATAAAAATTTGAATGAAAATCGAAACCTCTCGCGGCGTTGTTCAGGAGTCAAGCCGTCGTCTTTGTTCTTGCTACCCTTGCCGCCACGAGCCTGAGCTCTCTCGCGATCTTTCTCCCTCTGGTTGCCGCGTGAGATCCCAATAATCAACTTGAATTACGGAAAACTAATTGAAATAAAAATCAATCGTAAAGACTTAAAAAGCAATAAAAGCCATGAAATTAAAAAGCGCTAGAAAATTGAAAAATATCAAAAAGAAAAAAGGATATGAGTCATGTTCTTGTCTTCCTGGATTTCGGAGATTCCTGCAACTTCAACCCAAACGAAAGGTCAATGGCTCAATGCCACCAAACTCCACTTTCTTTCTCTTTTATATTTTTTCTAATTATCTTCTTCTCTCAACTTGTTTTTATTTTAGGGCATTTATTCAAATTTCCCTGTACTTTGACTTATTCTCCAAAATCCACTCTCTAGTTTCATTTTTCGCCAAAATACCCAGCAAATAACCCCCGACTCCCCCTAAGGTTTGCTCTTTTACACGTGGAATCAAATTTATCAAACACTGACACTCACCTCCCCTGCCATTAGTCAAATTTAACCATTGACCAAGTTTGACTCTCAAAGATACCATGCCCATGGAATTTTTAATTAAAAAATAGGGTTATTGGCACAAATATCCCCTTAACTATACACGAAATCGCAAATTGCACCCCCCCAAACTATTGTTTATTGGCAAAACCTGATGGACTGGTAATAAAACCTAGTTTTCGTTTGATGAGCCTGACACATGCAATTACACTAAGGGCATTAGTGTCATTTTGCATTGAATTTTAAAATTAAAATTAAAAAAATAAACAAATTTAGTTTTTCTTTTAATAGAAAAAAAAATTAAAGGAAAATGGAAACAAATTAAAAAAAAAAAAAACCAACACCACCACCACTCATGTCTCATCAGTCATCATCATCATCATCTTCCACATCTCCAATACTCAAACCCTAACCTAATCTACCACAACTCAAACACCCAAACCCTAGCTGCTGCCACCACCACCACCACCATCACCACTCAAACACCAAAACCCAGCTGCTGTGTCTTCTCTCTCTCTCTCTCTCTCTCTCTCTCTCTCTTTTCACATCTGGTTTGTTGTTCTCTCTCTCTCTCTCTCTCTCTCTACATCTGGTTCTAGCTGCCGCATCTTCATATCGCGCTCAATCTCCTTCCAGCCACCGTCGCGTCTTCTTTCTCTCTACACATCTGGTTCATTGCTCTCTCTCTCTCTCTCTCTCTCTCTCTCTCTCTCTCTTCGCAAACCTATCTCCATTGATCTCCTCCATTACCGATCTCTGGTCAATCTTCTCTCTACCTTCTTTCTCTTCTATTTCATCAATTTTGTGTTTGGGTTTTGGTTGTGGTTGACTGGTGCGATTTCTAGGTATGGCATTGTGTTCTTGGTGCAATTTCATGTTATGGTGTTGTGTTCGTGGTGTTATGGGTGGGTGGTTTGACTGGTGTTTTTGATGGGTATGCTTGGTATTCTTGGTGTTCTTATTTGATGATGGTTTCTGGGTTTGGTGTTTGAATTTAGGTTAGGTGGTCTAGTGGGGAGTCGGTTTCTGGGTGATGGTGGTCTATGGGGTTTTTGGAAAAAATTTGAGGGCTAAGGTTTGGAGATTGAGATGAATGGTGGTATGGGTTTGGTCTGGAGATTGGGTTTGGTTTCTGGTGTTGATTCTGAAGAATTGGAAAAAAAAAATTGAAACAGATTTTGAAGAATAAAAAATAGGTTTCAGAAATTGGGTTTTGATTGTCATGAATAGAAAAGAAAAATAAAAAATGATTTTGATTTTGATTTCTTTTTTATTCTTGAAAGTTTTTATTTTGGTTGGTTTTTTTTTTTTTAATTTGTTTTATATTATTTTGTAAATATATTTTAAAATTAACCTCATGAAGAATTTAAGGTGTTATTCCAATTTTAACCTTACTTACAAATGCAAGTGACTAGAAAGATAGACGGAAATTGGGTTCCGTTACCAGTCCGTTGGGTTTTAACAATAAACGATAGTTTGGAGGGTTTAATGTCTAAAAAAACATTTATAGGACAATTTACAAATTCGCATATAGTTCAGGGGCCATTTGTGTCAATAGCCCTAAAAAATAAAAAGAAAAAACTGCTTTTTAAAAATGGATCTATTTTATTTTTAAAAAGTGGAGATCCATAACCTTTGGAAATGGAGATCCATAACCTTTTGTTTTTTTGTTTTTTGTTTTTTTCTTTTAATTTTTCAGTTAATCTCCACCATCCATCTTGAGATGGACAATGGAGATCTATTTTTTTTTAAATATATATATATATATATATATATTGTTTTTTTTTAATTTATTTAAATAGTTTTTTTTTCTTTCAATTAATCTCCTTTTTTTTTAAAAAAAATTATTCATTTCTTTATACTTTTTAAAAAATATATATATATTATATATGATGAAAATACCTTTAGTTTTGAGTCACTTTGACAATGGAACTTGGTTAATGATTAAGTTTGACTAACGATATATGAGATGAGTGTCAATTTTTAATAAAGTTAATTTCGCGTGTAAAAAGAAAAATCTCACAGAGGTTGATGTTATTTACTCTTATATAAGTCTCCAAAATCCCGATGTCATTCGTTAGTATTTAGTTAGTGAACCTTTAAAAACTAAGGGTAAATAGGAAAATTACTAGCCTTATGCAAGGGTTGAAAAGGTTGAAAAGTTGTTTGAATAAATATTAAAAGAGGGCTTCTTTTGACAATCCAATTTTTTCTTTTTACACTTCTTTTCTAAAGACACTCCATTCTCAAAATTTTAATTTAAAATAATTCTAAAGACACTTCCTTTTGTTCCAAGATTATCCTTTTTATCTTTTGGCACTCCTATTATAAAGACACTCCATTTTAAAAAATAAATTTCTAAAGACACTCCATTTTATTTTAATCAAAGTTAGGATGAACCATCATAGCATTTGGATTCATTCGAGGAGTAATTTTTTTTTGAATTAAATTATTAAAAAAAAATTCTCTCTCCTAAAGCATTAAATTAAATATTACATAATAAACACTCTCTCTTAAATTTTTAATTACCATATTAAACTTTCTTTTCTCCAATATATATCTCTAATTTTCTATCTCCATTCTTTCTCAAGTAAGGCTAACAGTTAAGAAAAAAAAACTTACAAATAAGCTTGATTTTTAGGAACCGTATATATATTAAAAAAAAAAAAAAAAAAAAAAAAAACTCAAAAAATAAGTACCCTATTTTTTCAAAAAAAAAAAAAAATTGAAATATGAAAATGCTTTGTGTTACTTTTGTAGGTATGTGATTGCCTAGATAACTTTAATTCTTTCATTATTCTTAGAAATTCTAAGTTTAATCGAATCTAATTACAAAAAATCAAGTTTTCATATATATATATATATATTTAAAAAAAAAAAAAAAAAACAAGGTATTTGTATTGACTTTTTTATATACAGTCTCATATTAAAATTTGAACATACAAACTTGAAGTAACATATATTAATAGATATACATATGAAAGGTTAAAAAAGTAAAACTTAGGGCCTGTTCCTTTTTACATATGATATCAGAAGTTGTCTTAAAACCAATTTTCAGATCTTTTGTTTGTTTTTGTAAGGCACTTGGTGATCTGAAAATGGGTCAAAAAGAATTGAAAAATTTAAGTTGAAAAAACTGACTTTTATCTGAAGCTTAGGTTCTAGGGATGTCAAAATTACCCATTGGTCGAGGGACTCGTGGGGACCCATCCTGTTAGGGGCGGTTTTAACCGTACCATTTAATTTGTGGTATGGAGTTGGTATTTTTTTCAATCCCTGATTTATTTTCGGTACAGTTACGGGATTTCAAGTTCCCACCCCACCCCGTCCCCGTACCCGTACCCGCTATCAATATATATATATATATATATATATATATATACATAATTAACATAATTTTCCTTCATATTTTTCCCTCCCACTAACATAATTTCCCCTCTCTTTTTTTTCCCCATATTTTTCCCTCCATTGAATGATTGAAACACTACTTCATTCCAAATCATTATATATATAATATACCCCTCACACTATTATCTTCATATTATTCAATAATATTTATATGATCGTTATCAAAAAATCATATAAAATACATTAATGGGATGTGGATGGTATGAGACGAAAAACCGATTATCTAATGGGGAATCTCCGTACCCACACTGTTTATTTTTAGATGGGTATTCATTGGGGATGGTATTTCTCATACTAATTGGTATTGAGAATGATAATGGAAAACCCATCACCGACCCGTACCATTGACATCCCTACTTGGTCCACTTTAATATATTTAACACTTTTCTTCCAACAATATCCTTACACAGCCTAACAATTACAACGGTATTTTAGCAAAAAGTAAAACAAACCCACCCAACTTTACCTCTGCTCCTTTCATTGTCTGACAAAGAGGAATAGAGGATGGAGCAACACGCCTGTTGCTTCTTAAATTTTAATAAATAAATTTAACTTATATTTTAATTGTTTATTCATTAATTATATTTTTAGTATTTATCACTTTATATTTATAAATGTAAATTTAAGTAATAATAATTCATATTTTCAATTTTTTTTTTTAACACATGCATACTTTCAAATATTAATCTAATTAATTAAAAATCTTAAAATATTATAATTATATAAAAAAATAATTATATTAGATACAAATATATATATATATATATATATATATATATATATATATATATAACCATAAATAGTTACAAGAACATATATGTCTTATTACCTGCAGTTTTCAAATATTTATATTCAGACTTCATAAATGAAAAACAAACATATCATTCAAGTGTTAGATTTCAATCACTGTTTAGACTTTAACAATTTCAGACCTATTCAGATTTTAAACAAAAAAACAAACCCTACCTTAATGCATTTTTCCAATGATGTCTCTTGGTCTCTACAATCAAAGAAGTTGTTTGAATAATCTCACATTGCGCATTTGCCCACAAGTTGAGGCGGAGACAAGTTGACAAGGGAGCGGGTAGAGGCCATGGACCCATCAAACAAAACTAATGTTGGTCAATCAAAAAATTTAATCAAAAAACCAATTCAAATGATGCGGTAAGTAGGGTGGTAACGGAACGGATCGGATCAGAAGTGTCCCATACCTGAAACCCGATTTGTACGAGTCGCCTCAAACCCAACCTATGCCCCGAATGGGTTTTTCCGCCCCAAACCCGACCTGAAATGACAAGGGGTGCCCCATACCCGACCTGAAATGACCCATTTCATTTTTTTTTTTCTAAATTTTTTTTTCTCAATCCACTAAATATACAAATTATTTTACCATACAATTCAATTTTAAGACATTGACATAAATTTCAACACTCAATTAAATTTTAAAATACATTTAAATTAAAATATATATACAATATTTTCTTTTTTGATTGCAAATTTAAATATACACTTAAATACAAACATACACTACAGAAAAACATTTTAACATACACTTAAAATTCATACATAAACTTAAATTTAATAGAACACAACATCTAAGTTTAATAAACTTTAAATTTAAACATAAAATGCAATTAGGTAAAGAGATAGAGATTAGAGATTTGTTTTTCCCTTTATATTTTTATATTTTTAAAAATAATTATATAAATACCGGGTCAAACAGGTCAAGTTGGGGCATAAAAGGTTGACCAATACCCGACCCAATAAAAAACCGGGTCAAAAAAGTTTGACCCATACCCGATCCGAGCCTTATTTTAAGTGCTCCAAACCCACCCCGAGCGGATTAGAGCCCCACCGCCGGTTCGGTGCAGGTTGGGGATTTGTGCCACCCCTAGTGGTAAGTGATTGGTCCTTACCATATCATTCATTACATCACCCCATGATTTGTGTGGTGATGACAACTCTTTTGCTGTATCATTTGGATTGAATTTTGGTTTATATAGTATTACTCCAAATATATATTGAAATTTAGATTTTAAAGACTCTTTAAATAATCTAGAGGTTGCTGATCTAAATTTTTCAGGATGTTTTTTTTACTTGGTGTAATAAACAAGAGGGTGGATGTTTTGTGGCCAGGAAATTAGATAGGGTGCTTGCAAATACAGCTTGGATGGGGACATATGGCAATACTTAGGTTGATTTTCTTGAGGCATGAATTTCAGATCATTCCCCTTCTGTGGTTACTATAGGTAAGTTAAAGAGTTTTGGTCCTCGTCCTTTTAAATTTTTTAGTTTTTGGGCTGAGAATGCAGATTTTTTGAATTGGGTTGAAGAGGGATGGAGGTTACATGTTGAGGGAGTTCCTATGTTCAGATTATATGCTCGGTTGAAGGCTATTAAACGCATTTTGAAGGATAAGACTTCGATTTGTTATGAGGTTATCCATCAAAAGGTTGCTCAAGCAAAAGAAAGATCGGAGCAAGCTCAGAGAGAGATTTTAATGTATGGTGGGCAGGTTGATTGTGTCCAAAAAGAGAAAGAATGTCTTCATGAATTTCTTTCGATTAGTAAGGCTGAGGAAGCTTATTATAAAAAAAAAGTCTCGTGTTAAATTGTTGAATTTG
Organism: Acer saccharum; assembly: GCA_030490815.1. Classification (NCBI taxonomy): domain Eukaryota; kingdom Viridiplantae; phylum Streptophyta; class Magnoliopsida; order Sapindales; family Sapindaceae; genus Acer; species Acer saccharum. The sequence continues at coordinate 16,177,718 of CM059869.1, forward strand.
GGGGATCAAAATTCCTCATATTTTTTCAAGCTAGTTAAAATCCGAGCTTCTAGGAATTTAATCACTCACTTGTGGGATGATAATGGGGGTAAAGTGGTTGAGGAGAATCAAATTAAGCAAGTTGTTGTTGATTTTTATAAGAAGCTTTTGGGTTCTGAGTCTCTTATTTTCAATGAAGATAAAGCCAACTGAGTCTCTAAACTTATTACTAAGCGAATTACTACTGTTCAGTGTGCTATGCTACAGGTTGAGGTTACTGATACAGAAATTATGGCTACTGTGTTTGCTATGAAAATGAGAAAGCCCCTGGTCCTGATGGTTTTCCTATTGAGTTCTTTAAGAAGGCTTGGTCTATTGTTGGTCGGGATGTTATTGTTGCTATTAGGAATTTTTTCCAATATGGAAAGCTTCTAAAAGCAGCAAATGCTACAATTATCACGTTGGTTCTGAAGAAAGTAAATCCTTCAAAAATGGGTGATTTTCGTCCTATCTCCTGTTGTAATCTTATCTACAAGTGCATTACTAAGATTTTGGCGAATCAGTTGGTTTTTTGTTTGGAGGATTTAATTAGTCCTAACCAAATAACTTTTATTCCTAATAGAAGTATTGTTGAAAATGTGTTATTAGCTCAAGAAGTTATGAAGAATTATCATAAGAGTGGTGGATCGGCTCGTTATACAATGAAGGTGGATCTTATGAAGGTTTATGATTCTGTCAATTGGGACTTTGCTCTTCATAGTCTTTGTTGTTTTGGTATGCCTGGAAAATTTGTTTCTTGAGTTTGGGAGTGTATTACTTCTCCTCGATTTTCGGTGGCTGTAAATGGTACTTTGGTTGGTTATTTTGAGGGGAAGAGAGGTTTTAGGCAAGGTGATCCTTTATCTCCTTATTTGTTTGTTTTGTTTATGGAAGTTTTGTCTAGTCTTTTGACAGAATGTATGGTTAAGAGAGAGGGATTTGGCTATCATCATCGCTGCTCTAAGGTTGGTCTCACCCATCTATGTTTTGTGGATGATCTTCTCATTTTCTCGGAGGCTAGTGTGCATTCTATTAGTGCTGTCCATAAAGTTCTTAGTGAGTTTGAGTCTCTCTCTAGTCTGAAAGCAAATCCTGATAAGAGTACTTGTTTTTGTGCTAGGGTCTCTCCTTTGGTTTAATCTCAGATTCTTTCTACTCTGAAGATGGGTGAAGGTAAACTTCCAGTTCGTTATTTAGGAGTTCCCTTGATTTCTTCTCGGCTGTGTGTAGCTGATTGTGATACTATGTTGGACTGTTGGAGAAAATTACTACAAGAATAAATTCTTGGCTTTCTAGGAATTTATCATTTGCTGGGAGGTTGCAACTTATTTCTTCTGTGCTGTATAGTGTGCAAGTTTATTGGAGTAGTATTTTCATTTTACCAAAGTGAATTATTAGAGCAATTGAACAAAAATTTAATATATTTCTTTGGAATGGTAATGATGAGGAGAATGCTAGAGCTAAAGTTTCTTGGAGTGTACTTTCTATGCCAAAAAAAGAGGGGGTGTTTAGGCATTAAAAAGCTTCAGGAATGGAACCAGGCAACCATGATGAGGCATATTTGGAGTTTGTTTGTGAAAGCTGGATCCCTTTGGGTTACATGGGTAAAGGAAAATCTTCTAAAGGGTAAGAGCTTTTGGCAAGTTTCTACCCCTCAGATTTGCACTTGGAGTTGGAGAAAATTGTTAAAGCTTAGAGATGAAGCAAAACATTTTGTCTCTTTTGATGTAGGTAATGGGAAGAATATTCATCTTTGGTTTGATGCTTGACACCTAGATGGGGTGCTTTATGAGAAGTATGGGCATAGATTTTAACCAACTATTACCAATTTTGTGATTAGTCAGTTTTCAATGAGCAACCCCTATCTAGTCAAATATAACAATCAAGTGTAAAATACGGAAAATAAATAACACTTGAATTTTTACGTGGAAACCCACACAGGAAAAACCACGGGCTGTTATGTGCACCACACACAAACCTCAATCCACTAATTGTAATGGCAATTACAACCTAGGTTGACTACGTCAAACTTACACGGTTACTAATCTACCACTACTACCCGCAGGCCTTTAAAAGTGAATCTAGTCCATTGCTTGCAAACTACCAAATGGTAACTACAAGTCTTAACTCTCTAAGAGAAGAGATAACACAACCTAAGGTGAATATATGCAATATTCAAGATGCTAAAATGCTAGGTTAAACATTCAAGCTTATCTAGGCATTGATGGACATGTTAAAGAGATTCCTAGATATCATATGGCTATATGGCATTCATACAACCGAGCTATATGTGCAAAACAAACTCTATAGGCAATAACTATCACAAAAAACTCACAAAGCACAATAAACACAATCTTGAAACTAGTCAAATCATAAAGATGCAATCTTGAGACTAGTCAAGTAATAAAAAAATTATCTTGTAGAGAAAGAACATGTGAAGTGATGTAAACAATGTTCTAACTACAAATCATGTGAGTAAAGAAGAAAACCCTATAAAAATCAAACTAGAACATGCTAGATGATATATGAAACATGAAAGTATGATAAGTGTTTGTGATTTGAGTAATAGAGATCAAGTCTTGATACCTTTGTTTTGAAGATACTTAATAGCTCTCAAAAGATGTAATTTTTGCTCTAAAAAATGACCAAAGGCTATCAAGACATATATATATATATGAGATCCAAGCAAAGTGGTGTCATTTTGGAAAAAACACTCTAAATTCTTGTCAATTGCACTGGTGGTGTGTTGGTCGAGTAGTGCACCACACCAGCGTACACCCTTTGTTTTGCAAGGGCGCTGGACGAGCTACGTTGGTCAGTGGTGCACGAACAACGGTGAACTTCTGGATGAGTTACGCTGGTGAGCTGCGCAGGACGACCACCAGCGCATGACATATGGCAAACCTCTGCCCATGTTGCGCTGGTTTGGCACATGTGGAGCAGCACACTGCGCGGGTAAGGGGACCAGTGCACTGCAGGCTCATATCAAGCATAAGAAAATGTGCAAGTGTGAAAAGTGAAACATATGCAACCAAAGCAAAGAACACACATGAATGCTTGAGCAGGTAAGTGTGTGCAACTAAATCTCTTCAATTATAGTCAAGACAAGTAATCTACCTTACTTGAAGCTCTTGATGATCATGATGAGGTCCTTTGGCATTTGATGATGATTTCTTCAATCTTAAGCTACCCTTACATAATTGAACCCCATTGTGATTTTGTCAACGAAATAAGTCAATCAAAAAGTGAGGCACTTACACTATCATCCAGAATGGTCAATGGTATCGGACTGCTGCTCGTTCGGATCATCTTGTTAATATTCAAAGTAGGTTGTGTATGGTTCCTATTGGTGATGAGGATAAACCGAAGTGGAATGTTTCAAAAACTGGTACGTTTTCTTGCTCAGGTACTTAGGATTCCATTCAGGTTAGGGGAAATATTGTGGATTGGTGGGCTTTGGTTTGGTTTCCTCTTTCAATTCTTAAGCAAGCGTTCATCACTTGGTTAGCAATGAGGGATGCTTTGACCACCGGGAGGAAGTTATTGATATGGGGGTTTCAAGGGGATGTGAAATGCATTTTTTGTAGTCATATAATTGAGAGGATAGAGATCATTTATTTTTTGCTTGTAGTTATAGTAGCAAAATTTGGCAGCATGTTATGAGTTTGTGTAGCGTGCTTAATCCGCCTACTTGCTGGGAAGATGTGGTTTCTTTTGAGTTGGAGGAGTGGAGGGGCAAAACTATGAATGCTTATTTGTGTCGGCTAGTGTTTGCTTCTACAATATATAATATTTGGAGGAACCGTAATGCTTTGAGGCATAACAATAACCTGTGCATTGAAGAGAAGCTTATCCAACGTATTAGATGGGAGGTGAGGATCCGGTTTGCTACAAAAGGTAGATTTAAAAAGACTAGAGGAAATGATATTCTTTGTAGTGCTTGGGGTATAGATGGGATATTGGTTTAATCTTGTGTTGTTTCTTTGCTTTAGCTAAGTGCTTTAGCTTTTTTCTGTAAAGTGTTTAGTTGTTGGTTAATGAAAGTTACTCATTCATCCAAATATATATATATATATATATATATATATATATATATTGAAATTTAATTTCTTTTAAAAGTGATATATTTAATATTACAATTTATAAAATTTTACTTTTGTCTCACCTAAATATTGTATTTACTACATTGCTCCCTCTAAACAAAATTTTCTTGCTAAGCTCCTACCAACAAGTGTGGGAAGATACATCCCCCATGTTGTGGAAATAGATTATCATAATCGCACGGTAGTGTTTTATCTCGGTAAGTCTCGGATGGATATCAATATATATATCACCCTTGACCAAAGATTTTGGAAACTTTTACATACGTAGAATCCATCCAAAGTACATCTTCCCTCCAAATCACATAATGTGATATTGATAGTCAGTCACGTTTATTTATTCTACACGCATTAGATCAACAACCTCAGTTAACAATCTAATAAATTTAGTTCAAAATTGCACATTGAAACTCATGAATACAAAACCAATAAAGAAAAACACATTTGCTTAATAGCATCAATGATACATTATTTTATCTTTGAAACACGTGTTGTTTTGAATGTTCATGGACACTTAGGTGTTCCTTCTTTGGTCTTCCAGTTGTTATAGCATGGACACTCTTCTTTATTTCCAGAAGTGCCTGAAGGAACACACAAGCATTTTTGGCAACACTGGTTGCAGTATTGCAAGCATGGATTTTTATGTGATGTTGCCGAACACCTGAAATCGCACGCACCAGCACACTCTGCAAAAACCCTTTCATTTACATATTAAACTATAGCCCATTCATTTATATTACAATAAAACTAGGGTTTAGGGTCTGTCGACATAAAACATCACATGTTTGATTTGATTATCTACCCCATTGGAAGATATTAACTCCCACAATATTGGGAAGAAAACAAAATTCTTCACAGCTAATTAATATGGAAGGGGTGGTCAGGTGGTGGACCGGTGGTACACTACCACCGGTGCTAATATTATGAGAAAGAGATTAAGAGAAGGAACTTACGTCCCGGTTGAAGTGACCCCTCGCTACCAGTCTGCATGTGGTAAAACAATAATATATTATTACTATTATTATTTTGAAATTAAAATGAGGGAAAATATAGTCATTAATCGATGCATCTATATTAATTAAATATTTAAATTATCATATATATATATATGTTGCTACATATAAATATAAATATATTGTGGGTATTACTATTATTATATGCCTTATATGTCATATTAAATATATTTGTTTTAAAACTTACAGGATGATATTTTGCAGCCGTAGCATCCACTGTTACCTGCATTAACAAAAATTTAATGATTTTAGTGAAAATGAAAAATCAAAATTTAATTGTAAATGAAACCGAACAGAAAAGAGTAATTATAATTCAAAACATAAAATGTAGATATATGGATTCAAGATACTAGAGAGATAGATTTGTCCATCGGTTGATATATTATGACTACTCTAGCTTTCAATATGATGAAAAATATATTCTAGTCACTGTTGTACTCCTAATTTAGATTTTTGACTTTTAACGATTTTTCTACTTCAATGATTTTTCTTTTAAGATAATCGTCAAAAGAAAAAATTACACATCTAATGGGTGCTAATCAGACAAGCTCCCTAATTATATATGATTAAATAATCATAAAATATATAATCAAGAATCATATAAAAGAAAATTATATCAAATATTAATTTAATATATGTATTAATGCTATACATCCCAAAATAGTACTGAAAGATGAGATCTAGACATCTTATTTGCAATTGTCATGTAGATTAACGGACGATCATAAAATAACATGGTAAATAATATGTCAAATATATAGAATAAAATGCACAAGAATAAGAGAGAGAGAGAGAGAGAGAGAGAGAGAGAGAGAGAAATTTACATGTGAAACCTCAATGGCAAAGACCAAAGAAAGAAGGAAGAAGCAGGCAATAGAAAAGCATGAGAGCTTTGCCATATTTTCTTTATTTTTTTTTTAGGAAAGTATTTGCTTTATGATATTGAAATAACTAATAATGCACTTAAAAATAAAAGAGAGATGTCATTTATATAGTGCAAACATTGGCTTAAACTCCTCTCAAAGGCCTCATTTATTATTACAACTCAACTTGCAGCTGTTTTTATTAAAAAATATTCTATTATTGGTAAATAATATACAAAATATTTTGTTATTGGTAAATAATATCCAAAAGAGCAATGCTAATTGTCCAAATTTAGTGTCCAAATGATATGACATCACTATAATCCATTCATTTAAATCATGTAAATCTAATATAATTTAAATGAATAGATTATAGTGATAACATCAGATTTGGACACCAAATTTAGGTAAAGTAACATTACACTATCCAAAATATTCCTTATAATTTTCTGTCCATTGGAAACTTTATTATAATTCTATATATAGTCTTTATTGTTTAAGTAATATTAGGCTGTTCAAAATTTTTTTCCCAAATTCATGTCCAAATGATATGGCATATGAGTTGTCAATATTTCATCATTTATTTCATAATCTCATTATTTATAAGATGTTGACAACTCACAAATCATATCATTTAGACAAATTTTTTAGACGATCTAATATTACCTTTATTATTTATCATACATACGTGCAAATCGGTGCAATATCCTATTTATAGCTTCTCTCATTATTTCTATACCATATATTCTATCACCAACAGTCAACAAATAAATGGTAAAACTTAATTTCATACAAATTTGTTTGTTAAGTACAGTTTTTTTTGGTTTTTTTTTGGTTTTTTTTTGTTTTGAAATTTGGTTAGTACAATTAAATACCATATTAGTGTAATTTCCATGTTGGACTGACAAAATTGCACCCAACCAGGCCAACCCAATAAATCGAACCAAATCCATTCGAAAAAAATGATTGATCGGTTTAGCTCTACTGGGTCGAGTTCTGAATGGGTTGGGTTATCAAAACTAATAGAGTGATGATATATATTTGCACCCCACGAAGAGGTCTCAATCCAAATTCCAAAACAAGTCATCTGCCTAGGGATGGCAATTTGACCCGCACCCGCGGGCACCCGCCCGAACCCGACCCTGTAGGGTCGGGTTTGGGTGGTGAATTTACGACCCGTGAACCGACGAACCCGTATAAAGAAAAACCCAACCGGTTCGGGTGTGGGTGTGGGTTTGGAAAACAAACCCGCGGGTGAATCCGCGAACCCACATAAATAAAAATTATATAATATTTAGTATTTAAAATATTATAAACTTAAACTCCAATGGAAACTTTTTAACCATATAAAGAATAAAATATAAAAACTCCACTCATTCTAAGTTTGAGAATTACAATTCTCAATTCTCATTTATATATAGCTAATGGTAGAACCATGCACTCTTGTTTTTTCAATGTGGGACTTTTGCTTGTTTTTTCAATGTGGGACTTTCAGAAGTCCCACATTGAAAAAAAAAAGTCCCACATTGAAAAAAAAAAGTCCTACATTGAAAAAACAAAAGTGCAAGGTTCTACCATTAGCTATATATATAATGTGCTTTGCCTCTTGTCTCTACTAAGAAAAACACTTGTATCTGTAATTCTCCATGATATATTATAAATAAAGGGGAGTTTTGATTGTATAAATAAATAAATAAAATTAAATATTAAATATTAAATATTTATAAATTAATATATTTTGCGGGTTGGTGGGTGTGACCCGCGAACCCATGAACCCGAACCCGAACCCGTTTATTTTTACGGGTTCACGGGCGGGTGTGGGTGATGAAAAATTTCACGGGTGCGGGTTTGGATTTTGCAAAACCCGCTCGAACCCGACCCGTTGCCATCCCTACATTTGCCTCAAAAAAAAAAAAAAAAAAAAATTCATCTGATTCATTAATAACTACCTTAGCTAAAGTCCTAGAGAATGAATCATTTAGAACAAAATAAAATTGTTTAGAATTTAATAGATATTTAATTTTATTTATTAAGTTTTATATTCAATATTTACTTAGGGGTCGTTTGTTTTTTTGTTTGAAGATTGAATAGTCTTGAATTTTTTTGAAAACTGAATAGTGATCGAAACATGAATCTGAATGACATGTCTGTTGTTTTTTATTTTATTTTTTATTTTATCACATATGAATAGAATGTTAACTTTTTTGTTTTTAAATATAAAATGGTTTTAAGACAGGTAATTAACATTTATACCCTTGTTACTATTAATTGTGGGTCAAAAGTGCAAAAAGAGAGAAGTTTCTAAAGCAGAGTAGCAGGACGCTAGGTGAATATCGTGAATCCTGAACCAGAGGATGTCGCTAGCAATGCGTCGCTAAATGACAACCACGACAATGCAAGTGAGAAGATGACCAAAGGATTCTAGAGAATGTCGCAGGCTTTACGTTGCTGGGTGGAAACTGCAACATTTGAAGAGCAAACCAACGAAGCTAAGTCTAGTGATTGTTGCCCCATTTGCGTCGCTATTGGAAGACTGCGACAATGGGAAATGCAAATAGCAAAGCCAATTATAGGGATTGTCGCCCCATTTGTGTTGCTGGATGACAACCGTGACACCTCTAGCAAAATCTCAGATCTATATGTCGCCCTTTTGGTCATTAGCTCTATGAAAACCATATCAGAAGGCCGTATAACCGTCTATCGTGGCTAGTGTCGTTGGGTCCAAACCGCAAACATTGGACTGTGACACATGCCACATCAACGAATTTGGCGGTTACAAGCTTGTTTCTTAGACCGATATAAACGTCCCTGTTAGATTCATTTGCAGATACAAATCCATAGACATCATATTCAAAATACATCATCCATTTCTGATCTTGAACTCATCTTTTCCATCAAAAACTCAACAAATCAAAATCTAGATTACTTCACCCAAATCGTTCCTCTCTACCTATCTTCTACACCTCTTTCCTTTGTCACTTTCCATTGACTCCACCCTCACTACACATCTAAGCTTCCATTCTTTGCATCAAGATTCAAGCAAGGAGCACCAAAGAAGGATAAAGCTTACAAGAGAGACTCATGGGTTATATCTCTATATTTTACCTTTTTTTCTTTGTTTGTAATCATGTGTAACTAAATCCCCATTCTAGGGCATTGATGTGAGGAATTGTTGGATAATGGGTTTTGTTAGCTTTCAATAATATATTTGCACAATTATAGTTTTATTCACTTGCTTAATTAGATATTATTCATTATGTAATTGAATTGAACATCACTCTTTAATTGCATTATTGGTGAGATAATCTGTTATAAAATTGGTTGAGACTTGACACCTTTAATTGATTAGAGCTCATATTGAATAGGATTGGTTTATTGGTGGGAATACCTGGACCAATTGTTCGTCACTAACCGATCTCACCGTTATCCCCTTACTCTAAATATCATAGGTGATGAATTTTGGTGAGAAGTGGTTTGGTTTAGTATCTACGGCCAAAGCACACTTTCGAAAGAGATCAGTCATTAATTGTGTAAATTGCCTATGGTCCAATTATGACTCCATCAATTCCCTAGTCTTCTCTTAATTTGTTTACATCATCTTCTTATCTAGATTGTTAAGCTTTTATTTTCCATTCCCTTTTATTTTACTTTACTTGCAATTTTACTTATCTTGTTATAAAACATCTATCTCTTTCATGAATTTAGTTAGTTTAACATAGTTCAGAAAGCATTTCGATTATCCATCCTGATCCCTGAGGACGCTCCCTTACTTACCATTTTACTAAGTTTTGTTCATAAGTGTGGTTGAAAGTGGTTGAAAACCAGTTTTCAAAACCAAGTATAAATATCTTTTTGATGTGTTGCCAATGATCCATCAAAAAATGGTGCCGCTGCTGGGGATCGGCGTTCGATAGTTGATTTGTTTTATTAACTTTTGTAGTTAGATTTTCTTGATAATATATCATTTAACATTTTTGTTATTTTTCTAGATTTTCATATTTCTTTTTACCTTTTGTGTGTTTCTTGTGTTCCTTGTTTATTTTTCAGTTACGTAGGTATATGTATGGGAGACATTCATTAGGTAGAGCTTTACATCCAGTTTTAAACAATATAAATCATGTGGTTAAGATCATAAGACACTTTGAAGATACTACTCAATCGAATCAAAGGATGGAGAATCAAAAACCCCGTGAACCTCCTGCTAACCAAGGTTAAATGATGACCATGGGGAAGTATACCCTTCCTATAATCAGAAACCAACCTTCTCCGATTGTGTTGGATCCTATGTCAAGGAGATATAAGCTTAAAAACATGCATATCAACCTATTGCCATCATTTTACGGCTTGCCAAATGAAGGCTGCTTACAATTCATGAAGGATTATAGTACCGTGATCAAAACTTTTCTGATCCTAGAGCTTACCCGAGAGCAGCTACACATGAGGTGCTTCTAGTATTGTTTGAAGGATAAAGCAAAACAGTGGTTGATGGCATTAATGCTAGGTTCTTTGACTTGATAGGGGCAAGTTTGTGGATAATTTTTCAATAGGTTTTTTCAAACCAAAAAGGCGAAAGAGCTAAGGGTGAAGATAGCTGACTTCACTGAAGAAGATGGAGAACCGTTTCATGAGGCATGAGAGAGATACCAGTTGTTGCTAGCCCAATGTTTGCATCACATGTTCGTAGAAGAGTACACGGTTTCTTGCTTTCAAAGCGGTCTTATTGGATTTTCGTAAGTGTTGGTCGATAATGCTTGTGGTTGTTCGTTCGATTCAAAGATCACCGAGATTTATTATATTTATAAAACATTGACACATGATTCCCAGCAAAGGAGTGCCAATGAAGCTAGAGGTGGTAAGTTCAAATTGAACGCCAATTCGAAGATGGCTATTGAGATGTCGAAGATGGCCAATCAAATGCAATCCTTACAAACTTTCATTCAAAACATAGGAAACCATAGGGTTGGAGTGAAGCAAACGGGTGAGCAAAATGCTAGTGGAAGTGGAGTTTTCAATAGGATGATGGAAGGTCAAGATCAAGATGAAGTGCAAGCAATGGGTTTTTAAGGTCAAAGGAACAACCCCTACTTAAATAGTTACAATTCGGGTTAGAGGAATCCCCCAAACTTCTCTTGGACAAACAACAACACATTGAACTCACAACCTAACACTCAAGCTAACACTCAAAGAGGTATACACCTCCATAAAGGAGAGTGAAAACACTTAAACTAGATTTTTGACTCTGAAAGTGATTGGAATTGATTCTAGTTTGAAAGATGATTCTCTCACTTTTTGAATCACTCAAATCAGGTCTAAAACAAATGAGAAATTGCTATTTTAAAAATGGTGCGCAAGTTAGGAATTTAAAGGATGAAAATTGAATCGGCGAAGGTGGGTGTGTGCGAAGTAAGCAAGTCTGCGCGCATGAGCCATGAACCTATGTGCCAAAGTGCGCTTACGCTATGCCAACTTGCGTGCGTATATTTACGTAAGGCTTGGCCTTCCTTCCGGAGCCAACCTACATTGGTTGAGAGCCATTTTCAACGAAGGCTAACCTAACCTACGTGGGCAGAGAGGGCATTTTGGCGAGGGCTAACCTTCGCCAACTCCATTTGCCTCGCTAAGACTAATTTCCTCCTTGACTTATCTGGAAACCAAATCCGGGCAACTTGCGACTCGAAAACCTAATTCGGTTTTCCACCAACACTAGGAATATTTCGAAGGTCTCAGAAAAATTTCAAAACATTTTTTAAATTTCCAAAATACCCCCAAATCATAAAAAAACTTGGAAATGTTTGGAAATATTCAAAACCACTTATATAAGTCTCCGAATTGCTTGGAACTCATCTAGGAACAAATCCTCACATGCTTGAACCCGTAATATACAGAAAATCTCAAAAATATAATTTCCACAATGAGATATTCAACCGACAAATAAATCAAACAAAGATAAAAATTCACAAACATGAAATCAAACAATAAAATGCACAACCACATTCAAGAATGTGGTTCCTTAAATCTAATTCCTAGAACATGCTCATCTAAAAATAATAAATAACTTAATGCAAGAACATACAAAATGTGAATGTGTGTGCTACATACAATTTGCACAACGATGCAGGGACACAGATATATGATATGTGTGTGTGTGTGTGTGTGCGCACTCATAAAGTCTCTATTCTCCTCGAAGCTCGGAATCACATGAACCATCTAGGCAATTAAACCATTACAAGCAAAGAGTGTTTTGATATGGAATCAAGCCAACACAAAAACTAAACCTAACAAAGGCCAAAGTATTTACCATGACAAGATACAACCTTTATGCTAAACAAAACCTTAATCTCATTTACTATACTAGGAGGGTTTGGGAGAAAAAAAAAAAGATGATTTATCAAAGTTAATTAGCTACCCTGAAGCAACCTCATAAACCCTAAGGTGGCGTTTGGTTGGGCGGAATGGGGTAGAATGGAATGGAATGAAAGTCATTCCAAGTGTTTGGTTTGTTAAAATACAATGGAATGGGCTTTCCATTGGAATGGGGATTCCACCATTTTGGTGGAATGGGTGTTTTCCAAAATGGAACCAATGGAATGCCCATTCCATTCCATTGATACATTTTATCTTCCAAAAATAACCCTCTACCCTAATAATCGATATATAACTTTTCTCTAAGAAACAATTGCCTCCTCCTCTATTGAGTCATGAATGATTAGAGATTTCTTCCCATCCCGACTTCATTTTCTTGATTCCAGGTATTTTTTTTTTCATCTCCTTCTTTTCGTTCTCTTCATTTCCTTCTTTTCTCGAGAAAGTGACAAGAAAATGGGATTTCGAATTAGGGCTTAGCTTTGTTTGTCTCACATATGTTCTATAATATCACTTATATATATGTGTGTGTGTGTGTGCATATATATATATGCCGAATCCTCTGTTTTCTCAGCTGCGTTTTGGCTTGCCTCATTTTTTCTTCTACTTGTTTGCTCTGCTGAGCTCTGTTTTGTTGTTGGTTTTCTCTTTTTGCTAGTTAGGTTGTTTGGTTTGTATGGCTTTTTGTTGGGGTTTCATTTTTCTGTTGCTTTGTCTTGCTTTTGGGGGTTTTTGTTGTTGGTACCAGTTGGTTTGTTGATTATATTTTGTTTTATGATTTCTCATGTGATCTATCTAGTTCTTCACTTTAGAATGTTAGATTGCTAGAATTATTTAGACTTAATCTGGGTTTGTTGGTATTTTTAATTTAATACAGGTACAAGAAGACTGTAATCTGACTTTAATGGTTGATATTGCCACAGCTGTGTATTAGTTGCTAGGTATGATTCAAGAAGATGCTATGTTGAATTAGACTAATTTTATGATTTTAATTTACTTTCATTACCCACTGTAATTTAGATCTCTTTTTTTTTAACCTTCCTGAATGACCATATGTGGGTACTTTTTTTTTGTCCCTAATTAGGCTGTACCTATTCATGTGATCTATCTATACATCACTAACATTGTTTTTAAGCTATTATTTGTATGACCATCAATGATTCTTTTGTATATTTTCCTTGTATGGTTATCTATTCATCATCATTGATATTTCATTTTTATATGTAAACCAAATTTAGCTACAAGTTTTATATGCCATTAATTATACAGTGATACTAATTACTAGTTTCATTTTCTTTGAGATGCAATGTAGATTGGGTTGGTCTTTGAACTATGTCATGTTTATACATAACAGATTATAATTAGGGGGGAATTTTTCCAATAGTATGAAACTAATTAACTATCACAATTCTACAACTAGCAATTAGAAAAATTGATTGAACTTTCTAGTAGTGTGTAAATAAAGAGGACTGTGACTGTGTTTATAATATCAGAAGACTGCAAGTTTTATATGCCATTAATTATATTGTGATACTAATTACTAATGTTTTGTATTATTGGGGGTGTGGACCTGGGTTAAGGCTAATGTTTTGTATTGTATAAGTGGGGGCAAGGTATCAGAGGGACCGGTATTGATAAAAAGTCTCACACACATAATATAATATATAATTTTTTTGATAGCTAGAGAAATTCAAATTGTTGTTTAGAACATTATCACCAGCAAGAACAATTATTGTTATTTGAAGGACCCACAACAGAAACAAGCATGTACATGTCTAGCAGACTGTCAACAAAGACAGCTATGTCCTTTTTTTTTTTTTGGTGTATTGACAGATACATCAATTGCTGAAATGTTCCTTTAATGGTTCCTTTATCCATATGGCCCTAAATAATTGAACGGCAACTTATTTTTAAAGTTGAAATTGTTAGTTAAATTTTCATTAGATTTTAATTGTCTGGCCTTTATAGCTGTAGGAACAATGGCTCGTCTAAGCTTATCCCAAAGACAAACATTGAGAAAGAAGAAGATTTTAACTCTCTTCATGCATTGGTTGAATGTTATGCATGTAGTACAACGTTTTTGTCAATTGTTAGAAAAAATTATAATGCATGACATTCAATCCAAATCCTTAAGAAGACATTTGTATGTGCTTGATATAGTTGTCAATAGGCAAATTGTGCATGAATTGGTTTATAAGAGTGATGGTACTTGTCTAGATCAGTTGCGAATCACTACACTAGCTTTTACTAAATTATGTACAAAGCTTGAGATTAGAGGGGGGCTAAGAGCATCTAGATATTTACAAATAGATGAACAAGTGGCTATGTTTTTACATATCTTAGCCCATCATGTTAAGATTAGAGTCATTAAATTTCAATTTATGAGATCTGGAGAGACCGTTAGTAAGTACTTTCACAATGTTTTGTATTCGGTCATTCGATTGCATGGGGAGTTATTGAAACGACCTGAGCTTGTTCCTGAGAATTCCACTAATGAGAGATGGAAGTGGTTTACGGTATTTTTTTTTTTTTTTTTGGTGTTAAATTTTCGTTAAAACTTATCTCATTATATCAGTAGTAACACATTTTATTATAATATCTTAGAAATGCTTAGGAGCATTAGATGGAACTCATGTTAAGGTCAGAGAAACCTAAATATCGAAATCGAAAAGGTGATATATCGACAAATGTCTTAGGAGTTTGTTTTCAAGATATGCAATTCATGTATGTATTGCCTGGATCGAAAGGCTCTATTGCTGATGGTAGAGTCCTACGTGATGCTATACGTAGGACAAACGGTTTACGTGTTCCACATGGTATGATTTGATATTTACTAATAAGTATTATGAACATTTGCACATTTATGAGATTTAATAAGATTACCTAGAAATTATATTTTAATAGATTTGCAATCTTTCTAGGTTACTATTACCTTATAGATGCCGGGTATACTAACTGCACGAGATTTCTTGCTCCCTTTCGTGGCCAAAGGTATCATCTAAGTGAATGGAGAAATGGGAGGCATCCAAATACTTCACAATAATTTTATAATATGAAACACTCATTTGTTAGAAATGTGATTGAGAAATGCTTTGGTGTGATCAAGAATCGTTGGGCATTTCATAGGAGTCCTTATTTTTATCCCATAAAGATTCAAAATCGAATCATTATTGCTTGTTGCCTATTACACAATTTTATTAGGATAGAAATGCTTGATGATGTGAATGATGTAATTTTGGAAGAGAGTGATGATGATGAAGCCAACGAACCAATAACAACTGTTGAACCTTCCAATGAGTAGAGTGATATGAGAATGAACATAGTAGGGCACATGTATAATGAGTGGAGACATCATAGCTAATGATGTATTGCTAATATTTTCTGTTTATGTTTATATTTATGTTTGATTGTATTAGTTGGACATAAATTTATTTGGTTGTAACTGACACTTTGGTAATTTTATTTGGTTGTAATTGACACTTTTGTAATTTTGTTTGGTTGTAATTGACACTTTGGTTGTATTGTTATGATGGATTCTATCATGCAATGTTTGATTCTATTATTTGTTTTTTTATTGTTTTCTTTTTATTCATTATTAGTAAGATGGATACCTCGAAAACTAAAGGTCCCGGTCAAAACAAAAGGTTCTGGACCGAAGAAGAGGATAACAAATTGATTGAGTCATTATTGAAGCTTAACAATAATGGAAGGTTTAAGTCTGAAGGAAGCTTTAAACCTGGACATTTGAAAGAACTAGAGAAAAAATTGCATGAAAAGCTACCTAGATGTGACTTACTAGCTAAACCACACATTGAGTCACGAATGAAGACTTTGAAGACTCATTTTCATATTGTTCATGACATGTTAACTGGGCTCAACTGTAGCGGTTTTGGATGGGATACAGAGAAGAAGACAGTAACTGCAGAAAAACCTGTATAGGATGCATATATTCAGGTTAGTATGAAGTTTAATTTGAAGAAGTTTTATTTTTATTTCAAACTCATTTATTTATTTAGTGGTTGATATACATAGTCATAAGGAGGTTGCACCTTTCAAGTTGAAGTCATTTCCCTACTATGATGAGCTATCCATGATCTTTGGTAAAGATCATGCAACTAGACAACATGCTGAAACACCGGTTGATGTAGAAGAGCAACTTCAAAATGAAGGAGGAGACTACAATGGTGATGATAATGCTAGTTCTGAGAATGTTGACAATGTAAGTGATAACAATGTGGATATTCAGCTTGTTTCAAAATCATCCAAGAGGAGTCAAAGCCAAACCGACTGCTCTAGTTCATCTAAGAAACAAAGAAAAAGTAAAAGCTCTACAGATCTTGCTAAAGCACTTACATAGTCAACCGCGACTCTTGCTGTGGTTATTAAGAAGTCTTCTACTCGTTTAAGTAAGGCTATTGGTGAAGATCTAAATGAGAAACACATGCAACTTGGTGAGAAGTTGTCAAGGACCACAACACTTACCATCATGGAGCGCCACAAAGTTTTTCAACTTATTGTGCAGAATAATACTTTGGTCTCTTATTTCTTTAGCCTTCCCGATGAGCTGAAAGATGATTGGGCTAAAGGAATACTAGCCGGAACCATCTAGGTGGTTAGGAAATACTTTTTTTGTTTGCCATAACTTATGCCCATTTTTTTGGAAGTTTATAATACTTGTGATTGTAGTACATGATATGGGATCAAAAGTATGGTATATGTCTGTGTTATGGTGTTCTGGAGCCCCCCCATTGCAAAGGTTTTGGTTTTAGCTTTTATGGTGTTCCCCTTGTTCTGGAGCTGTGGATATGGATGCTGTTCCGGTGTGCTAGTTCAGTGATCATTTCTTGTCTTTGTTTGTTACTCTTGCCCTTTTTTGGGCCCTATCAATAAAAAACTATTTCGGTCAAAAAGATTTGTGTTATTATCACTGGCTGTTGTTCTTTTTTGCTTTCGTGTTGCTACTGGCTGCTGGCTTCTTTTGCTTTCCAATTTGTGTTTTAGCATGATCTGTATTGTTGGCATATGCTTTTCCATTGTCTGGTTATTCCCTGTCATGGTATGACATATATATGGCTGTTTCATGTCATGGAAGTGGGAGATGTGTGACAATGTGCTTATGTACATGTGTGCAGAAAAAATAAAGATTTTGTTTAACTCTGTTTTGGGTGGTGTATAGTTGATGCTTAATTTTGTATATTTCTTTAAAATAAAAAAAATAAAAAAATAACAAAAAAAACTATAATTGATCTTTATTTTGTACATTGTTGGCTATAGTTTGTTTTTTAATTCGGTCTTAGCTAGTAGAATTCTCATCAAATTTTATCAATACATGAAATTATACTAATACTCTCGTATCTGAACAAGAAATATAGAAATTATTTGTATGAAAAACAAAGAAAACAGTAATGAAAAAATACCAACTCAAAATAAGTATAAAGTAGCACCAAAAGTTTATTTTTATAGAGTTATCTATTTAAAAATTTCATATACATTTTTTGTAATTGAAAATATAATTTTTTTTTTATTAATTACATTAATTTATATATATATATATATATATTATATATACTTTCATATTTTATTATTATCATCCATAATATATCATGTTATTATAGTTGTTTTGTAATTAGGGGTATTTTGATCAAAATATAGTTAATTCCATTCCATTCCATTCAGTTGTTAACTAAACAAAATAATACTGATTCAGATTACTAATTCTACAGTCCCAACCAAACAAAGGAATCAACATTCCATTCCTTTCCATTTCAATTCTAATTCACATTCCCATTACCATTTCGATTACCGTTCCACCATGGTAAGCAAACGCCACCTAAGAATCTTTCACAAATAATGACATTCTCTCCTAGAAGATTTGCAAAATATTAAGCTATCATATGCAAAAAGTAAATGGGAAACAGAAGAGGCCCCTCTAGCCACTTTAAGATTATGAATCCTCCCATCAGATTATGTTTAGAGATAAGGGTCGATATCCCTTCCGCAGAAAGCAAGAACAAATAAGATGATAAAGGATACCCTTGTCTAAGCCCCCTTAAGACACCACCCTACCTCTAGGCTCCTCATTAATTAAGAATGAATAGGAAGATGAAGACAAACATCTCATCACCAAATGAACCAACCACTCCTCAAAACCAAATCTCTCCATAATCTTCCTCAAATACCCTCACTCTATCATATGCTTTGCTCAAATAAAGTTTTAGAGCAATATACCTTGCATTAATATACCCTGCATCACCTATTCTTCTATTTCTAAGAGAGTGAATGCACTCAAAACCTACAATACCATTGTTCGAGATTAGTCTACCCGGCACAAAGTCACTCTGACCCAATGATATTATCTTAGCAATCACCACTTTAAGCTTATTTTCCAAAACTTTAACAATCACTTTGTAAACTACATTACTAATTAGAATAATAGGCCTAAATTCTGATATTCTCTCTGGATTTTGAACTTTCGAAATTATTACCACGACAACATCCCCCAAAGCCTCCGTATGAGCATTGTGATTTAAGACCTCCAAAACTGTTTTAGTAACCCCAAAATTTATGAACAAAGAGAACTGGCAGCCCATCAGGCCCCAGGGCCTTTAAAGGGTCCATTTTTAATTAGTCGTTTAGTTGTATCATGGAAAGTAGCTGGCATTGTAGTTTGTACAATTTTAGAGTTTAGGTTAGCGCCTATCTTTACCTTATAGTTTGTTGACCTAAAGTAAAATCTAATTCAGTTTTTTTTTTTTTTTTCTTAATTAGAACAACAGAAGGTTCTTTTGCCTTATGTGCATGTGAGTTCTAGATCCCTTAACTCAAATTGGTCTGATAATTAATCTCCTTTGTATCCTTCTTCGTTGCTTGTCATCCTAAGCTATATAATTGAATGAATCCTTAGAAATGAAGAGATGGAATCAAACAGATGAGTTCTAATTAACAATCATATCGATGGTATTCATTTTTTTCACTTGAATCCTTTTTGATGGAATATGGGTTTCGGTTATCAGCCGGAGTAAACCATTGGCGGTTTCGGTTAGTTTTGTTCAAGTTGTGTTTCCATGATTTTTGTTGCACAGCTTTCTTGTAGTTTTAAAAACTCTGTTTTCATCCTCTTCACTTGAATTGAGTTCTTTAAGGAAAAGTGTTTGAGTGAGTTAATAAAGTATTTGAGAAAAGGACAGCACTTGGGTGTTGACCGGTCAGTACCTAAGGTACTAACCAACCCAATGGTTGGTTGCCACGTAACCCAAAGTAAGGAGAAAAATATAAAAAATGAAAGAGTTTTGGCCACGTGGCAACACCCCATTGGGTGGTCAGTATACTTGGATATTGACCGGTCAGTACCCAAACATTTTATTTGAGAAGGATAGCACTTGGGTGCTGACCGGTCAGTACTTAAGGTACTAACCAACCCAATGGTTGATTGCCACGTAACCCAAAGCAAGGAGAAAAATGTAAAAAGTGAAAGAGTTTTGATTACGTGACAACATCCCATTGGGTGGTCAGTATATTTGGGTACTGACCAATCAGTACCCAAGCATTTTCCTTGAGAAGGACAACACTTGGGTGCTGATCGGTCAATACCCAATGTATTTGCAGAGCTTCAATTAATGAGCTCTTCAATGAACGTGGAAATCACCAAAAACTGATTTTATTGACTTTTTTTGAATAATGAATAACCCATTTCAACACATTCTTTTATACTACAAAGAGGCGTGAATAATTTTCTAACCACTATGTTTAGGATTACATTGCTTAAAAAATAATCCAATTAATTTTTAGAATTGCTTTGCTTTTGAAATGATGAAAATTGTATTTGATGAAATGACAAAAATACACGTCATTAATCCATTTAAAAATTAATCAATTATAATAATAACAACATAATTAAAAATCAAATATAAATATTAAAAAAAATTAAAAACTTCAAACTATCAGAGGTGGATCTGTCCACCTCCGACTACTACGATGATGGCGTCGTCTACGCTGTCACCGGAGGTGGACATATCAACCTCTAGTGTTGGAGGAGGCGAACACCTTCTCTATTTGTTTTGGCTATAGAGGAGGCATCGCCTCCTCTCCTCTGCTTTGGCAATGGAGAGGAGGCTCTCACCTCCTTCGTTGCCGAAGGAGGAGATGGCTTCCTTCTGCGATGTCGTCACCAGAGAATGTCAGCCCTTCTTCGGCCTCGACTTCCGACGGTGGCCACCACGACAATGGTCACCATTTTAATTTTTAATATTTTTATATATTTTTTTTTTGTTTTTAGTGTGTTATTATATTATTATTAAATATAAAGGTAATATGTCTTTTATAAAAATTGTGAGGGTATTGTAGATTTGTAGATATTTCTTAAGTAAAATATCAACTTCTCTAATAATCAGCTCCCAAAAGCAATCCCCAACCAACTTCTCGAAAGCTGATTATTGAAAGAGCAGATTATAAAATAAGTTGGTTTTGAGAAGTTTACCAAACATCCATTTGCTCAAAACTTGAGAAATAAAAATTAAGACATCAGCTGTGAAATTAATGGGTAGATATTTGGTTAATTGTATTTTGCAAACTACTATATAACTCAAAAGTAATATATATATATATATATATATATATATATATATATATATTTTTGGTAGTTTTATTGCAAAAGAGTTGAGATTAATTATAATGACTAAATTAGACATATTTTTAGAACCCTACTTCATTTTTTCATTAATTAAATATATTAAATCAATATTTAAGTAGAATACATAAATTAGAAATAAAATTGATAAAAACAATAAAAAGATTTTAAAAAGATTTTATAACAATTAAGGGGGTGTATTCAATTAGGATTTTTATGGACATTTAAAGACATTTTTTAAGTGATAGATTTTCATGGATTTCTACAGACATTTATAAATCCACATGGACTTTCAGTGATTTGTTTAGACATCTATCTCAGACTTTTATGGATTTGTTTAGACACTTATCTTAGACTTTTATAGATTTGTTTAGACATCCATGGGTTTTCACAGATTTGTTATCTTTAACTTCTATTATAGATGGAGAATTATACCACTATATGGTCCAATAACACGATCTATACACTCAACCAGTATGATCCATTAATACAATTTGCAGTAATAACAAAAATCTCTACTTTCTTCCTTTTATTTTCTATTACTTTTCACCTCCTTAATCAGCTATTTCCCTTTCCAATTCTCCATTTGGACTTTGCTTATGGCTTCCTTATAGTTTTTTTTTTTTTTTTTTTTTTTTTTTTCATGTATTATGTTTCAATAAAACAAATGTATCAAATAAATGTTGATTGGTTATTAGGCATTTTTTTCAAAAATGTTAGAATATATAGGACGAGCTTATCATGTATCATGTCATCAATATACTCGTTCAATATAATTAGTATATGTAATAAGGTCAGGTGGTTGTCAATGAGGCAACTGATATATAGCCAATGATGCAACTCATGATGTATTAATGCAAGTGGCTATAGTGTTTGAAGCCTATATATATGTGATCATTTCTTTGTAAAATGTTGATGACTTGATATCAATGCAGAAGCTGTTCTCTCTTTCTCTCGTCTCTCTCTAACTCTTCCTCATCTCTCTTCTTTATTTATATGTACTCAACTTTGCATCAGAGATCACGGTCCAACTACTGTTGCCTTTTACACTGATAAATTCCTTTGTTGTTGCAAACACGTATCCTTCTAGTCTACTGTACTTGCCCTTCTATTTCATAATTAATAAAATATTTAAATAATTTTGTTGTTTGCCTTTGTAATTTAAATTTATTCTCTTTGATTTTCAATGATTATGATATAATTTTACAAAAATAAAAACATGAATATTAAATAAATATTTGAGGTGTATTTCTAAATGATATAAAGTTCAATATAAATAAAATTTTAAAGGTAAACATTTATTACCATGGTTTAATAAATATATCATGAATAGAGATTTTCTTCAATCACACCAGTATCTACGGAGGGACAATCGTCTTGAAAAATAATCTTAAGAACCATAGTGTATCATCGAATGATACACAACCATCGTGTACCAATGTACCATTGAAGATACTTTTCAGATGGTCAAAATAAAAGTGAAATAAAAAGTGAATGAATATCAATTTGGCTATTCGTTTTTTTCACAGTGTTCACATTTTTTATTTCTATTTTTGCTTTCAAATACATAACTAATTTCCTTTTTTTTTCTTTTTTTTTTTTCTTTTTTTTTTAATATCTTGTATATCTTTTTTATATATCTTTGATGTGTATAATTTATTCCTAAAAATATATATTAATGAGGCATACAAAATATATTATTAGTTGCAGAAACCGTCTTCAAGTCAAAAATAAATTATATAAATAATTACATTACTTGTTGACGAACTGATTTTGCGTGTCCGTTAAAAAAACACACCCCAAAAAAAAAAATCATGTCAGATTTAAAATAAAAATATTAATTTCTATTTCTATTCTTTTTTCAGCTTAAAAAAAGTAAAATAAGTTACGACAGCGAATTGTATATATGTTTCTATTTTGAGAGAGAGAGAGAGAGAGAGAGAGAGAGAGAGCAAAGTCCACCAAAATCTTTGGGGAGAAGGTTGGACATGTTATGATATTTGATATTTATATTTCTCACCATTAAGTCCACCAAAATCCATGACATAAGAAAATCCTTTAAAATCTAGTCCTAATTGAATACACCTTGATTCTTGTAGATATTTTTAAAGTCCCAATTCAATGCACCCGGATTTGGAAGGATTTTTTAAAAGTCCATAGAAATTTAAATTGAATACCACTGGATTGATATGGACTCTTTTAAAGTCTTTAAATGTCCGACTTGAATACACCAAGATTTATAATGCCTTTAAATGTTCTCAACAATCCTAATTGAATACACCCCCCTAAGTAATTTAGTGTTAAGTGATAAGTGAGGTTTTCTATTTTTTTAAAAAAGTTATTTTTGACTATTTTTTAATTATTTCAACACTTAAAATAAACAAACAATAATTTAACGAGTCCTATTCATCTCAATTAAGTGATAAATGGAAAAAACAAACCAATCTATTAGAGAAAGCAGACGGAAATTTATTGGAAATGTTGCGTTTACTAATTCTTGGACATGAGTGGTCAATCTCCAGCTTTTTATAATAATTGAGAGGCCAATAAGTGATTAAATATCAAAAGAGAAATGACGACGATGGGAGACTCAAATTTCCATGAAACGTGGCGTTTACTGCTAGGAAATTATCATCATTTACTTCTCAATGAATTTTTTATTTGTATAAATATTACAATAACTCGGGAGTCTGGATTTGAGAATGAGGGAGAGATTTGAACCCATAACCTCTTAGTGTATGTGTTAATGGCATACCACTGTGTCAATCTCTTTTTATCCTATAATTACTAAAATGAGATGCTTAATTCCACACACAAATATGTATTTTAGACAATATATAAGTGTTTTAATTTTTCTTAATTAGGAAAGTAAACTTAAATTCTAGGGTAAGAGGAAGAACTAAACTCGCTTTCTCTAAGAAAAAGAAATTAAATTTATCATAATTATTTCTAATGCTTAATTATTTTTTATTAAAAAAAAACCTGCCTATATATAAAAATGCATGTACGCACACCAAATCTCGCAGAACTCATTCCAAGCAGAATAAATTATATTTCGATTTCTATAGGCAAATGGAGTCTCTTAAAGGCAGCTTGTTACCATTTTTGTTAATTTTCACAATTTTTGTTCACTTCAAATGCAATACAATTTTCACAATTTTGTTGACAAATGACAATTTTTTTTTTTCATCAAATTAAATGTAAACTTTTTAATGATAAACAAATATTAAAAATTATTGTTCAAAACAACAAATTTATTGGTATCATACTAATATAGGGGCAGAGTTATTTTTTTTTATTATTATTACATCAACAACTACCGGGACCAGCGAGATAGGGCTCTACAAGCACGGTCCGGACACGCAACTCCCATAAGGGGAGAGTGCACCCACACGAAGGTGGGACAAGGCCCACACACATGGTGGGAAAACCTCAATATAGGGGCGGAGTTATTAGTTGCCAAATAGGCAAACAAAATATTATCAACCTTATAAGTGCACAAATCGTTAAACGCTAGCACAATGTTTAAATAAGGATCGTTCCCATGAGGAATTAATTACCTACTACAATTATGAGTTTATATCTAAGACACTCTAGGACTCTAATATAACTAAAAATATAAAAATAAAGACTCTTAACGCACATGCACGGATGTGGGGTTTTGAATTGGTTATTAAAACTAAGAAAATTTATTAAACAATAAATAAAACGCAGTAGAAATTAATGAAGAAAAATATATAGAAAAAAAAAGGGGTGTAGAATAGTAGAAAAATCCATAATCTATAAGAGTGGAATAACAAAATCTATAACCGAAAAATCCACCAGAGATTGAGGAGAATCAATAGAAAAAGAGTGGAATAGTAACTGTTAATATGATCCTTGATCTCATCATGATTGTCTGTAAGAACCCCATCAATGGAGAGAGAAAACAAAGCTTTCTGACACTGCTTACTTTTAATGTAAGTGTGAAAGAAAGAAGTAGAATTACCTTTCTGAATTCATTTCACCCTAGACTAGTCCTGACGAAAACACTCAAGTCTTTGCAAAAGAACATCTAGATCATGATGAATATGGGACTCGGACAGAATAAGGTCCTTAGAGAAACCAGAGTTAGACAGGGCCGTCTCCAGACATTTCGGGGCCCAATCAATTTTACAATATTAACAAAAATCGGGGCCCCATAAAAAATATATTATCATTAACATAAAAAACTTAAATAAATAATTATTCAAATACAATGTAATCGATATAAAAATTAAACTAAAAATATTTATCGTATCTAAAAAAAATACACACAATCAACTTTCTTAGATAATCAAGATTTAAGATTAATAAAGAGATTCAAAGTAACTAATTGAAAAAAAAGTGTCAAAAACTGTACCTTAAAACGAGAAAGAGAGGCGGAGAGGCAAAGAAATAGAGTCTGATTTGTGACTTGTGAGAGAAGTTTGTGAGAACTGTGAAAAGTAGAAAACGTAGAGAGAGAGACAGAGTAGAAAGTGCAGAGATGCAAAGAAATATAGTGTTTGTTTTTGACTTGTTTCAACTTTCAAATAGGTAATCAGACAAATAGCCTATTAGAATAACAATTCATTTAGATTTTGGGCCTTTAATGGGTAGTTTTTTATTTTTATTTGTTATTATGTAGTTAATTGGGCCTCGAATTTTTTACAGGAAAAAAAATAAAAACAAAAAACATGTGAGATTGGGCCTTTTTAAATACAAGGAGATTGGATTTGATTTTAAAAACCAAAGGAATAAGTAATTGGACCAGATTTTAGAAACTAATGAGTTTGGGCCATTTGGGGGCCCCAGCAAACTGGTGGGTTTGCTGCCCCCATGGGCCGGCCCTGGAGTTAGAGAGCAGAATTTGAATGTTCTAAATCTCCTTTGATTTTTTTCTTAATATCCAAATTAAGATCACCAAATACATCCCAATTCCACGTCTTTAAAGCACGCATCAGATTCTTGAGTTTGTGAATCACAATTTGAGTAGGTCTGCCCTTAACCAGAGCACTCCAAAACTTACGAACAACAGTTATAAAATCAGCATGATCCAACACATGCTTTGGAAATGAAAGGCCTGGGGCGAGAATTTTGGAACTAAGAAAACCAAATAAGAAGAGGACAGTGCTATAAAAATCTACGATGAAGAGCCAAACAAGATATGTCCTTCCAACAAGTAACACAACCATCCAAAACCAAGGCTCTGTCTAATCGTCTCTAAACATGGGTGTTGACATTACAACCCTTGACTAGTCATGGCGCCGATTCGGTCCGAACTAGCGAACCAAACTGAAAAAACAGATCTAGGGGCGGTTTTGGTTCCGGTTCCAAAATATGAGGAACCGCACGGTTCGAATCGGACTGGAATTACTAAGTTTCCAATTTATTTAATTTGCAATCAATCAATTACTAAGTTTCCAATTTCATTTATATGCAATTTATTTTATTTGCAATTACTAACTACTAAGTTTCCAATTCTCTCCCAAATTTATTTCCAACCATTTATTTCCATCAATTTTTAAACATTTTTTGTTCAATGAATTTTACAATTCAAATTTGTAAATGGCAAGTGGAAGTGGTGACGGTCCTAAACGTTCCATTTTGATGAAAGTTAAGGGTCGTATGACAGATAATCTCGGTTATGACGACACCGCCTATCATGAGTATCTGCCATGCCAAGTCTATGCTGAAGACCTAGGCCTAAACTCTCCTCAACCCCCTCTAACTATTTCTTTACCCGAGATGTCACCCCCCATTTGACAAGCCAATTAGAAAATATGAGTGATCCCCTTCCAGATTTTGAATTTGATCTACATATGGAAGAGAAGTTACAAAAGCATGCCAAATCTAATATATTAGTACTCCATATGAAGAAAGTTATGCAAGAAGATGGAAGCACTATAGTGGTTTGCAATTACTGCAAAAAGGTATTTAAGTGGCACAAATCTGGAGGATATGACTCATATCGGAAGCATATAACGAACAAACATCCAGAGGCATAGGCAAGATCGAGTACACAAACCCAAATTCCCAGGTACACTACCCCTAACCAGCAATTATTTAAATACAGTGATGAAAAAAATAGAGAAGAATTAGCTACAATGGTTGCAGTAGAACACTTACCTTTTAGTTTTGATGAAAAGGTTGGTTTTGTTAATTATTGTTGACAAACATTAAATCATGCTGCATGTCGTGTTCCTGTAGCCACGCTCACAGAAACACTTGAAAATATTTATATCAAAGAAAAAAGAAAGTTGGAAAAATATTTTGAAAAATATAATGGTTATGTTTCTGTATGTAACGACATATGGAGTGACCATTGTCAAATGCATTTATACTTGGGTGTCACTTGCCATTATATGGATAATACATGGACTCTCTAAAGAAGAATTCTTGCATTTAGAGTTTTTGATGATGCACACACTGCTTCTAATATTTTTAGACTGCTTAGAATTATTTTTGCAGAATGTCAAATTGAAAACAAAATTTTTGCAATTGGTTTTGATAATGCTTCTAG
Organism: Acer saccharum; assembly: GCA_030490815.1. NCBI lineage: Eukaryota > Viridiplantae > Streptophyta > Magnoliopsida > Sapindales > Sapindaceae > Acer > Acer saccharum. The sequence continues at coordinate 16,205,224 of CM059869.1, forward strand.
CAATATTGTTGCTATTCCTACTAAATTGATTTATGCAAACCTTATCTCGGTAGTAAATTTTTTCATCAAAGATGTGAATGCCATGTTTTAAATTTATGTATTCAAAAAGGATTACAAACTCTTCAACAGTTTATTCAACCTATTAGAGATGCCCTCTATTTTTTGTGGAACATCCTTCTACAATGAAAGCATGGGCAACATACTATAAACAAAATGGTAGGCGTATCGTTAGATTTCATCGTGATGTTCCAATACGTTGGAATTCTACTTATAAATTGATTGCTAGAAGTTATGATTATAGGGATTTATTAGTTACGTTTATACAATATCATGTTAGTCACATTAATCTTTATCCAAATCATTGGGATGTTTATAATAGAGTTTGTAGTTTGTTAAATGTTTTTAATAATGCTACTAACAATTTATTTGGTGTTTATTATCCTACAACTAATTTATTTATTATTGAGAGTCTTAATATTGCTGGTGCCTTTGCTCATTGTGCATCCGACCCACAATTACTGGAGTCCGTTACTGCTATGAAGGAAAAATGGTTACACTATTATAAGGAGTTTCCAAATATTTATTTGATTGACATGTGTTTTTATCCACATTGTAGATTAGAAAATTTGTCTGATTATCTAACTGCTTATTATGAACAAGGTTTACAAATAGAGTATGATGTTGATATGTGTTGTGATAAAGTTAAGACATTATTATATGAATTATATGTTGAATATCTTAGTGTTTATGGTCCATCACTAAACATAGATATTTCACAAACTCAAAATGTATCACATTCCTCATCATCCTCTAGATTTATGAGTTTAAGGTATAATTTGTTATCCAAAAAAACCAAAAAATTGCTAGGTTCTTCTTTATCAAGCTCCACCACGTATTCTGATCTTGAATCTTTTCTAGGTACCTCTTTTGAGTTTATAGAAGACGCTGAAACTAAAAAATTTGATATCCTATAATGGTGGAAAGAGTATGAAAGATACTTTCCAATCTTGGATATGATAGCTAAAAATATTCTTTTAATACCAGTTTTGATGGTGGCGGTGGAACAACATTTCAGCGCCGATGGGAATATTCTGGACGCAAGACGTTTGCTATTGAGTCCGAAATCAATACAAATGCAAGCTTGTGTTGATGATTGGACGAAGGCGTAAAACTGTTAGCTAAACGAACCATCACTAAGTACGCGGAAGCATTGCCGGATATAACACAAATAAACATAATAACAAAGAAAAGATAAGATGAGGAAAAGTAATTAAATCCAATCACACACAACACAAGAGTTTTACGTGGAAACCTAAATCAGGGAAAAAACCACGGCCGTCAGAACGACAAGAGAAAGTTCCAATATGTAGTAAATTGTTACAACCACACACTTAGGATCTCTCTCTAAATAATACCCCAAACCCAATTACACTCAATACTCACTTTGAGATCTCTCTAATATTAGCTATTTTGCTCCACCACTTTCAGGTGTTTTTCACACACACACAATAACCTAGTTATTATGGTCTATTTATATGTTTTACAGGGAGATTAAACTAACAAGGAAAACTATCTCCTAGTCATACAAGAATACTTGTTCCACATAAATACTATTTCCTATTTAAGACAAGTCTTCTTTCAAGGAGAAACCCTTATCCTATTCGAACTTTAAGAAACAACTTATTTCCTCTTCCATGAATATTTCCTGATTCAACGCATTCTTGTGATTAACTATGATTCAAGTTGCAGTTGGCTACCCGCTTCTTAAACCGTGTTGAACTTGATCACTCAGAAAACCGTGATCCATACGCCTCATCCCATCGATCGCTGTGGAAGCCATAACGCTTTCCACAACGGTGTCTACTGGAATTGGACTGATGTTGCTCCGCTGCCAAAGCCACAGCGACATCGGCAACGGTTTTAGTTATTCTTCATTTCTCAGTTCTTCAATGTCTCCAAGCCTCCCTCAAACATAACCCCATACTCCCAAACGCTCTCACGTCTCTAGGAAGTGTCCGCATTGAGTAAATATGATTTGGTATCCATTTGGTAATTCAAGCCATATCCAACAATCCTCCCTTATGGCGAGAATTCCCAAAACTTGTCCTCAGCTACGATCCTCATCACCAAGAATCAACATCCCACCACTAGGTATAAACACTTAGGAAACAACCATCCCAAGATTTCACCGGCACATGTCAAAATTTACCTTGCTTAAAATTATGGTGCAACTCCTCACGTTAGGTTCCCAAGGAGTTCACTCAGCCATCGACATCTTTGTCCATCACACACCTTGCATTACTTCCTAACCAATGCCCGTGTGCAATTGTAGACCCGCTATCAGCTACATCCTTTTCACGGCAACTAGCAGTCATGCCATGAGGATGTTTATGCCCCTTTAGAGGACATCGCTGTAGTCGTCAAACTCAAGAGAGGCAATTACCGGATCACCCTCTTTGGAGGCACTTGTTTTCTTCTTTTGACAATCCTTCCTTATGTGTCCAGACTGTCCACATCCCCAACAAGTGACTTTCCTTTTGGAGTTCCCTTTTTTTTCTGTCAACCAAAATAACAGAGTTATCAGAAGATTTATCTTCACTCTTTAGCCTTCGTTTCTCAGAGATAAGTTTGTTCGCTACATCTCCAAAGCATATGGTTGAACTCCCATGCATCAAAATTGGCTTCATGTGCGCATAGGACGATGGAAGGGACCAGATGAGTCTAAGACATTTGTCTTCTTCATCAATCTTTACTCCAATCGACTCTAATTATTGAACTATCCCATTGAGCACTCCTAGATGATCAGAAATTTTCGTACCTTCAGTAATCTGCAGTATGTGAAACTGCTTCTTCAGGTAGAACCGGTTGCAGACGCTATTTGATTGATACAATTCTTCAAGCCTCTCCCAAAGTTCTTTCGCTGAATATGTTCCATGGATATTTGCAAGAACGTTTTTGGCTAGGTTCAATTGTATCACACTCGCAGCCCTTTCATCCAACTCCTTCCAATCATCATCACTCATCTTAGGTTTTCCAGAACTAGTACTAGTCGTACCTTTATTTGAATCTCCAGAGCCTTCAAGGTTCGTAGGGATTGACTTGCCCTTCAATGCCATGTGTAAACCGTATTGGATTAATAGGTCTTTGACTTGAACTTGCCACAAGCCAAAATTAATCTTTCCGTCGAACTTTTCAATATTGAATCTCATCATCCTTGCCATAAAGTTGTTAAGACCACTACCAAGCAACCGGGGCTCTGATACCAATTGTTAGCTAAACGAACCGTCACTAAGCGCGTTGAAGCGTTGCCGGATAGAACACAAACAAACACAATAACAAAGAAAAGATAAGATAAGGAGAAGTAATTAAATCCAATCACACACAACACAAGAGTTTTACGTGGAAACCCAAATCAAGGAAAAAACCACGGCCGTCAGGATGACAAAAGAAAGTTCAAATATATAGTATATTGTTACAATCACACACTCAGGATCTCTCTCTAAATAATACCCCAAACCCAATTACACCCAATGCTCACTTTGAGATCTCTCTAGTATTTGCTATTTTGCTCCACCACTTTCAAGTGTTTTTCACACACACGATAACCTAGTTATTATGGTCTATTTATATGTTTTACAGGGAGTTTAAACTAACAAGGAAAACTATCTCCTAGTCATACAAGAATACTTGTTCCACATAAATACTATTTCCTATTTAAGACAAGTCTTCTTTCAAGGAGAAATCCTTATCCTATTTGAACTTCAAGAAACAACTTATTTTCTCTTCCATGAATATTTCCTGATTCAACGCATGCTTGTGATTAACTACGATTAAAGTTGCAATTGGCCACCCGCTTCTTAAACCGTGTTGAACTTGATCACTCAAAAAACCGTGATCCATACGCCTCATCCCGTCGACCGCTGCCGGTACCTCTGTGGAAGCCATAATGCTTTCCACAGCGGTGTCTACTGGAATTGGACCGCTGTTGCTGCGCTGCCGAAAAATTAGCAGCGGTGTCCTACCGCTGCCAAAGCCACAGCGGCATCGGCATCGGCATCGACATCGGCATCGGCAGCGGTTTTAACTGTTCTTCGTTTCTCAGTTCTTCAATGTCTCCAAGCCTTCCTCAAACATAACCTCATACTCTCAAACGCTCTCACGTCTCTAGGAAGTCTCCATATTGAGTAAATATGATTTGGTATCCATTTGGTAATTCAAGCCATATCCAACAAAATAGACAACATGAAATTGATCAAGACGAACTTTACGATTTCTTCAAAGATGATCAACCTGAAAGTGGAACGGATGATCATGACAACGATTAGTCCATGTCATCACCAAACCTGCAATAAAAAGTAGGAGAACTACGTGGCATTTGATTTCTCTAAATCCCAAGAAGATATGTAGGCAACTTAATTGTGGTAACAATAAAGTGCAAGGCCAATTTTACATTTTTTAGTTTTATTTTAATTTAATTTTTTAATTTGTCATTTATTTATTTCATTTTATTTTTGGGTGACCCAATAAAATTCATTTACAATTTTACATGTCTAATATTTTTTTTTTTTATTAAATAAGATTAAATATAAGAAAGGAAAAAAAAAAATCAGTTTCGAATCACCGGAACCAGAACTGGAACCGTCGGAACCGAATCGAAACCAAAACCAAAACCGTCGAAACCGAATCGGAATCAGAACCAGCGTCGAGTCTTCCCCTAACCTAGGTAAACCAATCCCTTTTAGTAGAAAGCCCAATCAATTCACAATCATCAATTATCGAATTGAAATCATCAGTAGATCTCTGAAGAGGAGGGCCATAGTCTCCTGAGCTTCCAAATTGCATTAACATCCCCCACAACAACCCAAAAAGGAGAAGCCAAATCAACCAAGCTATGAAGATATCCCGAAGCAAACGACGATTTAAATAAGAAATACTAGCATAAAATAAAATAAAAAACAAAAAAAACTAGTGAGTAGTCGTGTCCACCATAACAGAAATAGTGACATGATGCTCATGAGAATAATCTATCTGGACATTAGAGAGAGCATCCCAAGCAAAAACCCAAATAGAAGGCTTCAAATCCTCTCTATCATTTCCGCTAACCAAATATAAACGAAGATGAGTATTGTAGAATAAAATAGTAAAGGTAGTTGCAGCCTAAGAATTCAATATTTACTTGGCTTGTTGTAGTTACTATCTAATGGGGATGTATTCAATCATGGTTTCATTGGATTCTATAGGATTTTAAGAGTTTGGGTGTATTAATTCAATTCAAATTTGTACAAAGTCGGGGGTAATCAATCCAAATTTTGAAGGATTCCAATGAAATCCATGTATATTCAATTCAGACATTTAAGAAATCCAAACAAATTTGGGTGTACTCAACAGTCTATTGATTTGGTAGATTTTGTTTAAGTGATGAATTTGGATGGATTTTAGAATGAAAAGTATAAATAAAAAAGCCCTTCACAAATCTTGCCCAATACCCATGAATTTCATAGGATTTCATACTCTCATTAAATAACCTCTCAGTTTTCTCATTTTCCTATTTCATACAGAAATCAATAGTTGCCATCGACTCCTCTATAGCTTTGCGGATCTTCATCGACAGTCTCTCCATCTTCCAAGAGATCATGAAGATGAAGGCGAGCTCTAGTAGAGATTGAATCACCTCGTATTTGAAGGAATTGTCTCCATCATAGATGAAGTTGACTCATACTCCATCAATTTTTTTCCTTTTTTTATTTTATTTTTTTATTTTTTTTAATTTTAATTTTAATTTTTTTAAGATCTGCTGCTCTATCACATTTTTCTGATTTTTTTTTTTTCTTTTGTGTGTGTAATCTGATTAAAGATGATTTATTGAAGAAGAAAAGGTGTTTCTTTTTTTTTTTTTGGAATTTGATTTAAAAAAAACTGAAATAATATATCCGTGTTTGTGTTTGTTTTTGTGTTTGAGATGGTAGGACCGTAGAAGATGCAAATGTGTTTGAATTTGATGTTTCTAGAAGAAGCTGGAATTTTTTTTATTAAATAAATAATAAAACTATCCCTTGAATAAATAAATAAATTGTAAAGTTATTAAAATGTTATTAAATAAAAAGTTATATTTATTAATGAATTTTTTTTTTTTTTCAAGACAAATTCATCAAATTACACATTGTGTAAAAGTTCAACAAAATCCAACCAACTTTTTACAAAAATCTGAGGATCTGAGTTTATAGGATTTATGAATTCCACCAAACTCCATCACTTAAAACAAATCCATCAAATTCAAACGAATTATAGATTAAATACACCCTTTAAAAAAAATAGAATGTATAAGTATACTAGACAATAATGTATAATTTTTAATATTATTTTGCACTAAAAATTTAAATCCTAAATAAGATTTATTCTGTCTTATATTTTCATTGGCAATAAAATATGAAAGATATTTATATAATAAATGAAGGGTAGTGTTTTATTTCTAATGTATTTATTGGAAATAAAGTAATTGTTATAATGACACATGTTAGCACTACCTATAAATGAAAGATATTATTTAGGTGGAGCCAGACTAATATAATATATATATCTATGTAGCACGGATACGGGATACGGATACAGTACGATACGGGGATACGGTAAATCTTTAAAAACTAGGATATGTATACGGCAAGATACGTCAATTAAAATAATATATATTCATATTTAAATAATAATAATAATATATAAAAACATATTTGATAATTCATTCAAAATAAAACATATTCAGAATCCAAATAAAATATGTCACATAACTACATAAGTCATAATAATATAACATATTACAAGATCCAAATAAAACATGTCACATAAGTCGAACATATTACAAAATCCAAATAAAACATACGTCACATAAGTTATAACATATTACAAAATCCAAATAATACATAAAATAATTTCATAAAACATATTTTAAATTCCTAATTAACTTTATTATCGCCTCTAACTTTGGTTCATCAAGAAAAGGTTTTCAATCTCAAGTGCCCCAGTATTCTACATGTTAATGGAATAAAAACCAAAATTTCCTTACAATTTTTTTGACTCCTAAAATTTTGAAATTATAATTTGACCTCGTTTTATACTAAAATAATTATAATATTGCCTCAAACGTATCCTCCAAGTATCCCCTAAGTATCCCCCAAGTATCCTCTAGTCAAACTTATGAAAAAGTCAACGGATACGCCATTTGGCATATCGGATACGTATCCTGGAATATCTGGTAAGTATCTAAACTGGATACGAGTTCGATACGAGTTACCTCCACCGAATAAAGTATCTGTGCTTCCTAGATATACATACTAAATTATCCTAATTAAATAGATTGTGGGGCTAAGTCCCAAAATAATACTTCGAACCAAAAAAGAAAAAAAAATTCAAATTTCATGTAAATGTGTCGTTTACTATTGGACGACTGATCAAGTCATCCCCTATGGTCCCAGCTTGTGATAACAATTGAGAGGCCTGTGTACAAGTGATTAAATTTCAAAAGAGAGCAAAAGTTAATTGAAACGACTCTGACAGTCTGACGATAATAGGAGACTTCAAATTTCCTGGAAATGTGGCGTTTACTTCTTGGAACTTACCACCATTTATTTCTCAATGATTTTTTTAAAAAAAATAATAAATATATAATTACAGAAATAAGATAATTCTACACACAAATATTTAATTTAGACAATATATTAATATTATCTTTTATTACGTTCATGATAAGTGATTTAATTTTTCTTTTTTTTTTTTTAAAAGATTTAATTTTTCAATTTTTTAAATTAAATTCTAGAGTAAAAGGAAGATTTAAACTCACTTTCCTAAAGGAAAAAAGAAATTAAATTTATCATAATTATTTATAATTCTTAACTAGATTTGAACTTTTAACATTATGAAGAAACTTATGAGTCATTGATTAAGTTTAAAGTGGTGTTATTGGCACACCCACTGCTGAACTATTTATACACCACTTTTTAAATTATTTAGAATTTTTTTTTTTCCTTTATCAAATTATTTAAAGAGACATATTTTTTATTAAAAAAAATTACCGTACAAAATAAAACTAATAAAACCCCTCGCTTTTCTTATTTCAAAACACTAATGACATAGATTATTTCAAATCATTTAATGTTTACTATTTTCTTTCAGATCTCGATCTCATTTTTCCCATGTTTAGTATTTTTTGATTTTATTGTTTCATATGTTTGTTTTGTTTTTCTTTTCAAATTCCAAATCCATGTTTGCAATTTTTTTTCTCTCGGTTTATTTTCTTTCAGATCTTCTATGCATTCTATGATTTGTATCAATTCTATTATAGATTTTATTTCGGAACTTTCAAAGTTAGTTTAATATTATTTACAAAAAACGATAAAAAATAAAAAATGAAATCGCACCAAGAATGGCAACCAATAAAACCTAATCTCCAATGAAACGTAACCACACCAAAACCCTAACTCGATCGCTCAAAAAATCATGAGACGATCAATATCACACTCACAATCTACCACCATCAATCCAATCAATTACGAACAAAAAAAACCCGCATCTAATAAGGATGGTTTCACCATGAAATAAAAAGAAAAAAAAAAAGCTATGTGAAATGTGAGAAAACTATATATAAAAAGTAGAGATGAAGTTTTTTTATTTTATTTTATTTTATTTTATTTTATTTTAAAAAGATATAGGGTGTATTAAGTTTGAAAAATATGTAAAAGGGTAATATTAGAAATAAATCAAATAAATAAGTAAAACCATTTAATTTTATATAATTAAATCAAAATTTTAAAAAGTGAGACATAAATAGTTCGTAGTGGGGGTGCCAATATAACCACTTTTAAGACTTTGATTAAACTAAAATATATGAATCTAATAGTTGATAACTGTGGAACTAATATAAATAAAATCAGATAGTTCAGATAAGTGAAAATCTATATATATGTATATATATATATTTATATAAGCATGCAGCAAACCAAATCTCACAGAACTCAAACCGAGTAGTGGCTCGAAATAAGCAACTGAAAAGACAATACAATTTCAGCTTGATGGGTTTGACTTATATTACACGTTCCCTTGAACTTTGGCCTTTAAAATTTCCTAGAAATGGGGCGTATAGCCTTTTATTGGTCTTGTCAAACAATCAGTATTTTAGAATATGCAGATGGTCTGACGTCTGAAAATTCATTTCGAATTCTTAATTCCTTACGCCTCACTTCCTCAAGAGAGCAAGTAGCTAGCTGTCTATGAAAAGAATGGCTTCGGGACCTCCTCGCCCTAAAATGAATGATATCTTGTGGCACATATGTTGCTTGATCGCTCCTCCAATCTACTCATTCATTTATAAGGTAACGTTATTAATTCTTAATTAAAAAAGTAAATTAAAAGAATATAAAGAGCATTGTTATCTAAGTTTTTAGATAATTGATTTATTATAGGGCTATAAGAAGGAGGGATGTAGAGTTGCATTGCTATTCCTTTTGTTGGAGGTGATATCATTTACACTGGATCTATTGGGAGGAAGTCACTGGAGTTACCTTTTGGCTTCATTTCTCTTGTCAATATTAATTGTTACTATAACCTTTTACGTTTATTTCATCAAGAGAGCAAATATTAGAGCACTAAACAAATCAGAAGCTGAGCAACTTTTTGTGGTGGAGATTGTCTATTCTTGTCTCCAGCTGGTTATTTCTGGCTTTTGCTTGATAAGGACACTGTGTGGTGTCAACACTAATTACAGTGCATCTGTTTTTCCACTGGCCTATACAATAGTTGCTGTTGGATTCTCTTTCAAGAACAGTAAAGAGGATTCAGATTTTTCATCCCATACTTCATCAAATACTCCATCGGATCATCTTGATAAAGATCTAGATGAATTAGAGCTCAGCAGTGTTCAGGTTGATCCAGTTGATATTCCATCAGAATTCAGCGAAATTGAGGTTATTCCATCAGAGACGACTCCCAACAAAGATTACGTGCCTACAAGTAATAACGCTGATGAGATTCAGCGAGAAACAAGAACGAGCACATTGCGAAAACGCAAGAATACATCCTTGCAATCTGATCAAGGCTTGCAGAATGAGGTATGGATGTAAGCAAATATTTAATTTACTTAATCGAGATGTTTAATCTGAGTTTGAATTTTGTCGTTTTTTTTGGTTGAGTTTGAATTTAGTTTCTTTTATTCTATTTAATTATTTTTCTTGTTCAATCATTTCCAGATACTCATAGAATTGTTTGTTTTCGTATTTATAACTTATAAGTGGTGACTAATTATTAGAGAATGGATTGTGTAATATTCAGGTCACTCCTTCAAATACTCCAACTATTGATGATTCTGTCCCTAGCAATCATACTAATGATAATCGGCCAGAACTGAGGACGTTGTCCAAAGCAAAGACTACATCCGAGCATTCTAATGATCAGTTAGAGAAGAATCAGGTATGAGTAGTAAGTAGATAATAAAAATTAGCCCAAAAATGAGTAGTAGATAATAAAAAATAGCCCAAAACATTAGTCCAAAAACCAACCTAAATGATGTAACAATAGATTTGTACTTACCATGTCATTTACCACACTATCACATGATTTGTATGGTAAGGACAACTTACTTATTACATCATTTGGGTTGTTGTTTTGGATCGTATAATATTACTCTTAAATTGAACCTGATTTGTCTAAAGTGCGTTGCCTAATATTCGTACATAACAAATAATAACGTCTATAATAGGAAAATAGATGAGAGAAAATAAATCAATCACAATATATAAGATATACGTGGAAAACCCAAATCAAGTTAAAAAAAAAAAAAAAAAAACCATGGGCCGTCAAGACAACTGAGAAAGTTCCACTATATGATAAATTGTTACAATCATATACTTCAGGATTCTCTCTCTAATCTCAACCCCAAACTACAGAGCCTAACCAAGTTTTCAAACTCACAACCGAGCTTTATATCATAACTTTTAGCTCACAACACAAGATCTTCACCAAGATCTTCCCAATATCCCCTAGGTCTCTCCTAAATATCACTCACAGATCTCTAACTTGATCCACTGATATTCCCCGGATATTCCCTAGGGTCTCCCCTGGATCTCACCACTCTCTGATGTTATAGGTGTTTGTCGTTCATCGCCCTTTAATCTAATAACATATATATTAGGTCTATTTATACTAGTTACAGGGAGTTTACGATAAAAGAAAATCTTACTCCTAAACGTACAAAACTTTCTTGTTTCACAAAAAGACTATTTCCTTTTATGCACAAGTCTTCTTATTCCACGTGAAGAGTATTCATTTTCCTTTAAGCACAAGAACTTTCCAAAAGAACACTTTCCTTTTCCGTTGAAGATTTCCCATTCCACGCATGCTTATGATTAACTATGATTCAGGTCACGATTGCGCACCTACTTCCTAAACCGTTACAAGTCACCTGAAATTACATCACTTAGCAAATCACGATCCAGTGCGCTAAAACGAACCCAAAACTGTTGTCCAGCCTCTCACCGCTGTGGGACCATTGCCAATTTCTGCAGCGCCTCATGCATCGGTCTCACACCAATCTTTTGTTTCTTCGTTCTTTTGGTCTTCATGCCTCCCTTGAACACCATTTTCAACTTCCAAACGTTTTCCCACGTCTCTAGGAAGTTCCACATCTGGTGAGTTACAAGTTGAAACCTAACAATCGTAACCTCCTACATTTGCTAATAGTGTAATGACAACATTATACAATTTAAATGAGACTAACATGAACAATTTTATTTATTAACATTCTCCAAATTGCTTACAAGAAAAGAATTTTAATTTTTTTCTTCAAAAAACTTATTATATATATATATAAATAATAAATAAATAAATAAACAATTAGTCATCTTATTAACTTATCGGTAATGCTTCATCATACAAAATCTTAACTAATTTTTTTAATGTGGCAAAATAATTGTAGTTGCCATGTAATGATAAAAAATCATCAATGCATGATGTTACCACGATGGAATAGTTTTTTTTTTTTTTTTTTTTGGAAGAGAATTTTATTAATAAAACCAAAGAACAACAACAGTTAATCTGGAAAATCTTTCGGAATACACCTTTCCACATAAGATGGGAAAGACTCCGGCCAATACCTATCATAATCAATTGACAAAGCCATTTTAGCGAGAGAATGAGCAACAACATTTGCTTTCCTTGGAACAAAATCATATATTTACATTATTTGGGTAAACTTGTCGATAATGTATAATTACTTATAGAGATTAGTCCGGTGGTAAATCTCTCACACCTATACCACGAGATCGTGGGTTCGAATCCTCCTCCTCCCCAAACAAACCCCAAATTTATGTAATATTTTAAAAAACTTAATTAACAAATTATGACAATGCCTTGAAAGGCAAATGCGCATCATATCATAGGCCACCTCGGTATACAACATGGTTTAAAATTAGTAAAAAAAAAAATTATAGTTCATTATTTATGAGTTTTATGAGAGTACGAGACTAATCTTGTCAAATTCAATTCTTTCAAATCGTGAAAAAATATTTTTATGTAAATTGTTGGATTCAATTCTATAATTATGTAAGATAAGTAGACCATTTAATATAATAATTTCGGAATTCAAATCTAATTGCAATACTAATTGTTAAACTTTTTGATCTCCTTTAGCACATATTACTTGATCTTTCACCATCATCACACAAGTAATTACCTCAAAGTATTAATTTAATTATCTATATATTTACTAATAAAAAACCTATTTTTATTTATATTTTGTACATAATGCTAAATAAGTAAGACTTTTTTTTTTAATTTTTTATTTATTTATTTACAATATGAGAGGTTGGCCTTGTGGTAAAGCCTCTTACACCCACATCACGAGATTGTGGGTTTGAGACTCTCCCCAGTTTTTATCTGGTAGGCACACAACTATTAAAATACTTATAGCACAAATGTCACCTAATCACTTTTACCATGTAAAAGCAATGTAATTGGGTCAAATAATGTTTACATGGTAAAAAGTGATGGGATGGCACTTGTGCTATAAGTATGTTCATAGTTGTGTGTATACCAGAGAAAAACTGAGTCTCTCCCCCTACCCCCATAAAACCAGAATTATTGTAATATTTAAAAAAAAAAAAAAAAAAAAAAGAAGACCTTTTTAAGACTTGCAATATTTCTTTTAACTAGGTGTACATAACTTTTACTTATTATCAAGTCGATTAACAAAATGGTACTTTGTTTAGCTCACCCAATAAAACACTGTGGGTGATATATTTTTATTCACTATCTCATATACTTCATTAATATGTAAACACTAGGGGTATTGCAAGAAACCTGTACTTGTACTTTTCCTTTTGCTGGAGATAATAGCATTTGCGCTGGATCAATTTGGAGGAAGAAACTGGAATTTCCTTTTGGCTTCATTTGTCTTATCAACATTTGGTTTTGTGATAAGCATTTACACTTGGATAACAATTCCAGCAGTAAACATTTTAAAAGTTTTGAAAAAAACTTTTGTGACAACCAAATCAGAAGTTGAGCAGCGAATTATTGTTGCAATGAAGATTGACTTCGCAGTGATGGTCTTCTCATCTTTCTGGTTGATTTTTAAATACATCAACTTGATTGAGAGCAACAATGGATCCTTTCTTCTGGTATCACCCGTTGCTATAATTACCCTTGTGATTGTTGAAATTGCTCTTGTGATTCCACGACTCGCCCGTCATCCAAAATTCTTTCAAATACTCCAAGTACTGTTAATTTTGTGTTTATCATTATCATTCGCGACAATGGCATTCAGAATGAACGAAGAAGGATGGGACAGAGAAGGACTATATCTGCCCAATCTGAGGTATGAATCATGAATGTGAATTGTTTACTAAAAATTGTTTTCAAGATTTATTTGTTTAAGGTTTTATCTGAGTTTGATTTTAATTTATATATTTATTCTTTTTGTTTCACATTAAATAACTAATTTCTAGATAATTATTGAGTTATTGGTTTATGTATGTATTCATAACGATTATTTGTAATTGAAAATGTAAAATATACGATATATGTGGAATGAGTTTGAGTTTTGTTGGGTTTGTTGGCTATGCAGGAGACAGGAGCAGTTCTCAAAGCGTCTAACAATAATTAATTTTGAGAATACTATTGAGGACCTTGAGGTGAAGAAAAACACCACAACAAATCCACCCTTCTGCAACGGGCAATGCCTATAATAGACGAGTGTTTACCACAGACAACACATTTACAAGTGTCTCTGGTTGTAATAAAGGATTTAAATGGAAACTATCGGTTGTGGTGTCTGTAATTAAGAAAAAATGTTGAATATTATGACACAAGTATTGCAATTTGCCATACAATTAGATGTACAGACAATATTTATAGGTGCCAATGGAACACTATTGCTAGGAATATATATGTGTAATGTCTATTGTTTTAGAGTACATCTTACTCATTTTAGTATACAAAATTTCAAATGAAAATAACGTTTAATCAAAATATTTTATAATAAAAAAATTATATTTATGTTTATTTTTAATAAAAATAATAATATATTTAATAGTATTTATTATTATTATTATTATTATTATTTTGAATTAAAACTCATTCATTCACAAGAAGGAAAGATATAGGAAGGGTTGGTGTCCAGCCACAAGCTCTCCATAAAAGAGGAGGCCCTGGAAGCAAGGTTATAAGCCAAACTATTGCCACTTTGGGGATTAGCTTGACACTTACACCTACATCCCTAAAAAAGGCCTTAATATCCTTGATAATAACGTTAGCATCACCCAAATCAGAATAAGAGTAATTAAGAGCGGACACAACAGAGGAGGCATAAACTTCTACAAGATGGATAGCAAGGTTAAGGCTCTTGGCCAGCAAAAGACCCTTACGCAGGGCAAGGAAATCACCATGCTCTGCATCAAAAAAACCCAGCAATATGTTTGGAGATAGCATCCACAATTTTGTCATTGCTATCTGTAATAATAGCACCCATACCAATACAAGAAGCACCCTAGCGAATTGAGGCATCAGAGTTCAACTTTAAGATACCTAGACCTGCTTCTTGGAGTTGGATCAATCAGAGGGCCTCAAAGCCTTGGAATTCTAAAAGGAAGTCTCCTGCCCAAGATCAGCAGGATTCCTCACCCGACCACCATTGAAGGCATCATTTCTTTTTTCCCAAATGCTCCACATAATAACACAAGCGAGAGCTAACTCGTCGTTACTAAATATGGCCATTACCCCTGTCAAAATGTATAGAACTGAAAGCTCCCTAAGGCTATCAAAAAAGTGTTAAACAGAGTGCAAACCCAAACCTTCCTAGCCTTTTTGCACCAAAAAAGCGCATGGGAGACTAATTATGTTCCCAAACCACACAACCTACAACAACCTTGGTTCACCACCTTCCTTTTTCAAAGGTTAAACAAGGACGGTAAAGCATTTTGGCAAGCCTTCCAAGAGAATATTTTAATTTTGGGGGGCATATTAAGGTTCCAAAGGGTAGTCCACCACTTGCGGTTGGCAACCTAGGAAGAGGGAGAAGTGCGGATTCTTTCATCCAATGATAGTTTATAGCCACTTTTGACAATATAATGGCCTCTTTTATCAAATGACATGATAAACAATCTTCCCCACCCCTATCACTAACAGGAATAAACAAAATTACGTCTTGGTCGACTGGGAGAAAAAATTGATTTAGCTTCCTAACATTCCAACAATGGCAATCATTGTCAATAAGCTCTGCAACTCTTAAGTTAGGCCCCTGTTGGGGAGAAACATGTTTAAAGGTAGAGGGTCTGGGGATCCCGGGATCCGAGAAAATTCTGACCTTGGAGCCATTACCAATCTTCCAACGAAGCCCTTTTGAAAAAAAGAGACCTTTACCAAATGATGCTTCTCTAGCTATGGGAGCATTCCAGCTTCAAATAGGCCTAGAGGAAATCGTCCCTTTTAAAATACTTTGCTTTAAAGACATGGGCAAATGATCGGTCCAATTATATATATGTATTTTGCCTCTAATTCCTATGTAATAAGCTTGTCTCTTGAGTCTTTTTGGTTGTTTAATGTGTGTGTTAAGCATATGTAGGTCACATTCTATAGAAGTGGTGTTGAATCTTATTTTGGAAGAAAAGAAGTCAAAAGATAAAGAAAATGGCAAATTTGTCAATAGCCGTAGTCAATACCGCAGCCTAGGCATGTGCACCACCAGCGGCCAGTATAGCGGTCCATTCTAGAGGATCACCTACTCTCTACCACAGTCCATACCACCTTCCATGCAATGACCTCAACCGCGGTCTATACCACGAAATAGTCTAGAAGTGCACCGCTTGGCGTACCGCTTCCCAGGCATTATATCTGTACCGCGGCATGGGCAGTGATCATGCGTAATTTATGTTTTCTCAGGAAGTCATTAACACCTGGTTTGTAGAAATAATATAAATACTGGCGATTCTTATTCATAAAACACACAGCCACACAAGGATTAGAACCCTATAACATATTATTCTTTGACATCAACCATCCATCCATCCATTCATTCATTCAATTCCACCCATTCTTGGAGGATTCTTGGAAGCAAGAAGAAGAAGAAGATTGCAAGACAAAGAAGCTCTCATGACCAATATGGGTTTTCTCTATAACTCTTCTATGTTTTTATTATCTCCATTGATGTGTAACTAAACCTTTAAATAGGGGATTGATGTAACCAATTTGGGCAACTCTATGTAATCAATTAGTCTATCTTTCGTAATTTAATTGGGTTTTAGTCTTGTTTATTGAATTAATTGCTCTATTCTACTTGCTCATATTATTTTATGACCTTAATTGATATGAGTTTATGGTTTAGTTTATCCATGAGATTAGTGTTAGGATTTTGAGTCTAGCTGGCATTATTCTATATCAAAACATTATTTCCTTTGTATAGTTAAGTTGTCTAAGTTGTACGGTTTATCAAGCTTCAAAGAATATGGGCAACGATTCAAGCAAAGTGAAGCATTCATGTGAGGAAAGCGTTATTGACTACAAAGGTAATAAGACCTTTTTTCTCTTACAATGCCTAAACGCACACACACACATTGCATACATTTGTGTCCCTGCATCGTAGCACAAAATTGGTATAACACATTCACACACGTGTTTTAGTATGCTCATGCATTAGTCTCAAATTGACAAACATTGTAGAAATGCATGTACTAGGACTATCTCTAGGAAATTGAATACTTGTGTGATCTTATGTTTATTTGTTTGTGTTTTAGTGTTTTGAACTTGAATATGTTCTCATATGATTCCTTGTTGAGTTCTGGTTGTTTCGGTTACTCACTCATTAGATTTCGAGTTTAAACTAGGAAGTTACAAAACTTTACGTTCTCTTACAATGTGTTGTCTTCGTCGTCGTGTATCGAGTCGAGTTCATATCCATTTGTCAAAGTTTCATAGTCGTCCTCTTGTGTTAGTGAGTTACGGTTCGTAATCTAAAAACGGATTCGAATTTCGAGTTCGAAGGCCGAATGACGGTCAAAGAACGAGAGGGATGCGCGAGAAGAGGAGTGAAGAATAAAAGGCCAAAAGAAAGGCCTTCTTGTGGAGGTGTGTGGCCACCATGGGAAGGAAGCCTCTCGGCTTTCTCGGACACATATTTTTTTTTTTATAAGCACCGAATCAAGGCTGAAAAAACTCGGACACAATTCATTCATTGGGCCACTGAATTAATAAAAGAAAGAAATAATGATTCAGAAAAGTAAACAGTTCATCCAATTGATTCGGTGAACACAATGTGAAGGATGGAAATAAACATGGTTTGATGAACCTTTCTCAAAAGACTTGTAGCTGCATGAAATTTCAAGTTGATAAATTGTCATGTCGCCACGCATTAGCCGCAATAAGGTTATTATCCTCTTGTTCCATTGTACCTTACCATCTTACCAAATATGATTCATTTAATTACTTATAAGCTTTAATTTCATAGGTTTGCGAAGAAGCCGTTTGCAGATTTTTGTGGGGATTGTTACAAAACTACTAGTTGGGTTAAAGGATATTCCGAGAACATTTTCCGGTTGGCCATCCTAGTGAATGGACTATTCCTGAAGATGTGAGATCAAAGGTTGTTCATCTGCCTCATTTTCATGCGTAAGCTGGACCAAAAAATAAGAGATTTAAATCCGCCGGGGAACATAGAAATGGAAATACCAAAATTGTACGATTTGTAAAAAACCTGGTCACAACCGACAGAATTGTCAGAATTCTCAACATTCTCAACAATGTCAAAATCCTGAACCATGTCCATCTATAGCATTTGTAACATCGAAGTGACCACATAGACCGTACAGGTACAGGAAATGTGGAGAAGAAAGCCAAGGCTCTAAGAAATAATGTTTAAAATCTCTTTTATTAATCATCATTTCTTTCTTTTATTAATTCACGTTTATCCGTGGTATTTTTATCACCAAGCTTCAAGGCTCACATCATATGACTAAAAAAGAAATGACGTTGAGATGGATCCATGAAAACTCCCCGGAGATAGTCTTCGAAACAATGGTTCCACGATGAGACTGATTGAGCACCACGTCAAAACCCCTGAATCATTTGAAGAGAGAAGTGGAGAGATTTCTGAGGAAACCCTGGGTATATGATTTCTGGAATATAAAAAGAAACTGGTGCAGATCAAGGTTTTTGATGAGCTTTGATAAAGAAGAGGGAAGGAGAATCGATGAAAATAGAGAAGAGTGAGCGGTGGATAAATTCTACGCTTTAAATAGAGAAGGAAAGGAAAAGTTTCAAAATTCAAAATTTTAAATACATAGATTTGATAGCATGCGCACGAAGCAACATCAGACCTATCCACCAGAAAGCAAACATGTGTCGTCTCAAAGAAAAACCCTGGAGTCAAAGCGTGAAATTGTTACATCTGATGAAGCGCCATTTTGAGAATTCTGCAGACCAAATTGAAACTTACTATGGGAAGCATTAATTGCTAAAGCTAAACACTCAAAGAAGATACGTGGACAAGTTTCCCTAAGAATCAAAACTAAACGCGGGTAGCGGGACAAGGCGCAAAGTAGCCGAATGTGTTTCCAAATACTACTCAACGATCAACGGAATGTGACATTAGGGTATTTATCCGGCTCAATATTTATGGGGGTATTGTTATATGTATATATTCGGTAAGAATGACAAGTCAGCAAAAGTGGCAGGGAATGCAGAAATACAGTAATTCCATGTCATCAAGAGTCAACCAGTCAACATAAGGAACATTGACCAGAGACACGTCACCAGATCCGAAAATGTCATCAAGAAATTAATGTGGAAGCGAGAAGCATATTCGCCAAGTCATCAGGAAGTCTTAATAGGCAAATATCCTACTCGCCGAAAAACTGCTACTCAATGAAATCTACTCGGCCACAGCAGAAAAGCGTAACCCAATCAATGCATGCCTTATTCAGTAGAGATTCACCCAAATACAAAGTTTAAGAGTCGTACCCTTGAATGAAGGAATATCTCTATCTCCTCTTCAAGTACCAAAGGAATCCTAATAAGGAAATAACTCAAAGCTTCTACAAGGATAAAACATTGAATGGGAAACAAGTCCCAATCAGTTTGCTCCACTAGAGTCATAACCAGGTTCAAACTAATAAATCTACTACTTGTACAACAAGAATTAGGAAAACTTGAAATTCCCTTAAGCAATATAGTGTAATATATATAACTAGAGGGGGGGGGGGGGGGGGGGGGGGGGGGGGGGGGGGGGGTGGTGAATAGGTATATGCCCAAATTCTTCCAATATATAAAAAATATGCGGAATACAACAATTAAAAGCACACTTGATGAATCTTAACAATTGAATTGATTTAACCAACACATGTGAAAATCAATATACAAGTAATGCAATCAATACAAACATATGGAAGGTAAAGAAACATAAAAAACGAAACTTTTACGTGGTAAAACCTCCAAGAGGAAACATCCACGGGTTGATACCACAACCACCGACAAAGCAATCCACTATATGAAAAGGACTTACACACTCAAGCTATCAACACATGATATCCGCTCAAGCTATCACCTCCTAATCTACCCTCGGGCAAGTGAACTACCAAGCCTACTTCCTATCTGAGATGTGCCATATACCTCTAGAAAGCAACTTCCTATCCAAGACACTCACGTCTCTAGGAAGATTTCTTGCTTGTCTATCCGGATCCTCCCTACCCTAGACAAGTCTCCTTGCTTGACTATCCGAGTCCTCCTGTCTCTAATCAAGACTTCTTTGCTTTATCCACAAAGCTTCACTCACTTTGCTAAAGACTTCAACCTTTTACAAGGCAATAATCTAAGTGATGCAAATCACAATCAAATAAAGTATGATGATCAATCAAACTCTATGAACATGCTTAGAGATAAACTATGATATGCTTTCAACACACAATCACAAAAAATACCTAGAAATCAATGCATGTAAAATCAATAAGAACAAGTCAAGAATATTCAATATATCACACTATAAAACCTTTTTCTTAGAACATGAAATTAAACCTAGAACATGTCATGAGGCACATCACATATAGCATTTCTAGAATCAATTTCAAGGAAAATCAAGTTTAGCAAACTATGTTCAAATGTGAATCACAATGCTAAAACTCAACAAACAATTAATCATAAAACCCTAGCATATGATCTAACATCCTTCTCAACATATTTCATCAATCAAATAGTAAGATTAAAAGAGATGATCAAAGATGAAATGAAAAAGAAGAAGTTGAACATACAAAGTTGAATCACGTACTGAAATCTAGACACTGGGAAAAATCATGAAGTCAACTGCCTTTGGAAATGCTTGAGGTTTGTAGCTCTCATCAAGACCAACAATTTTGGTTTTTGGATCAATCAATTTCGAGTTCGTATGGGAAAGTTATGATCGAAATAAGAAAACTAAAATCATGAAGAATTCTGTAGAAATTTTCTTTTCGAATTTTCTTCAAGTTATGTTTGGAGGGAGAGAAAATCATATTTAAATGATTCAAGGAAGGAACCAAAAATGACCCAATCGGAGGCGGCCACATCACCAATCCCCGTGGGGGGAGCGTGGGCCACACAGGACTAGAGGGGTGTTCTGGCCGTGGGTCCCACGGGATCTACACGGGGTGGCCTATGCATGGCCTTTGGCCATGTTTGCCTCTCGCGCGCTCCCTCAAGTTCTTCAGCCATATTTTGGGCATCCGAACTTTGATTTCGAATTTATTTTTGGATTACAAACCGTGACTCCTTCACACATGACTACGACTACAAAACTTTGAAAAATGGTTGAGAAATCATCTCGGAAAACGACGATGAAGTCAACTCAACAAATGAGAATGCAAAGTAGAGTAGCGTAGCTACATCATTTGGACCGAAACCTTATGAATGAGTAACCGAAATGACCGGGACTCAATAAGGAATCATATAAGAACATGTTCAAGTCCAAAATACAAAACACACAAACAAATAAACACAAATTCACACGAGTATGCCATATCAAAGAGATAGTCACAAAACATGCAATTCTACAATGTTTGTCTATAAGAAACCAATGCATGTGCATACTAAGAAGTGTGTGAATGTGTTATACCAAATGTTGATGTAGGGACACACGTGTATGAATTCTGTGTGTGTGCTCTAACGCCTTGTAAGAGGATAGAAGTCGAAGTATACCTTTGACGCTTTCACCTCTTGAAGACGACATTTGCACTAGACGTTGCTCTTCACCTTTTAAGTTTCTTTTCTTCCAAGAATATCCTAAGCAACAACTAATACAAATATAGAGCGTTTTGCAATGGAATCAAGCCAATACAAATCATAAACCTTACAAAACCCTAGGAGGAATGATATAAATAGAACTGTGTAATGTATGAGAAGGGGACCTTTTTTACAAAGATCATACAAATTAGAGAGAAAGCGAGAATAATGTGTGTAACCTCAAAAGATTCATAGTGATATTTTTTTCCTTGCCTTCATAGGCACCGTGGTTTTTTCCCTTTATAGGGTTTTCCACATAAAACTCGTGTCTTGCATGCATTTATTATTATTCTTGCTCTCATAAATATATTATTATTGTTGGACGCGTGACAATCCATAAATCGCCGTCAATAGATTGTATGTTAGTGATTGAGAAAATGAAAGAATTAAAAATATATATATTGTTAGAGAGCAGCTAATTAAATTTGTGTTTTTTTTTTATTTATTTAAAAGTTAGTAACTTTATTTTCTTAAATTTGGTGTCGATGATAAATCTTTTATTCGTTGCCTTGATGATGGTGTCTAATGAAGATGTGTGGGATTTTGGGTGATGAAAATGTGGGAGTTTGGATGATGAAGATGGTTTTATTGAAATCTACATATTTGGTGATGAAGAAAAAATGTAGAAAAATACTGGAAGAAAAAAAATAGCATAGATTGATTTTTTTTTTTTAAAAAAAATTAGTTTGAATAATAAATTAAAATTAGTCAATAAAAGATCGAACAAGCAAACAAGGGTATTTAAGTCATTTTATGGTTATGGTTGACAAAAGTCAACTAACAACATAGGATGTTCATGAAATTATGAGCAAAAGTTGCATATGCATGCAATTAACCCTAATGTCAGGGTGTTTGTGCAATTTACCCTAAAAAGAAACTGTAGGTGGAGTTCTTCCACAGGAAATGAGAATGGGGTAGTAATTGTTATTTTTGAACCGGGAGAAAATATTCAGTGCACCGGGTGCACTTAGAGGTGTCAAAAGGGTTGGAAAAATCCGGTTCAGTCTGAGTCCAGCCCGAGTCAGGTCCGGACCGGCTCGGCCCGGTACTGTAGAGGCCTTAATTTGGGCTGGGCCTAGTATTTAAAAGCCCGAATCCGTGCTGAGCTCTTATATATTACTATGCGGGCTAAGTTTGGTCCGAACCTGAAAAAGTCACATGAGTGATGCACCTGGCCACTGAGAATGAGATATATGGCTGCCATAAGTGAGCCACATTAGTATTTCCTACCATCCTTGGTGGTAGGTGGATCACTTAACAGTGCATTGAAAATTTTATCTTGAATTGGACTCAAAACCTTCAAAAAAAGGCAAAAAAGAAAGAAAGAAAAAAATTTATGAAATGTAATATTATTTTCATGATTTCACGAGAAAATATTTTCCGAACTAAGAGAGTAACATGAGCATATATTATAGAGGGTGAGGTAGGGCCTCTCCTTTTTGTCACATTTTGAATAACACTAATGAAAGACAACTCAAAAAATTAACCCCATAATCAACCAAAATAATATGTCAAGTTGTTTTTTCATTAATCACATCATCTCATGTTTTGTGTGTGGTGTTGACAACTCAATTACCAAATCATTTGGGTTAATTATTTGAGTTATATAGTATTACTCTTTAAAATTGAACAACAAAACATCACCTTTATTTTCTTGTTTATGCTTCTTATTCTTCTCTATTCCTTTAATTTGCTTTTGCAAAGCAACGGACCCTCTCTACTCTCTTGTATGTTTCATTTTACTCTTTTAGCTCTGGGGGCAATATCAATACGTGGAAAGAACAAACAATTTTACCCCCATAGATACTTTTTTCCACATTTGGAACACATTATTTTTCACTTTTTTCTACATTCAATTTCCGTTTGGTCTATTTGTGAAATCCAGATGCATGCTGATACTTCCTTACCACACAAGACTATCACCAGAAATGATAAACAAATTAAAGTGAGGTTGTCATACAACCATATTCATTAATTGAAAGACAAGTATTTCTCCAATTATTGTACTTAGTGGTTTACAAGAAATATACTCTCTTTAGATCTCTCAATAGAGTCTTTACAGAATTACAAATTTCCCCTATAATCTAAAGCACACCTCCTTATCTTTAAAGAATATTGATATATTTATAGTAAAAGTTTGATTAGATCCATTAACCACTCCTCTCTAGTGTATAAAAAGCCACATCAAGCCTAGCCGATGCAAATACAACAACACAAACCTGCGTGTCAAATCTTCAAAACCTCTATTTACACAAGAACCCCACTCCTTTTTCCAAATTAGGAAACCAAAGTTCAACTTTTTTTCTCCACCTCACATATCCTACTCATGGGTCTTCTATGTCACCATTCACCAATAATATGTGCGCACATGACTCTCAAAAACTGTGTATAAATATCTTCATAATTTCCTTGTTCAAAGCACCAACAACAATAATTTTCTTAAACTTTCTTCTTCTTCTGCTCTGTTTCTTTCTTTCTTGCTCTGTTCTTCTTCTCTGTTTATCTTTCTTTCTTGAGCTGCTGAAATCTGTCTCTCTCATCTCCTTCTCTAGGAGAGTTTGTTATGGTCTGTAATTGTTGTATATAAATACAGACTTCTTCAGTTCAAGCTTTACAGTCAACAATGTCTGACTTGTACTCTGTATATTTCTCTTAGGCATTTCATCAAACGTTTGTATTTTTCTCTCAAACACCTTCTCTCTTCACTTACGCTTCCCTAAAAACCAAACCAAACACAAGTTTCCCTAACAATCACCAATTGTTTGTTCTCATCAAAGATGTAGTTTTCATTCTACAACTTGTATGCACTCTTGCCGCCACTGAATTCTTACACTGATTCTCAACACAACGTCAAAGACATCATTTTCATGAATCCTGCAAACACATCCGGCCAGCCAGTTTGATCAACTCTTCCAAAAAACCATACGAGGAAAATGGAAGTTGAAACTTGTCGGCAGAGATGAGATTTTATCCACCGAATTTCGTGACCCTCGCCACACTTTTCATGCACGCATGCAAAAGGAAGTGAAAAGGGTGGCTGCCCTTACACGCCGCCTCTCTGCCGCCACTGCCAAAAGTTAGGAGGTGGTGGACTTGGAGGCTGGCGTGGTGTTGTGTCTGGTTAATTCCGACCAGGTAGTCGGAGAGTACTTGGTTCGAGTAGGAGTTGGTAGCCCACCAACATCAGTATTTGGCTATTTATACCGGTACGTAGTGATGTTATCTGGGTGCAATGTCAACCTTGTAACTAGTGTTATAAACAGGCCGACCCAGTTTTCAACCCGCCTCTTATGCTTCCTTCACCGTTGTTCTTGTAGCTCCACCATCTGTACCCGGCCGCCTTGATAACCGCAGCTGCCATGCCGGTAATTTAGCGTTGTTACGAGGTGAAATACGGTGATGGATCCTATACAAAAGGCATTCTTGCACTCGAAACGCTCACAATTGGGCGGGCGGTGGTCCGGAACATGACAATCGGGTGTGGGCACAAGAAGCAGGGCACGTCCTCTGTAGCCGCCGGCGGGTTGTTGGGACTTGGATGTGGATCCATGTCTTTCGTCGACCGATTGAGTCCCCAAACTGGAGGTGCATTTAGTTGCTGTTTAGCGACATGGAGCAGTAGATCACCTGGGTGGTTAACATTCAGGCGTGGAGCACATTATTCAAAGGTCAGTTTTTTCTTTTCTGTTTGGTGTTTTGTTTGATTTTATTGGAATTTATGGGCTTGTTCTGTTGGTGTTAAATTTTGAGGACTATGATATTGGTTATGTGGATTGTTGTTTTTCTGAGTTTAAAATCTCTTTTGTTTGACTTATATCTGTGAATTCTATTTCATTAAAAAAAAAAAAAAAAATGGTCTTTCAAGAGCATAATCATAATCGGAGATCAAAAGTGTTATGATAATTATTAATTGTTTAGAGAATGCTTTATAAAATTTTTGTAATACTCAGTATATTTAGGTTTTTGATGAACTCGTGATTTCTGAAAAAGAAAAGCATTAGCTTAATTGTGAAATCTTATAAGGCTTTGCTTGTCTTGTTTAAAGTAGATCAATATATTAACCATGTATGAAATCCAATTTGTGCCTCTTTAATTATAATTGCAATGTTGTGTTAATTATCTGCTGGTTGTGATTAAGTGTTCATGGTGGTATATGATTAATCTTCTGAAACATTTTCAACAGGTCAATTCTGGAGATATTAACAAGCACTCTCAAAGGCTGATATTTTGAAATCTGTGGCAGAGTCACTGCTCCATCCTCTAGTCCATAGGAAATGCTCCACGCCCGAATGCTAACTACCCAGGTGACCTACTGTCCCAGGTCACTAAACAGTAACTAAAAGCACCTCCAGTTTGGGGACTCAATTGATTGACGAACGACATAGATCCACATCCAACTCCCAACAACCCGTCAGCCATAGAGAATGTACCCTGGTTCTTGTGTCCACACCCGATGGCCATATTCCTGATCACCATCTGCCCAATCGTCAACGTTTCAAGCATAAGAGTCCCTTTTGTATACGACCCATCACCATACTTTACCTCGTAATGACGCTTGTCGGCATGGCAACCATGGTTGTCGAGGAGGTTACTGATGGTGGACCTACAAGGAACAATAGTGAAGGAAAGCAGAAGAGGCAGGGTTGAAAACCGGGTCGGCCTGTTTGTAACACTGGTTACAGGGTTGACATTGCACCCAGATAACATCACTGAGTACTGGTGTAGTGGTGTCAATAGCCAAGTACTGATATGTTGGTGGTCTACCAACTCCTACTCAAACCAAGTACTCTCCTACTCAGAGGTCGAAACCAGACACGTACCACACCAGCCTCCAAGTTCACCACCTCATAACTTTTGGCAGCAGAGATTCGGCAGCGTGTAAGGGCAGCCACCCTTTTGACGTCCCTTTGCATGCGTGCATGAAAAAGGTGGCGATGATCATGAAACTTGCTGGATAAAATTGTATCCCTGTGAACAAGTTTCACCTTCCCTTTTCCCTAAAGTTGATCAAACTGGCCGGTTGTCTTTGCAGAACCGGTTTTTGTCCTGGAAATGATGTCTTTGACGTTTGAAAATCAGGGTAAGAAGTAGTGCCGGCAAGAGTACATACAAGTTGTAGAATGACGAATACATACAAGCGAAGCTAGAGGCCTAGAGCTGTAAACAACTATGACTCTATGAAAATGAAAATAAAGAGAGCAATTGATATATAGTTAATTGTTCTAACTCCTATTTAATTATCGACATTTTCGTACGAGATAGTTGTTTGATATTTTAGATATATTGTGGTCGAGTGAATTGACTTGCATAAACAATTGGGTTCATGAGTTGTATGGTAACCGATTAAACAAAAAAAAAAACTGCGAAAAAAATAATCCAAACATTAAGGAATAAACATTCAACAACCAAAAAAAATATCATTAATTATATTACAAATTCTCACTAAACAAAAGCTCTAAGCCAAAGTTCTAATTATTTTCTTGAATTCGTTGTCTTGGTAGATATTCATCATCACAAAAAGCTTATATATAGCCAGCAATCAAGCATAATTTGGTTTCTGATAGAATCACATGACAGTGAAGACAAGTTTATAATTAATTACTAATATTTCTTGGGCGTTTGTAATGGCATCGTATCGATCCCATAAAAATGGGATTGTGTTGTAACTAGTTTTGGCAAAATTTTGAAAAAGAATAGGTGAAAAAAGGAATCAAAGAAAATATATGAAACCAAAGAGAGTTTACCCTCCAACAATAATAATGGACCTAATTATTTTTAATTAATTTGGTAATTATAAACTTTGATGTTTGCATTGATTTAAATGTGAGCCAAACATGCAATGGTTCAAGATGAAAAAAAAGGGGGTAAAAAATGGTTGGTGATCTAGTGAAGATGTGTATTGATTGTGATGCTTTTTCAAGTCTCATCATTGCTCATTAAATCGTAAAGTGTACGGAGACCTCTCTCTGTAATGACAATTGTATTTGCATTCCGAACTATATTTGTAGCGGAAAACATTTCTTTACCAAAATATCTAAAAAGATTATAAATAGAAAAAATGGTTTGTAAATAGAAAATCTCCTCCTTTTACCAAGGGGGTGTGCCTATATTTGTTTGCTTGTCTTCGGTCATGTCGGTTATTTTCGGCCTAACACAATCTCCATTTTAATTGCAAATCATATTTAACTATTATATGCTTTGTATGGCAAATTAAATATATTTGTTTATGATATGTGAAAATCCTATTAAAATTTTAGACTAGAAAACTTACGGGACGATATTTTGCAGCACTAGATTCTAGTGCTGTTACCTGCATTAAGAAAATTTTAATGATTTTAGTGAAAAAAAATTCAAAATTAAATTGCAAATGAAACCAAACAGAAATGAATAATTATAATTCAAAAAATAAAATGGATTCAAGATACTAGAGAGATAGATTTGTCCATTGGTTCATCTATTATGAATTGAATAATGCCCGGGTACTGATTGGTCAGTACCCAAAATACTGACCCATCAATGGGAGTATAGCACATTACATTTTTTCTTTCATTTTTTACATTTTCAAAATACATTATGAATTGAATAAAATGCTGTTTTTATTTTTTTTTATTATTAAAAATATTCTATTATTGATAAATAATATCCAAAATGTCCACTATAATGTTTTATTCATTGGAAACTTTATTTTAATTATATATAGTCTTTATTGTATATCTCCCATGTATAGCTAATATTTTTCATGATCTAAAACATTTAAGATAATATTCAGCATTTAAAGATAATAAAAGTGATATAAATAAAAGAAATAAATCTCGGTCATTGATTACATATGTTACTAGATCTAATAATAAAGATCAGCTCAGAGGATCTAAATAAGCATAGAATATATGCAATATCCTATTTATTGTATATCTCCCATGTATAGCTAATATTTTTCATGATCTAAAACATTTAAGATAATATTCAGCATTTAAAGATAATAAAAGTGATATAAATAAAAGAAATAAATCTCGGTCATTGATTACATATGTTACCAGATCTAGTAATAAAGATCAGCTCAGAGGATCTAAATAAGCATAGAATATATGCAATATCCTATTTATTGCTACTCTCATTATTTCTATAGCATATATTCTTAATTTAATTTCATACATATTTGTTTGGTAAGTGCAATTAAATACCATAATACTGTAAATAATTATAATAATAATAATAAATACCATGCCAATAGGGGCGTAGCTCAGCTGGTAGATAGACAACCTTGGGGTTTAGTCAAATGACTCTCAGGTCAGCGGCTCAAATACTACCAATGGTGAAAGCTTTAAAAAAAATACTTGGTTCCAAATTAATAGATATTATAAAAAAATAATAATAAATACCATAATAGTGTAATTTGCATGTTGGACTTACAAAATTGAACCCAACTGGGCCAACCCACTAGGTCGCCCCAAATCCATTTGAACAAAAAATAAATAAACGATTGATGGGTTTGGCTCAATTGGGTCTAGTTAATGATGAGTTGGGTTTTTAAAACCGATAATAGCCTTATGATTTATTTAAGGCTTTTTTTCATCGAAACTTCTTTGAACCGGTGTTTGTTTATTATAATTTTATTTTATTTATTTAGTTTTGAACTTAATTTAGAGATGAGTGGATTACTATGCAAGTTTTGTTAATTTTGTTTGTCTTATTTCCTTCTTCAATCCGATTAAATTATCAATTACACATGATACTACATATGTTAATCATGAAATAACGTAGTAGATGTGTGAGTGATCTCCCAAATATGGTACTTGATATATATAATATTAATTTTAAAATTCCTTTTTAATTTAAATTCCATTTAAAGTGTCGAAAATGCGTACGATATTTCATCAACTTATACATATTAAGAACACAAGAGGTTTGAAATTCTGAGTAAATAAATACACACTTGCTCCCTAATTACATTTATTAAACTTTAGGGGTCTCATTGCTTTCGATGACACCTAAGTTCAATAAAATAGGTTGGCTCACCGGTAAACACCTCACAACTACATCCAAGAAATTATGGGTTTGAATCATGCCCCTTTCTCAATCCCAAAATATTATAATAGTTTTTAAAAAAAAGAAAAAAAAAAAGGAACAGCAAATCATAAAAGAAATTACATGGTTATAATTTGTTCATGTTTTTCTCTCATATGAAGGCGTTTTACTTGCTCTTAAAAAATGCTAGGATATTTCTAAAAATAAAAATAAAAATAAAAAAATAAAAAAAAAAGCTACGAGAGAATCCTAACTCTGAAAAAGTTAAAACTAAGGACTATACCCATGGGTAGATGTATGAGAGGACTACCCGTGCTGTGGCTACACTCTAGAAAAAAAAAATTCAATATATGAAGGGTTAATTACACAAACAACCTTTAATGTTTGATAATATTGTAGAAATATTATATTTTGTATAAACTTAGTGAAATGTAAATATTTTGTTGTTCATAGTAAATTGTAAAAATACACATTATATTATGGCTTTTAACATTATAGAATTAAGTCATTTGCAAGTTTAAATAAAAAAAAAATTTAACTATAAGTTTAAATAATTGTTTATGCATAAATTTTACAATATATTTCATATTCTAAATGTGAATATTCAGTATATGTGAATATGAAATATATAAAACATGAGAAAAAAAAATCCAGAATATGTACCTTTCTTCAGTTCTGGATCGATTATAGAATATTTCACAGGTCAGGAAAGAGTCATAAAAAATGGAACTCAAACTCAAGTCACAGTATAAGAATCATTCCCTTTACTGTTACTCTCTCTTTCTGTATTTCACGTAATACCAATGTACACATACACACTTTCAACATCATGTATATCAGAGTCCTACATTAACTCATATACTGCATAAGTGGTGTCTGTAGAAATTGCACAGGCAGATATCAATAGATAACTGCTACAACAATTATTAATCTTAGTGTTGGGTTAGGCTTCATGGGCCAAGGCCATGGGATTGGGTTTGGACCCATCTTGGGTGTACCCAATATGTACTAACATCTCCCACTCGCACAAGTGGGTCCAACATAGCTCCATGAGAGAGAACATAATTATGACATCATCATAAAATCGTATAAGAGTATTCATACAGACAAATATACTATATGACCTATGAACAATCAGTGTAAAAATAAGGAGCTTTGAAATCTCAATTGTAAACTCTCTATTTACAAGAGATATAATGTTCATTATTGTGTCATAGATTTAATTTCATAATTTTTTATCAGTCCAAAGCATACTTAATCCCACAAGAAGATATACTTGCTTTATCACATTTCATGTATTCACAACTGTATCTTTAAATACAATTGTCTAGCCTATGAACACATAAGTAAGATAATATATATATATATATATATTAAATCTTCACATTCAATCTTAGTCTCTTAGTCTCCAAAACAGTTGCTACCTTAGACATGTTCCATATGTTGAATTATCATAGCCATAGAAATAACACGCTAAAAGTGCTAACACTATTCTGTCACTTCAAGACAAAGTGAATGGTCATAAAGTGAAGTGTTATACAACTTCAGTGGAGCTTACACAATGAGAAAGCAGGGATTCATTCTCTCATTTTTTACATCGGTCACAAATAGCACATGAGGTATGAAACACGTGTTACAGTGATTTTCATTCTAAACGAGAATGATTATGTATTTCTTTAATTCACTATATAGATTTAAGTTCAGTCACACATCCTGTGACTAACCCGAGTTCTTAAAAGGTCGCCATTCTTTAGCGCCACATTAAGATCTCATATCTGGCTAAATCAGGTATCAATGATAGTGGGATCTATCATGATCGGTTCTAAAATATATATATATATATATATATTTGTTAAGAACCTCATCTTGACATAGTCAAGGTGACATTATCATATATATCAGCTCCTTTTAGAATATTTCTCATATATTCTCTATGATATATGTGTCTCATCTCAGCTTGTTCTCTTAAACAACTGAGGCAACAGCATGTGTAAGAATGTCGGTCTCAACCTGACGACATTTTATTAAAAACAATTCATGTGTGAAATATAACATGTTAGTAAGATTTCAAACAGAAACCAATTTTATTCATAACTATAATAACATTGTTTAGTACAATGATTCAATCTATCATTTACAATCTATGCAACCCTAATGACTTAGCATGTGATTCATAGATGTCTTTAGTCACATCTTTAGTGAGATGATCAACTACCATCGCATGGGTTGTAATGTATTGAATCATTACTTTTTTCTTTGATAAGATGTCTCTAACAAAATTGTATTTTATCTCTATGTGTTTGGATTTACTGTGATACTTGGAGTCTTTAGTGTAAGCAATCACTGCTTGACAATCACAGTAAACAGTTACTGGCTTTCCCATGCCCTTAGAGACATCCAAATCTTCTAAAAATCTCTTAAGCTAGACAACTTCTTGTACTGCTGCTGAACATGCCACAAATTCGACCTCTATTGTTGATAGTGCAATACATGTCTGTTTCTTGCTACTCCAAGAGATAACACCTTTATTGAGTAGGAATGCATATCCTGATGTAGATTTTCGCTCATCCATATTGCCTTCCTAGTCGACATCTATATATCCAATGAGACGCAAATCTCCACCTTGGTAACAAAAGGAGTAATCGGCAGTACCTTTTAGATATGCCAACATTCTCTTCACGACAATCCAATGTTTTCGTCTATGATTGGATTGATATCTACTTACGAATCCTATCGCATAGCAGATATCAGGTCTTATACACAGCATAGCATACATGAGACTGCCGATAGCACTAGAATAAGGAACATTTTTCATACTGTCAAGTTCTTGTGAAGTTTTAAGACACATGTCAAGACTAAGAGTATGGCCTTTTGATATGGGTGTATCCTTACAATCAGCCATGTTAAATTGTTCAAGAATTTTCCTTATATAAGGCTCTTACAACAAAGCAAGTAGTTTATTCGAACGATCTCTTATAATTTTGACTCCTAAAATATAGGCAGCCTCACCCATGTCCTTCATCTCAAAATTTGAAGACAACCATTTATTAATAGCCAACACATACTCTTTACAGTTTCCAGCCGATAAAATATCGTCCACATATAAAGATAACATCACATGCTTATCTTTATCTCGTTTTATGTACACACAATGGTCTTTTTCAACCATTTGGAACCCATAAGCCACAACAGCCCTGAAAATATAGATTATGTGCCTAAATTAACATAGGTTTTTTTTTTTTTTTTTTTTTTTGTGGGGGGGGGGGGGGGGGGGGGGGGGGGGGGGGTGGTGTGTTGAATAGGTTTTAATCAAGTTTAAATTATTCTTGATTAGACAATATTCAAAAATTAACCCAGACAAACAAATACAATCAACGTAATTAAATAACAGAAAACAATAAATAACTCGTTGATTATTTATGTGAGACACCCTCCAAATGGGCAAAACTCACAGGCTATTGAGCTAGCCACACACGGTCCTCAAATCCACTATTTGAATGAAAGTTTACAACCTAGGTTGATCTCAAGTTAAACCATTCTTGGTCACTAACCCTTCCACTCTACCCAGCGGGCCTTTAATAGTGATCCTAGACCAACTTACTTATGCACCAATCCACTTAGTCACAAGGCTTAACTCTCAAAAAAGGGATAACAACCTAAGTGAATATCAAATGCATAAATGCTAAGTCGACACATTTAATACTTATCTAGCCATGAATGAACATGTCAAACAATCTTAGATATCATTTTATTATAGGTCATACATATAACTTAGCTATATAAAATAAGTGTAAATCTAGATGCAATAGCTATCACAATACAAAACCCACAAACAACACAAAAATCTCAACTTATAGATAAGAAACTTAATCTAGATTCAAAAAAGTCATAAATGAGATTTCTTGTTAATCAAGAACACTAAGATGAGTGAAGATGATGTTCTATTTACCAAGTAATGTGTATTGATGAAAACCCACGAGTGAAAACTACCTAGATGATGCTAGATGATGTTGGATTCATGAATGAATGATAGATATTTGGGTTTTGGTCAATAAAGATTGAATCTTGATGACTTTTCGTGCAATGCACTCTCAAGCTATCAAGAAACTCAAAATATTAGCTCTAATTCGGCCAAGAAGGGAACATAGAATATATGTATATATATCAAGCCTTAGCTGAAGTGACGTCATTTTGAACAAGGGAGTCAAAATCCCGTTAAAATCGCAGTGCATGCCGTGGTATGGACAAAGTGTCTAAACCGCGGTACACATGGCGTCACACCTCTGGAAGACTTCGGCGTTGAGACCACTGCAGAGGCAACATGCACCAGCCGCAACATACATGGCGAACAAAACAGAGGATGCATTTAACAAAACCGTTGTCCAGGCAAGGTGAACCAACCGTAGTACCTGAAGTGGTACAAACCGCAGGAAAGAGAAAGAATCTATTTTCAACCCCACAAAGCACACTTAACATATATGAATGTTGTGCAAGTGTGAAGTGAGTAAATAACATGCATGAGCATCAAACATGTAACACACAAAAATATACAAGATATGTAAATGCATGAGATGTGTGTGTGTGCAACTAAATCTCTTCAATTAAGAGTTTGAGCACAAGTGATATACATTTGAAGTGCTCTTGATCTTGAGTTCTTTGAGAAGGTTATGAGATTGATCATGAACAATGAAAACCTAATCCACCCTTATACATTAACCCTAAAATGTGGTTTGTCAACGAAATAAGCCAATCAAAATATGAGGACATTACAAGCCTAATGGAACCGTAAGTACCATTGTCTAGATGATTGTTTCAAACCATATATTGACCTTTGAAACAAAATTTACTGGCTGTTCCATGTAAATTTCTTCATCCAGTTCTCCATTGAAAATGTTCGTTTTTACATCCATTTGATGCAATTTTAGATCCATATGTGCTACGATTGCCAGAATAAGGCGTATTGAAGCAAACTTAACCACAGGAGAAAAAGTTTCTTCATAGTCAATACCCTCTTGTTGGGTATAACCTTTTGCGACTAAACGCGTCTTATGTCTCTCTATTGTGCCATCTGCCTTTTGTTTGACGCGAATGACCCATTTATTATCAATGGCTTTCCTTCCTGATGGTAAGTCAATCAAGTCCTAAACATGATTACTTTTCATTAAATCCATCTCCTCTTGCATAGCTTTTATCCATAGTTCCTTGTCCGGTAAGTTGAAAGCATCATTCACATTTTTAGGCTCATCAGCATCATGTGAAGCAATCATAAACGTTTCCCCTTCAATCTCAAAATGACGATGAGGGACAGTTCCAACAGTTGCTTCTACGAGTGGGTAAATCTAAAAGTGTTGTCTCAACAACTTCATTACTCCCACTAGGGACAGAAGGTCTGGGTAGATCTCTATTTACTTCAAGTGGAGTATCACTCCCACTGGGGACAGAAGTCCTTGATAGATCTAAATTAACTTCTAGTAGAGTATTTAGATTTGAATCCTCTATTAGATTATCCAATTCGTAGAATTGAATATCTCTATCAACTTCACCTCTTTTAGGAAATTCATTCTCTAAAAAATTCACATCTCATGATTCTATCTCAGGCAAACTTCTATCCGAGTTTTCACCTATGAGTACATATCCTTTTGAATGCTTAAAGTATCTAACAAAGATACATTTCTTTCCTCTTGCACTCAATTTTCCATACTTGTTGGATGGATCATGTACAAAACCTGCATACCCCCAAGGTCACAAATAAGTTAAGTTAGGTTTTCTACCTGTCAATAACTCATAAAGTGTGAAAATAACTGACTTCCTGGGAACTAGGTTAAGAACATATGTGGCAGTCAACAAAGCATCTCCCCAGTAGTGCACTGGGAGATTTTCTTGCGCCATCATAGACCTAACCATTTCAAATAATGTTCTATTCTTTTTTTCTGCCACACCATTTAACTGCTAAGTCCTAGAAATAGTTAACTGCTTTTGTATACCCTTTTCATCACACAATTCCTTGAACTGATCTGAAAGGTATTCATGTCCCCTGTCTATTTGAACATTTTCCTCTTTTTAAATCTGGGATTTTGCTTTGTGTTTCTTTGCATGATACATAATCTAAGAACGATCTATGTTAATGATACATATATATTGATTGCATGGAGACAAGATGAAAAAGCAGAATCGTCGATCAAAGCAAAAGGACGTCGTCGATTAATCGCCATCGTCACAGTCATCAGTACATTGTGAGAAGAGAGTTATTGAGCTCCAACACGAAAACGACACTCTCAAGGTTCACTTGTTGCAATCCCTCTCTTATTATTATTATATATATATATATATATATATATATATATATATTTTTATGAATCTGTTTTGTTACCGAGAAAATGTAGGAAAGTAATTAAGTAAATGCAAACTAAGCGATCTGATTGTATTGTTATTGTTATGTGATTATAGAGTATTCAAGTCTATTTAGCTAATGTGGAAGTGTTACTGTGTTAGAAAAGATGCGGAGCCGAAGTGGTTTTTTAGTTAATTTTTGTATTCTGTAAAAGTGTGAGACCTGATAATCAAAATTGTCTTATTATGGCTTTGAGGAACTAATGATTATTATCTAAGTCTATTACTAGATTATAAAATTTTAAGGAAAATTGCAGAAATCAAAGCGTTTTGATTTTTGATTATTCCATGGGATTCAAAAAGCCAAAGCTCATTACCTATGAAACCATAAATTTTTTAATATTCATTAAGGATATGAAGAACTCAGAGAACTTCATTCAACCGTGCCTAAAAGGCTAAGACAACTATTTGACTCAAGGGAAGTTGTTGGGTTTCTTATATGTTGCATGTTGGAAGAATTTATGGAGAATATTATGTTGGTTTACTGTTGCCTATTCTTCATTTTAGGATTTTGCTTATTGTGTAATTAAAATGGAAAACTGTATCATGTATGTATTGTTTTCTTACACTTGTTTGTGAACTGCAGAGGGAAATTGAGGAATTGAGGTACAAACTGGCGGATGTTTCATCCACTCCTGATACTGGTACTGAAAAGCTCAAGGAAACTCATATTCAATGGATGAAAGCCCTTGAAGAACAGGTGGGTTCTAATTCTTATTAGAATGGTATCTTTATGATATAGTGCATAATTTATAAACTATATGTTGCCTTTGCAGGTTTTGGGTTTGAAGAAGAAACTAGAAGTGCAATCTCAATTTTCAACACATAAACCTAAAAGTGATGATGCAGCAAGACAGTTTCAGGATGAGATTCAGAGGTTAAAGGCTCAAAAGGTGAGCTTCTGCTGTTTATGGAATATGCGAACTCAAAACTATAGAACTTATCTTGTTTGATTTTCTATTGATGCGATTTTATGTTTTAAGGTTCAACTGCAGTGCAAGTTGAAGCTAGAGTCTGTACAGTTTAGAGTACGTGAGCCTTCCCTGCTGAAGGAAATTCTTCAGGTTTTGCAACGAAAGGCCAAAGAAACTTTCATGGCTACAGAACGACTAAAAGCACTGTTAGAACCTCATAAGGCTTTGGCTTGCAGAAAAGCTGGTTTGAAACAAAGCACTTGATGCTGCTTGTGTTTGTATTGCATAATTATTAGTTGTTGACTTTTCTCTTTGTTTTATCTTGTAGGTACTAAAGAAGGCCACCATGTTAAATATCAGGTATGTAGATAATAGAATGAATGGATCAATGTTATACAGTTTGCTCTTTTGGTATGCTTGTAATGTGAGTTGGGATGGACTCTTCCCAAATTCATTGTTGTATATTGTGTAAGTTCCATCAATTGTATATAGTACTAATCAAAAAATCATGAAAGTCTTTATTTGTTAGTGTAGTTCATCAAAATGTAAATCCGTATTCAAAATACCAACTAATAGCTACCATCCACGTCCCGATAATTCAACTTTTATTGGAAAACCTAATTGACTGGTAGCCTGGTATGGTTTAATTTTGAATGACTGTAATACTCTAAGATCTAGAGAGTGGGATCAATTTGTTGGTAATGAAGTTGCTGAAATCTCCAAGCCTATTGCAACCAAACCAGTCATCATTGCAACGCGTTTAAAAGTTGTCTCATATAATAGTAGTAAATTGTTGTTTGTTTGAAATTGTTGTTCTTAAAATTTTATGTAGCAACTGATTAAAACCGACATATTTGTTTGCAGGCATTTCTTTGTCAACCAAATCATCAACTTCTTTCATTATCAACCCTAATACTTGTAAACCAATAGCTCTACGCTCTTGTTAAGTTCGAAATATGTTTTGTTACAATTTTGCTCTCTCTTTATTATTTACCTTTTCATATAATATGGACCTAAACGACTTTTACAAAATAAATATTCTGTATTTGTTTAGTTAAATATCACATAGATTATTTGTTAATCATTAAACATGTCTACACTCAATGGAAGTGTTCTTTAGGATATAATATCTAAAAAGCCTTACTTGACTTTTGCATCTGGTTCTACAAGTCCAACCAGTGAAAATGTACTGAAGATTTATCAAATTGAGGGCTTACTTGGAAAGGTAAACTGATTTCTCAGCTCTCTTACTTTTTTGGCTGAAATATATTCCATAATGAGGATATTATTGTGGCTGATGTTTAATATGTGCTTTCAGGAAATAGATTTCTGGGTCAAAGCATCAATAACAGTGACAAACTTAAACCAGAAATTTAGGTACATGGCTTGCAGTCAATTTAACAAAATGACATGTGCAGAGTATGATTGTTACAGTTTCTATATTCTTGGCAATCTCCTATCAATGATAAATATAATTGAAGATTAATGACTGGAGTGATGACAGGGTTTCATGTTTGTAAACAATGTAAAACTCCTGTTAACATTTTATACAGCTTGCAAGAATTTAACTCAGTTATTAACACAAGCACATGCCTTGCATGTGCTTCAATACCTAGTATATATATATATATATATATATCTTTCAATTGATTATAAATTATGACTTTTTTATGTACATAATTTATGATTTGATTTTTTTTTTTTTTATTTGAGTGGATTGACCATTTAAATGTACAAACCACCTAATTTTTTTAGCACTCCTATATTGGTTTAGTTGCCTCCCGTCATGTCTGTTTTTTTGGGCTAAGATCTACTTACCAGATTATGCTATCTTGCTAGAACAATAATGTTATTGAACTTAATAACCACCATTAGATTGGATGAGAGTAAATCCAATGGATATTATTAAAATTTAAAATTAATGTTTTTTATTACGGTAAAAACTTAAAACCTTTTCAACAGGTTTCTTATATATATATATATATATATATATATATATATAGTCCCGATCTGGTCAGGACGTCCTAATATAACTTTATCATGATATTGAATATGAGCCACTCATTATGAAGAAGTTTTGACAAGTGCATACACACTTGAGTCAAAGTATGTAAAACTAATGGCTCACATTCAATATATATATATATATATATAAATGTTCAAGTCAGTGCGCACTAATATAACTTTATTAGTGCGTTGAATGTGGACCATTAGATTTACATACTTTGACTCAAAGTGTATGCACTTGCCAAAACTTCTCCATAATCAGTAGTCTACATGCATTGGTATTGATGTAACTTCAGTGCGCACTGACTAGAATGGGACCGTATATATATATATATATATATATATATATATATATATATATAATACTTCTTTGATCAGGACCGTCCTGACTTTATAATTTCAGGACGTCCAACCATAGCCACACATTAACAAATACTCACATCCAATATGAATATGTAGATGTGATTGAATGTCCTTAACTTATAATTTCAAAACGTTCTTACTAGAGAATCACCCTATATATATATATATATATATATATATATATATATATTTATATTATATATGATTTAACAAAGTAAATCAATAAAAAAAAATTGTACTCTAAAAAAATGTTAAATAAAAACAAAGAAATTTACATTATAAATTTATAATTTAATTAGAAGATTAAATAATATTGTTTTACTTTTCTTTTAAAAAATAATAGCATTGTTTTATACAACTTGAAATTGTTACCATAAATAATATGTTTAAGCTTTATATGCAAAACATGTTATACAGTATGAATATTTTTTAAAATAACATGAGTTGTTACATTCTATCACAAAGTTGTTACAATGTATATCTTAATCATTACATTTCACGTAAAATTTGTTACAACGTTAAATCGTTACCATATACATCGTAATTACAATTTGTTTTATGTAAGACTTGTTACATAGTACGAATATATTGTTACCCATATAAAATGAGTTGTTACACATTATGACAACATTGTTATAACCTACAGATATATCGTTACACATCATAACAACGTGAAATTGTTACCACAAACGTTTTATTTACAACTTTCTATGTGAAACTTGTTACAAAGCACATATATTTTGTTATCCATATAAATCGAGTTGTTACATGCTACGACAAAGTTATTACGAGCTATGATTTTATTGTTACACATTATATCAAATTTGTTACAACATTAAATTATTACAACATATATCTTCATTACAATTTTTTTTATGTAAAACTTGTTACATAGTACGAATATTTTGTTACCCATATAATATTATACGACAACGTTGTTACAACCTATAGCTTTTTCGTTACACATCACATTAACGTGAAATTGTTACCACAAACGTTTTACTTATAATTTTTTTATGTGAAACATGTTACAAAACACATATATTTTATTACCCATATAAACTGAGTTGTTACATATTACAGTGAAGTTGTTACGAACTTCAATTTTATTGTTACACGTCACTTAAAATTTATTACAAAGTTGAAATTGTTACCACACACATCTTAGTTACAACTTAAAATAATAAAAAATATCACATATTTATTTAAATCACATAAGATTATTTTGAAAATATGCATAATCATTATCTAATTATCATTTAATTTTTTTTTAAACCAATTATTAATATTAAATTAAATTAGTTTATTACATTTTTAAAATAGATTTTAAAAAATGTAATATAAAATAACTTGAAAGTAACTTGTTAACGGGTTATAATCAGTTACTTCATCATTTTTAAAGTGTTTGGCTATCAAATGTCAATCAAGTATGGGAGGAATTTTGTAATAAACTTTCCATAATGTTATTGGGATTTAATATCCCAACAAGGTAACCATACCCCTACTATATGTGTAGGACTATTGCAAGAAAGATTTAGGGCCCGTTTGGGATAACTTTTACTTTTGGCTTTTGTCAGTAGAAAAAGAGAAATAAAAGCCTTAGCTTCTCAATTTCCATTTGGATGGTAAATTTCAAAATAGCTTTTGTATTCAAAAGAGCTTTTAAGACCGTTTGGTTGAAACATTTTAGAAGCTCTTATAACTATAATTTGACATTTTTACCCTTTAGAATTTGTTTAGTTGGAATAGTTGGACATTTGTATTTTAATATGAGTAAATAATATATATGTATTTTTTTAAAATAAAAGTTTATTATATTAAATAATTTAATATTTTTCTATTATATTTCCCTTAACAAGATAAAAAAAAAAAAAAAAAAATCTTTTTCAAAAAACAAATAAATAAATTCATAGATTTACTTATAAAAAAACCGGCCTTATCTCTCTCATCATCGTCAATTCATGTCATATCAGTTTCATCTCTGCTTTTCCAATGAACTCTAATGATGTAAGTTCAACTTCCCAACTTCAATTCAATTCACTGTAATTCTTGTAAACTTTTGCCTATTTTCCTCATCTGGGTATTGTTTAGTTTTGTTGTTGATGAGTTTGAATTTTAGATTTCATAACATTTGGTACTTACTTGGAATCTCTCAACTGGATTTATCTACACATGTGAATGTAAAACAAAACAAAAAAAACAAAAAAAAACAAAAAACCAGAAAAATTTCCACAAACAAAAAAAAAAAAAATCCAGCATCTATAACCAATCCAAAACAGAATCATAAACAAATTAACATAAAAACGAATTTGTATTTTTTTTTCCTTTTCCCTCGCTTGGATTTTCTTCTTTTCCTCTTCCTGTATGTTTTTTTTGTCTATAATTTTAATTCAATTGAAACCCCTTCCACAACCAAAATCGAACCCAGAAAACCCTCCCATCACCAAAATCGAACCAACACAAACAAAACCCAAACTCTCTCTCAGCTACGATCCGCCGCTGCGATTCAAATAGAACTGATCCGCCGCTGTCGCGATTCACATCAGCTTCGAATCGATCTCCCTCACCGCCGTGATTCAGACTAAGTCACGAATCAACCTGCCGCCATGATTCAGACCCAGCTTCGAATCAATCCCGTCGCTGCAATGCAAATTAATTGCTCTTCTTTCTCGATCACCGCCGCGGCAAGGGAAGCTGGATTTGTGGGGTTCCATGGCGGCGAGGGTCTATGGATGATGGAGTTTCAGAGATATATGTTTGGTTTCTGGGCTTAATTTTGTTGAATTTTTAGTGAGAGATGAGAGATAGATGGTGATGAGCCCTTTCTATTGGAATTGGTTTCTGGATAC
Organism: Acer saccharum; assembly: GCA_030490815.1. Classification (NCBI taxonomy): domain Eukaryota; kingdom Viridiplantae; phylum Streptophyta; class Magnoliopsida; order Sapindales; family Sapindaceae; genus Acer; species Acer saccharum. Next base: position 16,247,549 of record CM059869.1, read on the forward strand.
AATTAGAATTATTGATTTGTTATTTATACCAATAAGGGTAAAATTGGTAATATAAAAGTTTCATTTAACTGTTCATTTGGCTTCCTAGAAGCCCTTCCAAGAGAAGCACCTATGCTGATGCTTCTTGTAAAAGAGCTTCCAAGGTCAAGAAGCTCTTTTCCTATTTTACCCAACAACCCTAAAAGTGGCTTTTGGGTCTCAAAAGAGCTTCCTAGCCTCTGAAAAGCTTTCCCAAACAAGACCTTATTTTCTTTTAATGTTGTTTATTTTTTATAAACTTTTGAAATGAAATCCAAATTGACAAGATGACGTTGGTCCGGTAAAACCCCTCACACTTGTACCATGAGGTTGTGGATTCGAGTTCTCCCTCTTCCCATAAAATCCCTCAATTTATGTAATATTGTAATAATAATATATAATAAAAAAAAAATGAAATCCAAATCCAATAATTAGTAATCAAATTTCAAAAGACCAAATATTTTCTTACAAATAAACAAGACGCAAAACAAATAAATTGACTCTAGAAGCTAGTCATCAAGAAATTAAGAATTGTCATTAACAAAAAATTATAAAAATGGAGTGTGAATATATATTTGATGGATTATCAATAACATAGCCCATATTAAAAATAATTTTATTCATAAATCAAATAAAATTACGATAATAGCCCTCTAAAAGTTTTTTAAGAGATACATACTAGCTAGACAATGTTTATGCATATAAAAATATAAAATTAACCTACTTTCACAACAAAACAAATAATAATAAATAAATAAAACCTACTTGTAATTATAGACCTACAACACTTTAGAGAATGAATACTCTTTTCTCTTAAAAATTCTTAAATTTCAATTAATAGATTCATCTAATAAATTTTATATTTTATACATTTTATTATTGGATCTGGATTCTCTCATCACCTTAATTGTCATCATCTCCATAATCTATTGCCACGTGTCTAATATAACAAATCAATGATCTGAATTCTTTTTATTAATTTTTATATTTTACTCTACCAAAAAATAGAATTAATAAGACCATTGATTTAGGTGAGGATATGTGAGGACAAGGTGAGGACAAAGTGAGGGTTGGAGGGGAACCAAATCCTTTACTATTTTAGTTAATTTTGGCAGCTTTATACAAAATTCTTTAAACCGTTCAAATAAGCATCAAAATCTGAACTTAGACCCTTGAAATTTCGTATATTAAAAGTTTAAAACATGCATATAAATGATACATTCACTTGTCGGTCAATTGGAGGGGTTCGAGTAGCATTTTTGTCTTTTAAATCAAAAGTCTTGGGAGACACTCTTCTATAGTTAAGAGTTGTGTTTTTGAACAATGCTTACCGACTTCAAATATAGTAGAACCTTCATAAGCTAATACTCAATAAATTAATAATTTCGATAATATAATAATTTTTTTCGGTCTTGACTTGGAAGAATGGGATAAATTGATAAGGTAATACTTTTCAAAATTCCCATATATAAATCTATGGTTTCATTCATATCATAAATTAATAATTTACTAAAATTAAAAATATAATTTACTATCATATTATTTAATTAAATTAATAAGTACAATGGATTTAGTTTGTTTGATCCATTTAATATATTTTTAGTTGATTAATGATATTTAAATAATTAAATTAGTTGAATTTTTAGTTGGTTATTTATATATACATTGAATCATAATTGTACTTTATAAATTAATAAATTATTAATTTATCGATTAACTATTAACTATATTAATTAATAAACTTTGAATAGTCCATGGAGTCTTTTCGTTTTCGATAAATGTTTTCTTTTGCTATTTGTTAAGGCCCGCGTGCCTATCTTATTTTGTTGTTGGGTCTGTGTACCCTGTCGTTTTTTACTTGACATTTATTTTTCTTTGTTTTTATTTTCTTTTCTTTGCTATATATATATATACTGAGTAAGAGTTTTTTAACATATGATCTTTTGTGATGTTTTTTCCCCTCAAATCAGTCCAATTTTAAAGATATATATATATATATATATATATATATATATATATATTATATTTATCCATGTATGAATACATAAAAAAAGTTTTTTTTTTTCATAATTTCCCAATAATTCTTTTGCAACACAAAAAAAAGGCATTAAGACAGATGATGTTAGCTAAGAGCATCTCCAATGCAATGCTAAATCATTGTGTCAATGATATAAATCATTAAGTGAGGTGAGGATGAGGATGAGGTGAGGTGAGGAGAGGAGAGGATCCTTGTCCAAATTTGACGGACAAAGATCCTCTTCTCACCTCACTTTATCCTCACATTTTCCTAACCTTTTTAAAGCATGTGATTGATTGTTTATAAATGCAGTTGTATTTGTTGATTTTTTAAATTTTAAATAATAAAAAATTTACAATTTTGGTAGGGAAAATTGAAATTGAAACAATTTAAAAAAAATATTTAATGCATTTATTGAATGCAATGATTGTATTTGTTAACTTATATAATTTTAAATAATAAAAAAAAATAGCATATCAAATAAATTTTGCATTGGAGTATAATATTAAAATGATGTAACAAATATAACATTTTACTATTATTTTTTATGCCAAATTTGACATTAGCATTGACATATGCATCGAAGATGGTCTAAATGGTAAACATTTTGAGTCATGCCTTTCTTCCAATCTTGAAATATGGTAATAGTTAAAAGTAAAAAAAATAATGATCTCATTTAATTTAATTTGATAATGTGCACATATTCGAGTTGCCGTCAAAAGATGATAATAATAAAAATATATTTTGTTTTCAAATAATAATAATAAAAATAAAATTGAAGTTCACCATTCACTTTTCACTTTTCACTTTTCACTTTTCACCCTCGGTTAAACCCTATCTGTAAGTGTAACCGTTGTTTATTTGGTTTTAATTTTCATCATTTTCACTATCTCTTCTCTATGTTTTACGAGTCCAACAAACACTTGAAAGCAGAGTTTGTTCCAAAAGAAGAAGAAAAAAAAAACCCACATCCCACTCTCTGTATCTCTCTTTCTCTCCACTCTTCACTTAGATCCTAATCTTCTCTACAATCTTTCTTCTATGTAACACCATTTCAACAAAGATTCTACAACCAATCTTTGTCCTCTTCTTCCAGATTTTTTAGGTAATAATTACAATATCTCTTAACTTTTTTTATTTATGGGTTCTTACGATTTCTTAGTAGCTCTGTAATGCACTTTTCAATCGGAAAAAATCATCTGGGTTGTTTCCAAATACTTGAATCTGTTTTGGGTTATTTTGCTTTTCCTCAATCTGTTATGTTTTTCAGTTCTATGTATGCAAATCTGAGTATGGTTTTCATTTTTTATTTTAAGTTCTGTATTGATGGTTGTAATACTTTATGAAGACGATAGCAGATTGTGAGTTGTTAAATAAAAAGTGGGTAGTTGTGGTTTGATTTCTAGATTGTTGTTTCAGATGTTAGTGTTGTGTTATTGTTTTGTATTTTAAGGATTTACGGTGTTTATGGTGTTTTTGAATTCATTTTAGGAAGTTATGGGGAAAAGGGCTGAGAGGAAGACTAGAGCAGCAGCTAAAGAGAAGCGGGCTACAGCTGCTGCTTCTCTTAAAGTTGACTCTCCTAAAGTTGTCCCTCCACAATTGAATCCTGTTGAGAGTGGTGAAGATGGAGTTTCAGTGGTGAAAGAGAGAAAACTGTGCCCGCATCTTGACAAAGGTATTGATTTAGAAAAATTTTCTGCTAAAATTAAAGCGTCGGATCCTAGTAGGTGCGAAGATTGTAGGGAAGGAAGTAGTGATAGAAGAGGGAAGAGGGGAAAGGGTAAACATGGGAAAAAGAAGGGAAATGCATCGGTGGATTCAAAATCTGATTCAAGGGCCATTTGGGTTTGTTTAGATTGTGGGCATTATTCTTGTGGAGGAGTTGGACTACCAACAACCCCTCAAACCCATGCGGTTCGGCATACTAGACAAACCCGTCATCCCTTGGTGATTCGATGGGACAACCCTCATCTCCGGTGGTGTTTCCCTTGCAATACACTCATTCCAGTAGAGAAAATAGAGGAGAATTGTGAAAAGAAAGATACATTCTCGGAGGTTGTAAAATTAATAAAGGGACGAACCACAGAAGGTTCAACGGTGGATGTTGAGGATGTTTGGTTTGGGGGTGGCAGTGTTACAAGTGAAATGAAAACCGAAGGCATTGTATCAAGTGGGAATGATTTAGATGCTAAGGGTGGTTATGTGGTGAGAGGCTTGACCAATCTTGGGAATACTTGCTTCTTTAATTCGGTCATGCAAAATCTTTTAGCGATGGATAGGGTACGGGATTACTTCTTGAATATGGATGCATCTTTTGGTCCTCTTACTATTGCCTTGAATAAACTGTTTGATGAAACAAAGCCAGAGACAGGTTTGAGAAATGTGATAAATCCAAGGTCTTTTTTTGGGTGCCTCTGTTCTAAGTCACCCCAGTTTAGGGGATATGAGCAGCATGACAGTCATGAGTTACTTCATTGCTTGCTCGATGGGCTGTGCACCGAGGAGTTAAATGCCAGGAAAAAATTAATGCTTCTATGGAAAACGGGGCTTCTTCAAATCATGGTCCTACATTTGTGGATTCTGTATTTGGGGGCCAAATTTCAAGTACTGTTTGTTGTGTGGAATGTGGACACTCCTCAACAGTGCGTGAGCCGTTTTTGGATCTCTCTCTTCCAGTTCCAACTAAAAAACCTCCACCAAAGAAGGTTCAACCCAACTCTCGAGCCAAGAAAGCAAAACTTCCACCAAAGAAAAGTGGAAAGAGTCGACCAAAGATTAACAAAAATCCAGATACAGTAACAGCTCAAAGCATTTCAAATTCCTCAGCTAGCGCAGAATCTGCTGTACCTCTTAATGAACAAATGGCAAGTTCTTCAGGTGATTCTTCACAATCATGTTTTGTTGGCCCAGCTACTATGGCTGCTCAAAGTGGTTCAGCTTCACAGAATGTCTCAGCTGTTCCACAGTCTGAGAGTGAGCAAGTTTCGGAGAATTCAGTGGTTGCTTCATTGGATGATATGACGTGGTTGGATTTCCTTGAACCACCAACCATATCAGATGAGCATAATACGACTTTGCAAAGTAATGACCTTTTGTTTCAAGATTCCGGAGACAAGGATAAGGTTTCAGATGATATCTTATTGGAAAGTAATCAGATTCCTTCACTAGATGAGGAGTCAAATAAAAAATTGGATGCTTCTTCAGTGAATCCTTGGGAGGATGAGCTACCATCACTCGCTCAAGATTCAGAAGTTATCTTGCTTCCATACCATGAAGAAACCTCCAATACTTTGGATATACTGAGCAGAGAAGCTGAATCCTCCTCGTCAGTTATGGGCTGTGGACAAGAGGAACCGGACTTTGATGGCTTTGGCGGGTTATTTAATGAGCCTGAGATTGCTATAGGGCCAGTTGCAGGGCCTTCTTTACCTAATGAAGGTGCGGTGAGTGGTGTTGTAGTAGGAAACAGCAGTGAGTCTGATCCAGATGAGGTTGATGATTCAGATTCTCCAGTGTCTGTAGAGAGTTGTTTGGCTCATTTCATAAAGCCGGAGCTTCTCACCAATGATAATGCTTGGGATTGTGAGGGCTGTACTAGGTCTCTGCAACGCCAGGAGTTGGAAGCTTTGAGAAAGCAGGCTAAACTTGCTTTGAAAACTTTGGTAAATGGAGGTGAGAGTGGAAATCAACGTGACTTAAAGAGTACAAAGGACATCTCATGCCCTCCTGAATTTGAAAATCCTAGCAATGAAGATATGGATATTAATCTTAACAGTGTTAGTGGAACCTTGGTTTCACGTAATGGGATGACTGATTACTTAAATCAAAATAGTTCAGAAGTTGACAGTGGTCAAACATGTGAGACGAATACCATTGTTTCTCAGCAGGAAGAAGGAAAAGTGGAGAAAAATGATGCACGTGAGGAGCAATCCCATTTTTCAGGTTCCCATAAGTCTTGCAGTCAAGAAAGCAGCCCTGATCAAGCTGATGATTCTTGTAGTGTCGATGAGTCCAGCAGTACTGGGAATGCCATCGATAAAGTGCAGCTAAGTGGTAGCCATGAATCAGAGGAAAGCAACAGCAAGGAGATGAAATTTAAAACTGTGAAAGTGAAGAGAGATGCAACCAAAAGAGTCCTCATAGATAAGGCTCCACCTATTTTGACCATTCATCTGAAGAGGTTCAGCCAAGATGCCCGTGGTCGCTTAAGTAAATTGAATGGCCATGTCAATTTCAGAGAAACAATTGATCTTAGACCGTATATGGATCCCAGGTATCTCTTCATCGTCTTATTAATTTTATCAAAGAATTCTTATATCAAGCAAACAAATTTTCTCTCTCTCTCTCTCTCTCTCTCTCTCTCTCCTGTTGACTATGGTTGCCACTTATTCTGTTGTTTGGTGCAGATTGTCTGAATATCTCTCTGTTGTGTTTACTTTTAATACCTCAGTTTTATTTCCTTGATTCAGTCATGCAGATACTTGTTATTGTTTTCTGATTCCTGTAATGGTAAATAGTCTTCAATAGTACCAAATATAATTTTTGATAAGAAATTGTACTGAATAACCGACATCATTGTTTTAATCAAGGGCAGAGTTGATTATCTAAAAATTAGGGAAAATCTGATGTTAGCATGGGGATTTTTTTTTTATAAAAAAAAATAAGATATAGTTAATGATAAAAATAAATTTAAAAAGCATTGGCCTCCATGGTGGAGGAGGGCGGCCTCCTCCATGTTAGATTTTGGTAGAGGAGGTTGATGTCTCCCCCATTGGTGTTGGTGGAGGAGGTTGTGGCCTTATCCAAACTAATTACATAAATAACCAATATATTTAATGGGAAACGGCATTAACATGAGTACTTTTTGACAAAAATCAGGACTAGCTGCAGCTCACTGTAATTAGCGCTAAAATCAAGGGTCCCAATGGAATTAACCCTATAAAATATTAGAAATATCTCAAATAAAATTATTTGGCTTCATTCAAAGTACATTGGACTTCCTTTATTGAAGCTTTAAGAATCATGATGAAAAATCCATATGTTCCAAAAAGTCTAAATATGCATATCTATGGATGCTTAATCCATATGTATATTTCTTACACATATTTGTCAGTTACTTGCTCCTAACATTTAAATGGCCGACGGGAATAAATTTGAAAATCTCTTTCTCTCTGTTTCATTTTCTTGTCTTCTGTGAATTAAGTTTCCTTTATACTCAGTCCCTTACTCCCTCCGTATTTTGTTTTTTGCTTGAACATTGAGGAACTTCTGCTGGGGTTGCTATAGAGATTAGGAATTTCTTGGTTATCCTCTGGTTCTCATTCTTTGTTTTAAAGCACTCGAACAAATGCAGCAATGCTATTGGATAAGGCTGCAAACCTTTTATTCTGATTTACCTGAGCTGAATTTTAAGAAAGTTACTTAATGTGAAAGACTTGGTGGAGGCTCAAATAGTCAAATGTGAAAGAAAGCTATCTTATGATATTTGAGAGGAAGTTATATACTTCATTTTATTCTGATTAATTGCCGATTAGTCGGCGACTGCAACTAATCGGCAATTAATCAGCCAGCTAATTTTTTTTTTCCTACATAAAAATCCAATCACAAACAAAATCCAATGATTAAATCTAAACAAAATCCTTTCCAAATCCACAAATACCAACCAAAATGACAAATCCAATCACAAGCCAATCCAAATCCACAAACACCTATCCAAAATCCAAATCCAATCACAAACCAATCCAAATCCAATCACAAAGACACAAACCCTAGATGGACGAAGAGTGGATGAGTGACGACGGCGGCAACGTGGCAACGGCGGATGGTGGCTTTGGACGATGAGATGGGCGATTGAAACTTGAATGGGCTAGTCAAGAGGTTTGCTGGTTTGGTCGTGATCGAGATGGGGGATTGAAGCTATTTTGGCTTCACTTTAATGAAGACCAAAACGGCCGCATTTTGGCTTCATTAAAGTGGAGCAAAAAGCTATTTTGGCTTCACTTTAATGAAGACCAAAACGGCCGCATTTTGGCTTCATTATCCTCAAAACGACGCTGTTTTAATATATATATATATATATATTTATATTTTAAAAAAGGTCCCGTCGGAGTCAACAGCTTTGACTCTGCTGAGACTGCCTAGGGGCTAGGGCAAGTAGCGCCGACTAATACAGCCGATTAATTGCCGCCTAGGGTGACTAGCGCAGACTAGTCGCCCGCCGCCTAATGCAGCTGATTAGGCTGTTTTCGCCACAGCTGGATGCCGCCTAGTGCTTAGGCCACGATTAATCGGCCGCCTAGTACGATTTTTCAAACACTGTACACTAGGCAATATATATATATATATATATCCAAATGTGCTCGCGGAAGGGGATCAGGGTCTGAATAAGATCTATCCAAAAAGGGCAGATTTTTTTGAGAATTTTATGTAAGGCAGTGGTACTGTGATACTGTTCATTAATTGATCCAGTGAACTTCTGAATAGCTCGATGTGTATAAAACAGAATTTTTGCACCATCTTTGCTGTATGTGTGTATCTGCTCATCTAGTGAACTAGTGGCTTATACTACACAATTGATCATAGTTTATACTCTGCCATGGACAACACAATGAATATTAAAATTAATGAAAGTGAAGAGCATGATAATTAGGTTTCTTTTGTCTACAAGCTTAATGTGAGTGATCGATGATCCTTTGAGGTCCACAAATTACCCATCCGGCAACCTATCACTTTTGCTTGCATAGGCTGGAGCTTCCTCTACTTGGCAAATTGATATAAAAGCATACAAGTTTAGATATTTTGATGATCCTGTGGTGTAGTCCTTTGCATACATGCATTGAACTTGTTATGCAACATGACACTTGCCATCTTCATTTTGATCCTAAACCCATTTGATATTTAGAGTACTTAATAATCATAGAAAACATGTTTATGCGTTTGTTACATTTTCTTCATTTATTATCCGAGTCTACTTCCAAGGATGTGTTTGTTCTGCATATGAAAATTGGATCAATCCTGAACATTTAATGTTAACACCCCATTTGTTAATACTGCATGGAGAGATTATCTTTACACGGGGAGATGACCGTGATAAGCAGATGAAGAAGAAATGAGGTTATCTACTGAAATCTTGTAGTTAACTTGGTTTAAAGCAAATGTCGATTGCTTGTTGTGGCACTCAAATATTTTGCCTTGAACATGTAATGGCTTCAAAAATGTTTATTCTTGGGCATTTGCAGGTGCATAGACCAAGAGAAGTACTTGTATCATCTGGTTGGGGTAGTGGAGCATTTGGGAACCATGAGAGGAGGCCACTACGTTGCATATGTTAAAGGTGTAAAAAGCAAAGGTAAGGCCGAGAAAGAAATCAGGGAATGTGTTTGGCATCACGTCAGCGATGCCTATGTGCGCGAAGTTTCCCTGGAACAAGTTCTTCGTTGCGAGGCATACATCTTATTCTATCAAAAAATTGAAATGATGAAGACTTTCCATACATTTGATGTTTTTGCTTGAAGCTGACAGCTCCACTGTAATCACCCCACAAAGGGGAAAGGGACAGGGACAGGGACAGGGCCACGGAGGGAGAGATATACACGATAAACAGAGGTGAGTGTTCGACAACAATTACCATATATCCGATACCCATATTTTTTGACATGTAACAATTTCGAATATGTACATTGTGAGACTATATCATTAGAAAAGAAAATCTGTAATTTTTTTGTCCCCATTTCATTCATGGGGGTCTTAGCTACTTGAGATGTTGTGCACCTTTCTAGGTCATTACATTGATTTTTTTTACCCAGATGAGATAATCCTTTTGCAGAGGAAATCCATCTCGATTCATGTGTTGGAAATATTGATTTTGATCCTTTACATTGCATGAGAATTGAGATGGTCTGATCATCTACCAATTTCAGTACAAGTTTGCATTAAATTTGAACTTGGATCAAAGACCTAGTATGTGATCATCTTGAAATCTCATTTGTACCATATGAGAAAATCTTCATTGCATCGAGTGTATCGTTGAATGGTGTATCCGACCATTGAAAATTAGACATGTGGTGCAAAAATCTGATGTGCCACATTTGTCTGTCACATGTCCAATATTCAGTGGTTGGGTGTACCCCAATATTTTGTCATTCACAAGTGAAGATGTTTGTAAGTGAAGGTCCCAAACCTAATAAAGTCACTGTATTGTATTAGGACATGTCTATTTTGTAGGTAATGGTTTCTGTTTCTGTATCACTTTTGACAGATTCTATGCTCATTTCTCAAATCTCCATTTGCTTTGTGCCTTTTTTGATTGTTTTTTATGCTATCATATCACATTCATAAGATTATATTTTATTCTTTCAAAAAAAAATATATAGTTTATTCTTTATATTTCTACTAGCTGTTTGAACTGAACCCTATACCCTAAGTTTTCTAATCGGTAAATGTAATGATTAAAAGGAAATTTAATTACTGATTTGTGATTATATTGTTTATTAAAATCCATTGAGAATCAAGTTACATGCCATTTAAAGAATTAAGTTTCCTTTCGTGATTTATTCATTTTTTAATGAAATTTGATTCCTTTTCATTTTCATTGACATTTGAGATTTTATTCAAGATTTTTTTCTCTCTTAGTCGTAAATTCACCGTTAGAATCTAATTTTGCATAAGTTACAATTAACAGAATAGGAAAACAAAGCATTCAAAATTTATTTAAAAAGAAAAACAAATATAAAGCAAAAGAAAAAGAGCAGTATAAAAGTGATAAAAAGAAAGAAAACTCGCCACAATCTCTAATAATATTCTTTTCTGTGTCAATCTCTCTCAACCTTTACCAAGCAAAGCCAAATCACTCCTCCACTCACTAATCCCATCGTCCCCACTATAACTCTCTCCTCATCCTCCATGGCCACCATAGCCTTGATATTGTTGAGCTTGAGCATTTTGAAAGTGGATGGTGCAAACTGGTGTGTGGCAAGGAGTGATGCAAGCAACCAGGCCCTCCAAACCGCTATTGATTATGCTTGTGGAGCTGGTGCTGACTGCTCTCCCATTCTCTCCAATGGCCTCTGCTTTCTTCCCAACACCATCCAGGCTCATGCTTCCTATGCCTTCAACAGTTTCTTTCAGAGAAAGGCCATGGCTCCTGGCTCCTGTGACTTCTCTGGCACTGCAACTCTTGCCACAACCGATCCCAGTTTGTCCTCTCTCCCTCTCTTTCTCTTTTTATGTTGATTTTATCAATCGATTCGAACGTGAGATATTTCCAGACTGAATGAACGACTATTACCACCAGGCAAGTCTTTTTTTCTAATACTTTGTACTTGTTGTATTTGGTGCAGGCTATGGATCTTGTGTGTATCCATCTTCACTAAGGTATGTTTACTCCTTTTTCTGTTTAGTTAAGTGAATATAGTTTCTTCATCTTCACGTCAATATGGTTATCTTAATTTCTTTATTGGATGGAAGAAAATAGTGATCGGAAAATAATACACTTTTTCCATCTCTATAAGCCTAGTTTAATTATCATTGGATTTGAAATGATAGAGAAGTAGAGAACAACGGTTGATGCATGACACGTGTCTTTGTTCTTTAACGATGACGATGATGATGGGAACTTAATCTAATCTCTCACCATTCATTTGAAACCATATGATGGTCAATAGTTATAAGTCAAAATGTGGTTTCTCTGTTTTCAATATATCTTGGATGCCGAGACAAAGTCTGTCTCCGCAGTCTGCAGTCTGCTCTGTCATGTTTTTTTTGCTTTTGATGAATTTGGTCCATTTGATTGGATTCATATAGATATCCAACGGCTAGTCTTGGGACTAGTACTAGTGGTCTTGTTTTTGATGCAAAAATTTGTCATCTTTTATCGGAGATAATCGAAGTCTGAGTCTGAACTCTCAGGTCCATTTTATCTTTTCTCTCTCTCTCACACACACTCTTGAATCATTTTTGGCTCCCACCAAATAGACAAAACAAAATATATATGTATATATATATTCTCACTAGCTTTGAATACCTGAATGATTATGTTCGGTTAAAGCATATGATATACAAGAAAATCTTTGATGGAACTTGGTACTGTGTGTCCGCCTCACTCACAGCACGCCACATGGTGTGAGCGTTTAATTATAAATTATTGAATTCACATCACGTGGTGTGCTATGAGTGGGGAGGGAACAATGTGTCGGTTCATCCAACTTTTTCTTGTATTATAGATATAAGCTAGCAGAGATGTAATTCCGATTTGATCTGAAATTTCGGATAAAAAAATTGTATGAATTTGAAAATATCTAAATTTAATTTTCGGATATGACATAATAAAATGCAGTTCGGATTAGATAAATCAGAATCCGAAATATTCGATCCCAATTCCAAAAACAAATCCAAATCTAGAAATATGAATTTCGGATTTTATTAATAAAAAAAAGAATAATTACCCTTTGGCTACCCATTTAGTTGGACATTGTCAGAATGACTTGTTTGCTAATAATGGCCATTTTGAATCCAATTTCCGACCAAAAGGGTGGCCACATCTTCATATTGAACTATACAATGGGAGAGGTGCCGCCACTATAATTACAAAATGACATAGGTGAATAGATAGTGTAAAAAAAAAAAAATTATAAAATGACATACTACGTAATGTTTTATGAATTCAATTGGATTTTCGGATCAAATATTTTGGATTTGGAAAATTCTCGAGTTCAGATTTATCTAATCCGATGCCACATGTGGCATGCCCACATCCGAGAGTTGGATTTGGGTATTTTTGGATTCAAATTTTTTTAGTCCAAAATTTCGGATTGGAACCAAATTGTGTCATTTTGTAAATGGTGGCTACAGTAGCTATAACTACTTTATTTTAAAAAATATATTATTTTTTATTTTTTATAAAAGAAAAAGTAGAAATTATTATTATTATTAATATTTTGTTCGATCCAATCCAAAAAACAATTGAATAATTGATAATAATTTAGGAAGAATAAAAATTAGTTTTTGTTAAATATAAATGGGTAAACTTGTTGTTTTTTGAGGAATGTTAGATGGGGTGATTGCTTGAAAAGCAACCCAAAACTGGCAATGGCATAAAACTTTATTAGGTCTTGTCTGTCATTTGAAAATAAGCTTTGATAAAATAAAAATAAAAAGTTTGCTTCATTCATTCAATCATTCATTACATGTTTGTTTGCTTTTTTTACTACTTATGTTGACAGCCTATGACACCCACAATGCTTTTGAAAGCTTTTCCCATGTGTGAATTTTTTATTTTTTTTTATTTTTTTATTTTTTAGGGTTAATAGTACCAATGTCCCCTGAACTATTCACGAGTTTGTGACTTACCCCCCAAACTTTTTTTTAGCAAGTAAACCCCCCGAACTCTCTGTAATTGGCAGTACAGTTTAGTTTTCCGCTAAACAGTTATGTTTTACCAATTACAGAGAGTTCAGGGGGTTTATTTGCTAAAAAAAAAGTTTATGAGACAAATCGCAAACTCGTGAATAGTTCAAGGGGCAATGGTGCTGTTAACTCTATTTTTTATGTAAATTATTTTTGAAACAAAAGAGTTTATTGATGAAATGAAATTGAAGATATATATTTGTTGTGAATTGTGTGCATTTATGTGGTATTCTGGTGGTCCTTGAAGGTGTTAGTAAGTTCTTCAACCTTCAACTAATAAGCCGACCGACCGTAGATCGGTCCGATGTGCCATGGCTTATTATCAAACAGCTAACTCATTTTTTGCTATATGTTTCTTATTCAATATCACTTGGTAATGCCATTTAGAGGACTAACAATTTCGAATGATGCCTATTTTTCCAGCACTGCTGGAGGGACACCTACAAACACCTCGACGACAACGACTACAAACAACCCGACAACAACACCATCTACTACTACTACAACACCTTTTTCTAACGGCGGTGGTATTGGAGTGAATCCGGGATTGAGCCCTCCAATTCCCGAAGACTCCAAAGCTTCTTCAAGATATATGGACATAACAACCCTCCTAATGTCTATCTCCTCATTTTGGCTTCTTCTTCTCTCATTCACATTTCCACACATTTAATCTTAAAGAGCCAGAGTTGAGTTGCATTGCCTTGTGCGGTGGAGAGAAGAAAACTTATACAGTTTTGTTAGCAGGCTTCAAAGTGACAAGGGCTGGCTAAAAGCTTATGTTATGAACTAACCTATGTAGGTGGTAGTAGAGGTTTCATGAATTCAATTGAACAGTCCTGTCTGAATTTTGCATTGTGTAATGTAATGATTGTTGGCATTTGAGTAGACAAAACAGCTGCTCACTCATGGATTGTTCCTTTATATATACATCAATTCTTTCTGATAAATCCTTGCCTAGTAAGCTTCAATGCGTCTAGCATATACGTCCAAACCCACTCATTTCTCACTTTAGTGATCTATCACCTATCCAACACATGGGTTTTGGAATGAGAAGTAGATTGATAAATATAATGTGAGATCATTTGTATTTCCTAGAAAAAAATGAAAAATCAGATAACCTTGTAGTTTCAGATGTTCTAACCAATGATCTAATATACATATGTAGAATATGCCACCGAATCTCATCTCAGTTTGCCTGAAATCAGAATTTTGTGGCTTCTGATTAGTTGATATTTGTATCACCTAGGACATATTTGGATAGAATTAGGATTATGACTTAAGGTTAATAGTTTCATTTGTTTATCATTGCTATATTTTTCGATTCACGTTCTTCATGCCGGACCTCCAAGCTTAATTACCTTCCGTGAAATGGAAAACACTTACCCCTGGTTCCCTTACTATGTAAATTATGTCACCAGCATTCTCGTAGAATTCCTGATTTCGGTGCCAAGTCCACAAAGCATGAGACTCATTCTTCACCTGCAGGCCACACTGCCTATTAGTTTGTAGTCTTTACATGAATACCGACAAAATTATGCTAAATACAGGCGTACGTGCGTAGTTTAGAAATTTGACAAAAACATATGGACATATGGTATAGAGGAGGCTGCTAACAAATTTGTGAAGAGGTTTCTAATAAACTTCATTAACCTGAGGAAATGTGTACTGTTCAATCAAAGTATAAGAGCTCAAACAACCAGCAGCGAAATTTTGGGAATCATTCTTGTCAAGTTTACATTTAACTTCAAGTAATTATAAGTCCAGCACAGATGTAATATAGAGACAGAGAGAGAGAGAGAGAGGAGTACCTCTAAAATCCCATGGCCGAAACTACTTTCTCTAAATGCACTATAATCAGGCTGCTGGTCCCAGCAGAACTTTCCGGATGCTGGACCTGAAGTAAAATTGAACACACAGAAGCCGCCTATATAATTTTCCGGTCTGGTAGTTGGATCTGGACAGTTACCAGGTTCATCAGCATGTGTTATTTCCAAGCCTTCTCGATTTCCTCCAGTACCAATCGTGATATAAACCGGGCCATATGGATCTAAAGAGTAGTTGTATACCCGGTTGGACCTTTCATAGGCATTAACCTGTTCGTTGTTGCCAAACAAGCAAATTATTACCTCAGTTTATCTAATCTGTTACATATAAATTAACACATGCATAGTATGAAATTTCAGAAGCTGTACAAAAAACTACAAAGCCACAAATATAGTAGTTGATGCAACGATTATCAAACAGAATGCTGCAGAATCACTAAATAGAAAAGGGAGGGGGCATGGGGACGAGGAGCGTATTTAGAAAAAAGAAATCGCGATACGAAAACAACAAGTACTCTTACTTGTCCATTGAAGACTATGTCAACACCATATTTATACAGTAAGTCTTCCATCTCCACTCTCATACACTCCGCTTCTCTGTAATGCGCCAAATAGGTGCTGTACCAAGGAGTCTGCCAGGCAGCTACCAGCCATGGGGTCACTTCTCTATCGACATCACCCAGGTCTCTTTCCAGCCAATTATACTGCTCTGCTGCAATAAAATCAATGGAGAATCTCACCATGTGGTTACATAAACAGGATCAGCAAGATTTGGTACCACAAAAGGCAAACACATAAGAGGATTAATGATAACAAGCTTACATGATTTTTCAAAGGGTGTGTAAGCACCAAGAACCACAAAATGTATCCCCCCAGCATTGAAAGAATAGTAGAGTGAGGACATTGATCCACTTTCTTCAGATGGAAATGCAAATCGAGAACTGTAAGCAGCAAACGTTAGATCTTCAGCCTGTTGTTCTATCTCATGGTCGCCTCCTACCACCATTGTTGGAACGTTAGATACTAGTGGCTGCATAAACCTGCTAACAGTAACCATGCAACAACTTCATAAGCTTCACCGTTGTTAATGTTGACCCAAGAGATCATTAGCAATACCAAAATGAAATGACAAGAACAAACTAAGCAAAAGTATAATATAGAGAAGTCGAAATATCAGTTTCCAACAAGCAAAAGTTGTTGGTTTTTCTTTTGTCTATTCTATTGAAACAACATAATTTGATTAAGGACATTTACTAGATTGTTATTAAAGTGAATTTCATTCTGTACAACATTTCACCTAAGGTCATGAAGTAAAAGGCCAGTTTTGATTATTCAAAAGTAATTCACCTTCCCCAATAATCCCAGCGAGGCTGATAGGTTTCATGGATGGTATTTTGCAGAAGCGGGCGAGAGCTGTAATTGGACACAGTTCCATTCGTAAGATACAAGTCTGCATTACTTAGACCCCCAACCAACACAACAAGATCAGGATGGTTGCTCAATAAATGACTGACGGTTGTTGTTGTATTGTGGGTAAGACCCAGGTCACCTACCACAGCTATTCTGCTGGGATAATTGCTGGGACTAGAAACTGGCATGGTCCTAAAATAATGGCTCTTACTCATCAATGATTTGGAAGGATCACCGCATTCATATTCATACAGTGTGTCAGGTTCCAAATCTGCAGTAAAACATGATTGCAACGTGAAATTAATATGCTTAACAGACAGATACCGTAAATAATCCTGAAAAGAAGCCGGTTATTTGTTCATGATTATCTTGATATTCAACTTTGTGATTCAAGAAAAAAGCAAAAGTTATCATGAACTCGAATTCTCAAAACAAAATTTACTATTTTAATTTCATATCAATTTTCCTTTTCAGCTAAGAAGTTAATTAATGCAACTTTGAGTCTTAGAAGATTTAGCCCAAGATTGTTCATAAAAAGACTTGATAGATGATACTGAACTTAAAGAGATAGAATTTATCATGAACTGAAGTCTTTGCTTGTCCTTCTGTGGCTTCTGGTGTCGAGCTTTCAACATGAGATCGAATCACATAATTTTAATCTCTTCATAACAAGCCTATCCACCAAGCTATGTGTTAACTCTCAAAATAATAGCAAATTGACTATACGTCCTGGTAATAGTACTACAAAACTTCCCATTTGCAAGTTTAACTCATTCCGTCACAAGAACAATGAACCACATCATGATTTCCAGTAATTCAATACCATTTATTCATATCGAAGAATGATTAATGATATAGAAGTAAGAAGGAATGAAAAGTAATCCAAACATGTGATGATCAAATGAATCAAGTTGGCATTATTGGGAAGCAAAGTAAACCAAGTTTGATTTATTTCATTCAAGCATGCCTTATCTACAACACCAGACAACAAGCAACACTCTAACGAAAAGTTTATCGTTGCAGATTGAAATGTATCAATCGAGATTGAAGTATACCTGTGAGACAAACGTGATGTATGATACCGGAAGTGTAGTTCTGGATGCCATCAAAAGGGTAAAGTTGATTGTAAATGAGGGAGTAACCCTCTGCTTGATAAGTGGATCGCGATCTAAAGACTCTGAATTGAACAATGCTTTGTACCGATTCAGGATCCAATGGTCTTATATTGTCACCAATTTGAAACTCCCCTGCATACAAGATCAAAGTTTAAAAAAAATTAAAAAACATAGAACCACAAAACTCTACCAATTTCATCACTGGAATTCAAGATTAACAAAGCACAACAAACTGCTAGTCTTTGATTGGTCTAGTTGAACTCTAAGGAACTACTATTTCCACCAAATTTCATAAATTACAGCAATTTACAGAAAACATGAAACAAGATGACATTTTATATTTGGTTTCAAATTTGTACATAAATACATACAATATTGAATTAAATACACATTCAATTGCCCAATAAGGAAATTAAAAGAAAAAGAAAAAAAACAGTAAAAGTATTAACTTAAAATACAATGGCCATCAAAAGAAAGAGAGAACCTGTTATCCAAGAAATCCAAATAGAGTCATAATTGGCTGAGAGAGAGACAGATATTTGTTGGGGCTGGAAATCTACAGCATTGCTTGGAAAATCAGGCAAGTCGGCGCTAATGGTGGATAGGGTCTTGTTAAGTGGGACGGTGACTGGTTTGAAGGGTCCTTCAAGTGTAGTTGGAATACCTTCACCGCCATTGTAAACAAAACTCAAGCTCACCAAAAACCAAACATAGACAACAGTTTTACACATTGATGACATCCAACCCATCATCTTTGTCACAATCTTTCTAAGTAAACAACAAATACTCTCTCTTTCAAGTTAAAAATCTCTCTCCATAAGAGCCAACCCAATTGTGCTTACATACGTAAGATAGTTTCACTTTCACCTGGACTAGTGAAGCTGTGGAGGTGGACCGTCTTTCTTTGTCTTTTTATTTTATTATTATTATTATTATTGTTTTATTAACAAATTAGATTATTAACATCCGACTCCAACTCAAGACCTCAATTGTGTAAATGTGAGGAGTGGGACAATCTTACGTTGTTGGGACATTGTCGAACTGAATGAGTACAACATTCAACCTTATCTTATCGAGATATTACTGAACTGAATAAACACAATATCCAACATTATCCCGTAAAGACATTCTGGTTATTACTAGATTTAATGAGCACAATATCCAATCTTAGAGCATCTCCAACGGTCTTTATTAGAGACCCTATTAGATAAGGGTGAATGTTGTTGTAAGAGGCCATTAAAGTAGTAAGTTAAATATCTAGTGCTTTTTAAAAAATAAAATATATTTAAATATGTGGAGCCTACTTAAGGAGGCTGAAGCCACCCCTTAATTAAAGGAGTGAACTCCAGCCAAAACACATCTAAGGAAGCCTTTAAGAGACTTGTTGGAGTTCCAAAAATACATCTTCTCCTTTAATTAAAAATTGAACAAGACAATGTTGACCAATGTATGCACGTTTCAACACCGTGTGTTAATTAAGGGAGACAACATCCACCCTTATCTTGACCGGACATTAGCGGACCGAATGAATTTCAGTGACTCATCTGCCCACAAATGTTGAGTTCCAAAGTTTATATCTCTTCCATAAATCAAAACAATAATAATATAAAAATTGAAGGAGACAATGTTGCCCAATGTATGCAAGTATCAACGCTTTGTGTTAATTTTTTCAATAATGTTATGCGATCTAAAAATCCAAATGATATGGTAGAGGACTTGTTCTTGTTAATTCCAGAATTTATACACTAGAGAATGACAAACTAAAAAAAATACAAATTTGAATTTGAGTGGATATAAACATATTTGAAAATTTTCAAATTGGACGGCGTGAAAAAAGTGGCATGTGGTATACCATATAACATAATTTCACGTGATTACCAAATAATCTGTCACTTAACATAACTATGCCTTCAAAGTTCCCGTGAACTGAACACCAACTATTATTTAGGGAAAAGAGTCAAAAGACCCATTATTATTATCACTCTCTTTGCTATTAAATAAATTAAAAAAAAAAAAAAAAAATCTACAGTTGTATCCAAACATTGAATAATTGGAGAAAATCTTCCATGGGTCCGTCTTATATGTGATGTGTATGAGACGGACCAAATAAAAACACGCCAAGTGGCACACTATAAAAATTAAATCTTATTTTTTCTCTTCTCCAATTATGTACTGACACATGGCAAATTAATTAAAAATCTTGTAATCTCTTCTGTTCCTCTTCTTCTTCTCCTTCCTCACTTTGTCTTTTCTCTCTCTCTCTCTCTCTCACTCACTCAATCAATTTCAACACCACAAATCCAACCCAGAGAACCCTTAATCAAACCAAAACAAAAAACCTCTCCCACCACCAAACCCATAAATCTCTCACACACCAAACTCCCATCTCTCTCACTATCTCACACATCTCCCATGTCGGAAGTCAAAACCGAGTCCGCATTTGGAACGTCATCGGAGACTATGGTGGTGCGCCGCGGTACCAGATAAAGCCTTCAACGGGATATTATTGTTTAATATTTTATTTTAAATTTTAATCGCCACAGTTTAATTTGTTTAAGCATAGTTTTTTCCTCGACCCTTCTTCATGGAATTTAAAAAAAAAAAAAAGTGGAAGGGTTGTTGATTTTTTATTTTTTAAAAAGAAAAAGGGCAGAGTTGTTGATTTGATGTGGAATGGTTTGTTGTGCAAAATTAAAGTAATCCAAGTGTAAATCTTTTGGATATTTTACAGAGATGAGGATTTTGGCTGAGGATTTTTGGTGGTGAGATTGATTGAGTGAGAGAGAGAGAGAAGAGAAATAGCGTGAGGAAGAAGAAGAGGAACAGAGGAGATAAAAAGATTTTTAATTAATTAGCCATCTGTCAGTACATCATTGGAGAAGGGAAAAAATAAGATTTAATTTTGATGGTATACCACTTGGCGTGTTTTAATTGGGTCCGTCTCACACACATCACATATGAGATGGACTCATAGAAGATTTTCTCGAATAATTGATGGTGTCTTTTTTTCTTTTTTTTAATAAAAATTCCAATTTATCTTTTGCTAATGAAAACAGATATGTGAAATAGTATAATTAATCCTCTTCCAAACGCATGTTTGTTTGATTTTTTCTTCTTCAAAATTTTCGTTAATTAAAGAATACTTTTTTTTTTTTTTTAGTATTACACTATTATATAAATTCGGTATTTTTTTTAGAGATGGGAGGACTTGAACCCGCAACCTCATGATGCATGTGTGAGGAGTTTACTGCTGGATCAACCTCATCTCGTCAGTTATAGAATACAACTTAAATTTATAAAACTCTTGCCGTTCAAAAAAAAAAAAAAAAAAAAAAAAAAAAAAACTTAAATTTATAAAACAATTTAATTGCTTTTGTAGTTGATCTATATTAAATTTAGGGGAATGCTATCTACCTTTTTCATTTGTCTTTCTTACTCATTGCTTGACACGTGTATATTTTTTCATTTAATAAAAAGCTCTCACTTGCTGTAAAGCTTGTTTACGTTTTTACCCTTGATGGCTACTTCTATCATTTCATTAATAAGAGGTGAAGACGTAAATAAGCTTTGCAGCAAAAAGTGAGAGCTTTTTATTAAATGAAAAAGTGTATATGTGTCAAGTAATGAGTGGGAAAAGCAAACATGGAAGGTAAATGGGAAAGGTAGATAGCATTCCCCTTAAATTTATCTTCAAATTTTATCATAGTACATTATTCATTAAACACATGTATATCTTGATAAGATATTTTTTAGTCGGTTTCATTCTCGTGGAACTGGATGAGATGAAAATAATATCTTATTGAGGTAATCATATTTGTTTAAGTAAATATGCTTTGAACCCGCTTGGATTACATCTAAACAAACCGAAGCAGGGCGCCGAGCAAAGCAATGACATGAAATGTACCATGTGGTTGAACAATATAGATATATATATTTTCAAAAAAAAACGGGTTACAATAAGACATACGGAAACTTATGGGTTTAATGAAAGGATCCCAAATATTGGGTAGCTATTGTTAAACGGATAGAATAGTTTATGAAATAGGTGAAGTAAACGAAAATATAACTTGAAAAGCTATTTCAACGGCTATGTCCAAAGAGACTATAAGAACTGATCAATTCATAATTTTTAGATAGAAATGTAGAATCAAAAGAAATGGCAC
This sequence comes from Acer saccharum, assembly GCA_030490815.1. Taxonomy (NCBI): domain Eukaryota; kingdom Viridiplantae; phylum Streptophyta; class Magnoliopsida; order Sapindales; family Sapindaceae; genus Acer; species Acer saccharum. Next base: position 16,269,501 of record CM059869.1, read on the forward strand.
CCGTCAAAGGCCCATTTCCTTGATGACTAGAGACAAGGGCGAAACTAGAAATTTTTTTCTGGATGGGCTGTGGATAATTTCATATAAAAAAAATCATTTTGATGGCGAATATCGAGAGAATTTTTATTAGTTAAAATAAAAAGTATACCTAACCAGGGAACATAATAAGTCGTACCCTTAAATACATATTCTAATCAAGAAAAAACATAAGAAAATAAAAAGGAAATACGCATACAATGTAAATACAATAAGATTATATCCTACTTAAATTTTGACTTCTGAGGCTTCAAAGAAGCAAAAACATCTATTATCGAATCTAAATCAATTGTAAAAACAAGTTCTCTTTCAATATAACAACCATACAATTCTCAAGAAACTCGTTATCCATCTTGTTGCGCACAGACGTTTTAACAAGTTTCATAGCCGAAAATAAAATTTAATTTTACAATTAATTTTACAACATAACCTTTAAAATAAAATAAAAATAAAACTTACGCTTTTGGTTTGTTGTTAAGGGGTTAAAATTTCTCAATTTGATTTTTGAGTTAGTAAATGGTTAAAATTTCTCAATTTGATATTTCACTAGGTTAAGGAAATACAATGGATTTTGATGAATTTAATGCATGTTTTTAAGTTATTAGGCTATTATTAAGATAAGGAAAAATATGGTAAATTAAGTCAGAATCGGAATTGGACTGTCTTAGAATTAAATGTGATATATTTAAAACTTTTAAATTTTTTTTTTCAAAAAGCTAGGGTGGGCTACGGCCCACCCTAGCCATGCCTAATTCCGCCACTGACTAGAGACTTCATAATCTCCATCAACCTCATGTCCTCATCAACCTTATATATATTGTCTCATCATTACCTATATATAATCTTCCGATTAAGGATTATGGAAGTCAGTATAGTTAAAAAATAAAATGAAAATGACAGGATATCATAAGGCTGTATATTTCTGATTGGACGGAAAGATCGAATAGTAATTATTAAACAATGTGAAGAAATACTCCTTATGATGCGTCCATGCATGTTCTGCTTCTCCATCTTGCCCATGCTTTGTTGCAGCCTGATGTTCTATGCTCCTATGCCACAAGGTCCTTCTACAAAAGTTAACAACACAACGTATAAATAAGGTTGTTGTTAGTTTGTCTCAAGGTGTAATTCTATACCTGTTATATTACAATGTGAGACATTTGAAAGAAACAATATTGGAAATCTTGAAGTGAGTTAATGTCAAACACATAAAATAGCTCATATGACCTTGCCGGCCCCTCCTTCACATTAACTACACTGGCCATCTCATAATTTATGTGGTAAGAATCATTCACAAGTTTGGAACGGAAGTCTTATAAACAGTAACTTTAATCAAAAGCAAAAGCTAGCTAGCAAACAAAATAATATTAAGAAAACAAGTAGTGGATCGATTAGCAAGAGAAAGAGAGACCTGTGATCCAAGAAATCCAAACGGAGTCATAAGTTGAAGAGAGTGAGACTGAAATTTGTTCAGGCTGGAATCCTGTAACTCTTCTTTGAACTTGAGGGTCGATGTCCGGCAAGTCCACGGCGTTTCCCCGGGAACTCTTGTCCAGAGGCACCGTGACGGGCTTGAAGGGCCCATCAAGCGTAGATGGAATAGTAGATTGATCATGATCATCTGCAACTGTCAAAATAAGTAAAACAAGGAGTAGTGCAATCGCAGGAAATAATATTGATGAAGCTGAAACCATATTTGTACCGGTTATTTCACTCGTTAATTTCCATGAAACAACAGAGAGAGAGAGAGAAAGAAAGAGAAAGACGGAGACAGAGAGAAGGTGGCAAATGGTATAGTATGAGAATATTCATAAGTATATATTAAAGAATTAATTTTAGAGAGTTTTTTTGACAATCCAATTTTTTCTTTTTATACTTCATTTCTAAAGATGCTCTATTTTCAAAATTTAAATTTTAAAAAAATTATAAAGACACTTTCTTTTGTTCCAAGATTATCCTTTTATCTTTTGGCCTCCTATTCTAAAGACACTCCGTTTTAAAAAATAAATTTCTAAAGACACTCCATTTTATTTTAATAAACATTAGAATGAACCATCGTAGCATTTTGATTCATTCGATGAGCAATCTTTTTTGAATTAAATTATTAAAAAAAGAAATTATCTATCATAAATCATTAGATTAAATATTACATATTAAACACCCTCTCCTAAATTTTTAATTACCATATTAAACCCTCTCTCCTCCAATACATATATGTAATTTTCTATCTCCATTCTTTCTCAATGAAGACTAAACACTTAAGAAAAAAAAAAAAAAAAAACTTACGAATAAGCTTGATTTTTAGAAACCGTATATATGTATATATTAAAAAAAAAAAAATAGAAATATGAAAATGTTTTTTGTTACTTTTGTAGGTATGTGATTGTCTAAAGAACTTTAATTCTTTCATTAGTCTTAGAAATTCTAAGTTTAATCGAATCTAGTTGCAACAAATCAAGTTTTCATATATCTATTTATTTTTTTTGAAAAACATGGTATTTGTATTGACTTTTTAATATATATATATATATATATAGGATTTTTTTTTTTTTTTTGAAAAATGGAGAGAGAGAAAGAGAGTAATTAGGAGAGAGTGTTTAATATGGTAATAACAAATTTAGGAGAGAGAATTTTTTTTAATAATTTAATTAGTTTGGAGTGTCTTTATAATTTTTTGTCTTGTTTAGTAAATTTTATTTAGGTTAAAATTGTCATTAATAAAAAAAATTAAATTGGAGTGTAAATAGATAATTTGTGGATTATAAGGAGAAGCTCTCTTAATTTTATTGGAGAACAGAGAGAGATGCAACCACGTATATTTAAATTGTAAAGTTTCGTACAAGGAAATGTATATATAATATAAAATAATTATTATCAAGCGTAAGATCTCATTTTCGCATGTTTGCCCTTCACATATACATTGTAAATTGTGGGTTCAAGTCTATCTCCTTCACAAATCTTGATATATTGTAATATTTCAAAAATAAAAAAGTATAAGATCTCACACATTTTTTTTTTGTTCAGAAGAGATCCGACTCTTCTCTTGACTCTAATTAAGATCTCATTATCACATGTTTGTTTTTCACACCTAAACTATAAGTTATGGATTCGAATATATCCCTTTCTCAAATCGTGATATATTATAATATTTCAAAAATAAAAAAATAAAAAATCTTGTACAATTTTTTCTTTGTTCAGAAGAGATGCAAACTCTTCTCTTGACTCTAATTCTGTAACGTTAGGTTATCGAATTTTGTAGAGAAAACTATACGGAATCTCACCCCAAAAAACCCCACACCAGAAAACTCCTCAATCAGTCAATCCTCAATTCCTCATGTATAAATGTATAATATAATCAGAAGTAAAGATTCTAATGGATTTTGTCAACATGAGGTTGCATGTACACAGGTCTTTAATCCCATATTCCCATCTAACAAATGAGTTGTCTATTTAGGCACACTTATCAAAATTTGCCACGTGGCATGATCTGATCAATAGGAAAATTACACAAATCATATATGACATTAATAAAACGAGCTTCTAATGGTATAGTCCACTCCAGCACTAAGCAAAATTGTTCGGATTTCAAAGCTAAGAGGTGTGTATTCAAAGCTAAGAGGTGTGTATCCCTACAAACTATTGCAGACAGATTTCAGGAAGCATTGGGTGCTACGTCAGGCGATGGAGTTATGCTTGTGGCTGTACCTAAATCATTTGGATGAATGATGAGACTTGAGATTGAGACTCTTCGTGCCTTGAATCCTCGACATATTTGTCAACCCAAAACAGTATAGAGATTTGAATGCAGTTTGTACTCGAATATAAATGAGGACTCGTGAGAGAAAAACAAAGTTAGAAAAAGGAAGGGAGGAGGTGCGGCTCCCTCCTAACATTTTTATTTTTTATTATTTATTTATTTTTATTTTTTTTAATATATATATTTTAATTACTTTAGAATTTATTTATTTAAAATATTTTTTTCAAGAGTAATGGCCTGTAATGCTATGCTTCTCAGATTGATATTGACAAATCACATGCCGACACAATTTAGGAAGTTTTTTGGGATAAAATTTGGGAAGTTTAGAGCATCTCCAATATAAGCGTGACTTGTGAAAAAAAATATCATAAATAGACGTTATGTTAATAATTGTGTCTCCAATACAGTCGTACATATTCAACGTCAAGCTGACATGGCAAACAAAATATTAGACATTGTCAACATGACTGTCCACTTTTAGACGGTCTATTGCACAACTATTTTTTAGGTTGACTCAGTAAACATTTAAAACTAACATTAATTTTTCATATATTTTTGGTAAGGAAATAAAATAAAAAATAAAACAAGAAAAAAAGATGGACACATCATTAAAAAAATTGTGTTTTAGACGGAAGCATTGGAGACCAAATTTTGAGTTGATTATCTATCAAGTCTATTTTTATGCTATATAGGAAGCAAGTCTCTTGACATTGTTGCCATATCAACAATTATTGGTATGCAAGCCGCTTTTGCATTGTAGATGCTTTGAGCAACATCAATTACAGCATCAGTGTAGTTTATACACACCTGGGATTAACGGGATCCATCGGACCAATTTCTACTATACTCCTAATTTCCTTTGTTGGAGTAATAGCTGCATCCTGAAAATCAGACATGTAAACTCTTGACCAACTTACAACATCATCCAATCACAACATTGGTAGCCCATGAATAACCAAATTTTGTTGATACATACAAAACACCTCGCAAAATAACCCCAATTCCTCATTCAGTTGTCCAAAATACTACATAATAAAATAATAAAAAATCTCATTCTCTTACCCCTCTCAATCATCGGGAAACATATATATGGGTTCAAGGAAAGGATATCTGAGATATTGGGTAGCTATTGTTAAACGGGATAGAATAGCTTATGAAATAGGTGGAGTAGCCAAAAATATAGCTTGAAAAACTATTTCAATAGCGGTGTCCAAAGACCCTATAAGAACTCAATTCATTGTTTTTGGATTGAAATATAAATCCAAAGGAAATGACTGACTGCCCATTGTCCCGATGACATGAGACTACAATATCTTCATCAACCCTACCAAGGTTCAAATCTTGACACCTTGTATATATTGTTCCATCATTGTTCATAATCTTCTGATTATGGAAGTTGTCCATAGGTTCTGACTTCCGATAGATCGTAGTAAAAAAAAAGTGATAATGACAAGATATCACAAGACTGTATATTAACTAAAGAATTAATTGTTTTTGATTGGACAGAAAGATCCAATTGTAGTTATTAAACAATGTGAAGAAATGCTCCTTTTGATGTTCAATGCATGTTCTGCTTCTCAATCTTCTCTATCTTCTCAATGAATTGTTGTTGCTTGATGTCCTATGCACCCATGTGCTTCTGCAAAAGTTAACAACACGTTGTTGTTAATTTGTATTTGTAATTCTATGCATGGTATATTACAATATAAATGTGGATGTTGTAGGGAAAAATACACGCAGCGGAAGCGAAAAATAGGTTTAGTATAGTTTAAAATTTTTCATTTTTTAAAGATGAACTTTAACCCTTGATTAATTAACATATATTAAAAGATAACATACCTTTTCTACGTGACGATTGATGTTGCGTCGATTCGAATCCGTAAGATCTTCCAATCCAATCACGAACGTGAATCACCTAGGAATGTGGGATCCCCTTCTTTGAATTGTGTACCTGAGAATGGATAACAAAAAACTTTTTCTTTTGTTAGTCACAATAATCTTCCAAGAGAAAACAAAGAACATTCGGTCTCTTTTGAATTCTCAATCTCTTGATCGAAATTCATGTGAACCTAATTCGAAGTTGTGCACAAAGTCTTTTGATGTAAAAGCTTACTAGTGCACTATCGAAATAAAAACGATTCTTCTCACTTTTCCCCTTGGCCGAATTCTACACTATGTCTAAGAGTTGGACTTTATTATTCAAACAAAAGAAAAAATAACTCTCTTGAATATCATTAGGGTTCACCGGATTCCTCTTGCCCAAAATAATATATATATATTGACGAATTCATCTTGCTAAAGTATATAGTGGCTAAATTCTTTGCTCAATATTATATATATATATATATATGACCAATTCTTGCTCAATATAAAATACATATATATTAAGTGAATTCTTACTGCCATATAATCAATATATATGGACGAATTCTTCTTGATATAATATATATATATATATATTAGGTCAATTCTTGCTGCCATATAAATAATATATATATATATATATATATATATATATATATATCATTGCTACTCAGTGTGTTTATGGATGGGCTGCAGTCAGTTTTTGATGTTAATTCTCGCTTGGAATATCAGAGGCCTTGGTAAGGTTGAAAAGAAAAGGGTCATTAGAGGGTTGGTTAATAAGTTCAAACCAACTGTTTTAATGTTGCAGGAGACTAAATTGAAGTGTTTTGATAGTAGGATAGTTAGGGCGATAGGTGGACCCTCTCTTTCAAGGGGGATCGGAGTGGATGCAATTGGTTTATCAGTAGGATTGCTATCCTTATGGAATGAAGATGAGTTTGTGGTGACTTCTTGTATACATAATAATAGGTATATTTTATTAATTGGGGAATTGATTACGGTAAGACAAGTAGTGGGTTTTTGCAATGTGTATATGGCATGTGTTGAATCTGATAGGAAAGTGATGTGGAATGAGTTGGTTATTTCAATGAATTCCTTTGCCATTCCATGGGTTGTGGGTGGTGATTTCAACGTTGTTCTGAATCCATCAGAGAAAATCGGAATGAGTTTTAATTTGGGTGCTATGAGAAGTTTTAATGATTTTTTGTCCAAGGCCATGGTTATTGTTCTACCGTTACTTGGCATGTCCTATACCTAGACGAACTTGAGGGGGGATGCGGCTTGGTCAAGGCTTGATAGATTCCTTGTTTCGCCAAGTCTTTTACTCAGTTTTCCAAACCTTAAAAAATGGGGTCTGCCTAGAAGTTTATCCAACCACAATCCTATTGGTTTAGGCGACAAGAAGGAGGATTAGGGGCCTCGTCCCTTTCGTTTCGTGAATGCTTGGATGGAGGACATTGGTATGATGAAAGAGGCCTTGTTGGGATGGAAGGAGACGAACGAGAGTGGCTCAAAGGGAGCAGTTTTGACAACAAAATTAGGGGTTCAAAAAAGAAGATGAAATTATGGCTAGAAAATAGTAAACCAAAACTGACAGCGACTGGCAAGGCTGAGGAAGATTTGGACCATCTTGATAAGGAGGCATTGCGGGTCGGGTGGAATGAGAATTTGCAGAAGGAGAGACTGTCTTTGTTAGCAGATATTTGGGGAGGTTTGAGGAAGGAAGAACAAGTTTGGCGGCAGAAATCGAGAGTGAAATGGCTTAGAGAGGGAGATAGGAATTCCAAGTTTTTTCACATGATGGCAGATGTGAGAAGAAGAAGAAATCACATAGGGGATTTGGTGGTTGATGGTGTTACTGTGATAGAGCTGGATCTCATAAAGAAGGGAATTTTTATTCACTTTCATAACCACTTCCAAAAGGTAGAGTGGAGAAGACCGAAGCTTGGAGGTATGAATTTTAACACTTTATCTATAGCTAAAAATGAGATGCTTGAGGCAGAATTTACAGAGGAGGAGGTATGGGAATCCATAAATGGTTGCGATGGAAATAAAGCTCTAGGTCCCGATGGTTTAAATTTAAATTTTGTCAAGAAAAATTGGGGGGATATTAAAGAAGATTTTATGGCTTTTATTCGGGAATTCCACAAGAATGGAGTTGTTGTAAAAGACGTGAACTTTACTTTTATTGCTTTGATTCCAAAGGTGAAAAGGCCAACCACAATGGGGGATTTTAGACCTATAAGCCTTGTAGGATTAATGTATAAGATACTAGCTAAGGTTCTGACTAATAGAATTAGGAGGGTGATGAATACGATAATAGGTCATTTCCAAATGGCTCTTGTGGAAGGGAGATAGATACCGGATAGTTTTGTAATCGCAGAGGAGATCATTGACAAGTGGAAAAGAGAGAAAGAGGGAGGGGTGGTCATTAAGCTTGATTTTGAGAAAGCTTATGACTATATTGATCATGGTTTTCTGGACGATGTTCTGAGATGTATGGGATTCAAAGAGAAATGGCATGGTTGGATTAAAGAGTGTGTGTCTACGTCGATGCTGTCAGTATTAGTTAATGGTAGTCCCACGAATTAGTTTGGTATGTAGAGGGGATTAAGGCAAGGGGATCCCCTGTCTCCTTTTTTGTTCAACATCGCAGCGGAAGCTTTAAGCCGTTCGTTTGTAAAAGCAATAGATTTAGGCATGCTCCAAGGGGAAGACTTTGGGGGGAGTGGAGTCTATGTGACCCATCTTCAATTTGCCGATGATACCATCATATTTGCCAAGCCAAATGTGGAGTATTTGCGCTCTATTAAACAGATTTTGAGATGTTTCGAATTAGCTTCCAGGCTAAAAATAAAATTTTCAAAATCTTGTTGTGTTAGAGTGGGAAGGAAGGTGTCTCAAGAGGTGGTTTGTGCGTCCATTTTGAAGTGTAAAGCGACCATGCTTTCTGTCAACTATCTTGGTATCCCTCTTGGATCTCGTACGAGCACTAAGTCTTTCTAGACTCCAGTTATTGATAGAATCAAAGAGAGGATGTCTCCATGGAAGCAGAGATTTTTATCAAAAAGTGGTAAGGTAGTTCTTATAAATTCGTTCTGTCAAGTATCCCTACGTATTTTATGTCCATTTTTAAAATACCTGTGGGGATATCTAGTATAATTGAGAAACTTCAAAGAGGTTTTCTTTGGGGAGATGGGCTGGAAAAAAGAAAGGTTCACGCTGTGAATTGGGAGTCAGTATGCCGAAGAAAAGATAATGGTGGGCTAGGAATAGGGAGGGTGGCAGTGAAGAATAAGGCTTTGTTGGCTAAGTGGGTGTGGAGATTTGGTATTGAGAAAAATTCACTATGGAGAAGGGTTATTGTAGCGAGATATAGGCTGCAAAACACCGAACTTTTTTGGAGAGGTGTGTCTAATAGCTCAGCTTCGAATTTTGTTAAAGCTGTGACTTCTGTGTTTACTGCTGGGAACAAATCAACAATTATTATGGAGGAGTGTTTGAGGGTTGTTATTGGCAACGGAAATAGTGTGAATTTTTGGGAGATTAAGTGTGATGAATTGAAAACATTGAAAGAGTCGTTTCCAAGAATTTACATGCTTGCGGTTGTAAAGGATGGTGTTATTCGTGATTACGGTGAGTGGGTGGGTTCCTCTTGGGTATGGAAGGTTGAGTTGAGAAGACAGGTTTTCGGTTGGGAACACGAGCAGTGGCAATGTTTTCTAGCTTTTTTACAAAGCATTTTAGCTCGGTCTTCAATTTCAGATTCTATAGCTTGGATTCCATCAAACAATGGAATGTTTACAGTGAACTCTTTTTGCAAGGTTTGGGAGGATAGGGTGATAGATGATCCTGAGTTTGATAAATTCTGTTGGCAAGGTGTGTGCCCTCCGAAGGTGGAGATTTTTGTATGGCAATTATTACAAGGAAAAATTATGGTGAAACAGGTGCTACAGAGGTTCGGGTTGTGTTCTAGTACAAGTTCGGTTTGTCCTCTATGTAATACTATGGATGAATCGGTTAATCACTTATTTGTTCAATGTAGATGGGCATGGAACCTCTGGTCAACAGGAATGGAATGGTGGGGAATTAAAGGTTGTGTGCCCAAGTCAGTTGTTGAGTGGGCTCATGAATGGGTGTTCATGTGCCCTTGGCGGGACAGTAGTCGTGCTTGGAAGTCGTTGTTTTTTGCCATTGTCTGGACGATATGGGAGGCTCGGAATCGTAAGATTTTTAAAGAAGAGGAGCCAATCACGTCTGTTGCTAAGGATTCAATCCAGTTTCGGGTGGCGTGGTGGTTTAAGCATCATGGATGCGGGTCTAATGACCCTTTAACATTTCTAATCCAAGATATTAGTCAGTTTTGTAAGGATCCTTTGAAATTTAAGAAACAAGTGTTTGTTGCTTGGACACTGCCTAGCATTGGGATATTCAAATTTAACATGGACGGTTCAGCAAGAGGTCAACCTAGTTTGGCCAGAATTGGGGGGGTTCTACGGAACAATGGCAGGGTGGTGCTTTGTTTGTTCTCTCTATTTGTTGGCACTCAAGATGTAATAACAGCAGAGTTAATGGCCATTAACATGGCGTGTTCTCTTTGTGTTCAGAACTCGGGTTTACATAGTCAAGCAATAGAGATAGTAAGTGATTCCTTAGCTGCTGTCACTTGGATCAATTCAGAGATTTTTGGAAGTTTTGTGCACATTCAATTGGTTTATGACATTCGTGAAGATGCAAGGAGGCATGGGAATTTATCGGTTGTTTTTGTTCGAGAGCGTCGAATTCTTTCGCCGACAATTTGGCAAGGAAGGGCGTCAAAAGTGATGGTGATATTATTGAATGGGGAAGCATTTGAGGCGGGTACTGCTTTTTGTTTTTAGGCATTGGCTCTTTTTTGCTACAGGGGTTTTCATGTGTTGTAGCTTGGTTATTTGCATCAATGTATGTGCCCCTCTGGTGCGCTTTTTCTGTTGTTTTGGTTATTGTGTGTTTCCTTTTTGCTGGGCTTGTTTGGCTGTTTAGCCTTCGGACTGATTATTGTTGATTTTCTTGTGTTCTTGTGGGTTTTTCCCTTGCAATAAATTTGCCGTTTCAAAATATATATATATATATATATATATGCGAATTCAACTTACCATATATATAATATATGTATCTATCCGAATTCAACTTGTCATATAAAGTGATAGCCTAAATCTTCTCCCAAGTAGGATTTATGCCTTGTAGCCTAAATCCTAACCCTAGGTAAATTTCTTATCTTTGGGCGAAATCCTCTCATAAGGATGATTTGTGTTTCCACCAAAGACTCATATCAATCTTTAGAAATCCAAACCCTAAACCAACTCTTTAGTGTATTATCCAATTATGATTATATCAAATACTTCTCAATTTGACTAGATAAATAAATTCCTTTTATTTATCTACTTACTAAATAAAGTTTTTAATTCTTATTATACTGCTAACAATAGTATAATACTAAAAAACATATTTCCTAGTTAAAAAAAGATTTTGACTTTTAATTAAATAATTAATTAATTTTCATTTAATTAAATAATAAAATAAAACAATATAATAGGCCAATATTTTAGCCTTGCCGCCCATGTCCAAGATATAAGCTATAAATTGTTTTTTCTATTTTATTAAATCTATTGGACTTTAATAAAAAGTCCATATGTGAACTAGACCCATTCTTACTAAAAGAAACAAATCCACATATCTTAAATTAATTCATTAATATAATTTAACAGCTCATTAAATAAATAATGTGCAAATTATATTCTTAATGTATTAATTACAATTCTAGATGGACCCATAATTAGCCCAGTAGAATATATCAAGTGATCCATGCAAGTCCGTGTGGATTGGGGATCTTGGCGGGCTATCTAAATTTAAGTTTCAATAGACATAACCCAATCACAATCAACAAATGATTTATTTGGGTTCGATCTATTAATTTTAGTGCATTCCACTAAAGAACTAAAATTGCACTCTTAAATAAAGATAAAATAAGCAAGTATTTCTCATTCGTACCCTAGACAATCTTATTGGAGATAGTATATTCTCGTGAAGAACATCAGTAATCGCCAAGAGCTCATAGACCACCTAAAGCTCTCCAAGTTACCATATTTACTCATATAACCACATTTTGAACTTGGATATTTTGACTTGCCCAGAAGCCATGTTTCAATAGACACTATCGAAAACTTAACGTTAAGATATAATATCCAATTACCTCAAAACATCCATATGATGATATTCTACTCTCATTTAATAAATGGAGTCACGATGTCCATATCTATAAATGAAGTCCTCTGTCGATTAGCAAATGAATACCACCAAACTATCGAGGATAGACTATGCTATATAATCGTACTCATTGATAGCTCAAAAGATAACACTTGTAACCATAAGTCTATCATTTATCTCAGGATTAGGATAGACTCTCTGATTGTTCTCATAATAAAAAAACTTTTATCTACTGACGGTTCTAGATAAAATATTTCATTGTGATCCTATTCAATGCACCTTGTGCACTAGATTCTTTCACCCAAAGTCACTACACTTTCACTACAAAAAAAATAGCCTTTACCGACGGCTAAATGCCGTCGGAAATGATTGATTGCCGTCGGAAATAGGTTTCACTGACAGGAAAAGATCGTCAGAGACCGTCAAAAATACGATGGTCAGAAGTGTACATTTACTGATGAGCCGTTGGAAAAATTATTATTTTTGACGGCATACGCCGTCGGAAATGATAAAAGAGCCGTTGGTGTTATTACTAGGAAATGACGGCCAATTTTTTTCTAACGGAGATAGCTGTCACAAATATTCGTATTTCCGACGGCAAGGCCGTCATAAAAAACCATAAGGCCGTCGATATTATTACCAGAAAATGACGATCAATTGTTATCGACGGAGAGGAGCCGTCACAAATATTTGTATTTCCGACTGCCATGCCGTCCGAAATAACCACATCGCCGTCGGTAATAGTAGCGAAAAAAAAAAAAAAGACTTCCAATCCCTTTTCTGACAGTCAACGGCTGTCAGAATTACATTTTCAGAAATATCTATATTTTATTTATAATTGGTTATTGCATATTCAAAGGTTCATTTTTTACTATTTTGTATCACATTTATATAATAAAAGCAATCAAATAATAGAAAGTCTGGTAATAACATAAAATCACATAAGTTGAAGTCTGGTAATACATATTGAATAATAGCACTATACATAATTGTTCAAACATGCTGCATATCTCGTCTCTTGGTTATATACGGTGCAAAACAGTTTATATAAGCAAAATATTTTTTCCGCATGTCTACCAATTACTGGTTTCCCCATCTTCATCTAATTGTGCAGCTATAAAGGCAAAATAATTGTTCTCATGCATGTCTACCAATTACTGTTATCCACATCTTCTAATTGTTCATCCGCTGCATGATCCGATCATTCTACATCTTCATTTGATGAATTGTTTACCTATACAAAAAAAGTATGAAAATGTGATAGTTGACAGTATGTCAAAAATTTGTACAAAAACATTTTAATTTCCATCAACCATGTAAATATAAATCATATTAAATAATACTAATTTAAGAATTATATAAACAACTTCATCTTATGGTCTAGTGCGAATAAGCATAGTCCTCTACAGGCCAAAAAGGGGTTCTAACAATGTCCATCTTAAGTGGCTTCTACTGTTGTAAAAGTATTTCCTGCCTCTCAGTTATAAGTGGCAAGCAACAACCACTGCCTCTCAGTTATAAGTGGCAAGCAGCAACCACACCAGTCAGGCTATAGCTTTGCATTTTTTTGTGAGCACAAAATACGATATTCTGGCTTAGGTTTTATGCATGAATCATGATACAATCAATGAACCTATCTATAAATAAACAGCAGCAATGAAGAGAAGTAAGACGCAGAAGATTAGTGTCCAAGAAAAAAAGGAATAAAAAACTAACCCCCATTTTTTAGCTAGTCAATATGCCATAGAGATGTATATAATTACTAATGAATTCTAGAACGACTATTGAAATAAATAACTAATATAGAGTGAAAACAAACTCATACCGTGGCATGCGGTTGTGCATTTGAGTTAGACATCATAGCAACCACTAAACCTCGCAATTGTTGTAATTCTTCAACCTACGAAGCTGAGCTTTTGAACTTCGCTTAAGTGTTTTCCGTGACAATAATCCAGCAGCCTTCTTTTGGGCTTTCCCATTCATTTTATCAACCATGGCAAGCTGTTAAATTAAATTCAATACCAATGTCAGAGGAATTAAGGGAAATACCACGTATAGTTCAAAATGAATTTGAAGTCAACTTATACACAATTGACAAGCAACTAAACAAGCAAAACAGAGAATACCATCAAAATTTTAGAATTTCATTTCACTTGTGATCCACCACATTCCTACTCCAATCCATTACATCATCATTATTGCCATAAAGGTTAGTGTGTGTGTGTGTTACTATATTGCATCTCATCTTCTTGATATAGATCTTCTTCACTCATGGGCATTTCATAAAGATTTCTACGCTTGATGTCAACTACAGCACTCCATGTGGAATCTTTGACCCCCTTCGCATAAAAAGCTTGAATTGCTTGGGATGCTAATACAAAAGGCTCATGAGTATTTAACCTTCTTGTCGTATTAACGAAAATGTGGCAATAATGATCTTTCTTAAACCCAATCCCTTCTCTAGCAGTATCAAACCAATCACAATTGAACAAAACAACTCTGTTTCATTCTGTATAACAAAGTTTAATAATATCTTTTAAGATTCCATAATAAGGCACACCATTTTGATGCTCTCCACGTACCATAACTCCATTGTTTTGGGTTTTTTTCATCTCATTGTCTATATCCTCATTGGAATCACTATCACTATCAATATCCCCATTTTCACCATGACAACACCAAGTTGTATAGTCACGCCTTATTCCCTTATATAAAAGATGCTCGTGTACCTCACTCCGAATTCTTCTATATCTATTATTACATGCACTTTACACAAGGACATAATATTTTCAAATCCTCATATTGTATATGACTATAGGCCTAATCAAGGAACTGTTCTACTCCTTCAAAATACTCAATAGTTGACCTACGTAATTGCATCCAAGATTTATCAAGAGGCATCTTGACTATGACAAAAGAAAAGACAAAAAGAAAAAAAAAATGATATGAGCACCAAAAAATAAGGGTTATGATATCAAAATAGTGAACAATAAATTAGATTCATGACAATTCAAACATAATGATGTAATTATAACAAAATTGCAGTCCTACAAAACCAAAGGAACATATCACATATTATAAAAGAGATGACAATGATAGAAATATGTGACACTGCAGTAATGATGCAAACCGATGAATTCTATTATCTTCATTTTCCCTTTCTTCTAAAAAACTGACTCAGTTCAATTTTTTAATGTTTTTTCAACAAAAAATGAAACTAAAGTCATCTCACTAGTTACTGCATCAAAGTTGTTTCTTTCTCACCCAATTAATTTCAGTAAATACAAAAAATCTAAATCTAAATCAAACAGTACTTACTAAACTGTTGCTCTTGCTCCGTAAAATATTGACCTCTTGCTCTGCAAAATATACAGTCAAACAGTACAAACTACAAAAATAGAACATGAGTCTTTATTAAACTCACTTTCCACTCACCTAGTCACCTTTACTTAAGAAAGTTCAAATATCATTCACTCACTGCACCTTGACTTATCTGTGGTCTCTCTCTAACATAGTCACACAATTATCTTTATATTTGAGGTATCAAGCCTTTTTCTTTATCAGACTCACTTTTAACAACCTCAGCTTGGTTAAACTTGAGCATAAGTTCAGCTTTACTCAGAAAAGTGGAAAAGAAAAGTAGAGAAAATATTCATGCCAGCTTTTAAAAGAAAAGAGAAAAGGCCTGAGCCCCTAAAACAAATTTCAGTAACATGTTTAAAATAAAAATTCAATTTAACTGTTGTATACATACAAAACACAACTAGATTTAAAGTTATAAAGTTAAAATACCTGAGCCCCAAAATAGGCAAGCTCAGCTGCTCGATCACTGGTTCAGCACATTGATATATGTTAGGATCGCATGTCAAAACACTATCAACATCCTTCCACACCTGAAATTACAAGATCTAGAGCCTCATATATTGTGAATTCAATAAAAAAAAAATGGAAGCTTTATTGGAAGAGATTCTACAGTCAACTATTTATATGGAAAATCTGAAGTCACTAATTTCATATTTCTATGAAATCAAACTGAAGGCACTTGCATATGCATTTGCAGTTGTGTTTGTATGGCTGTTTATTAAATGAAATGGGATCATGCATGTACATAGATCTAGAAACAAACAACATACACATTTTCTGTCCCTGCACTCACAATTCAATAATTCATATTCACTTATTCTTTGTTCTCTTTCACACACCATCATTCTTAATATTTGTCTTTTACTAGCTAAATATGGAACAAGCCGAGCCCTTCTTATAGCTTCCAAAAGTCGATTAAACATTCTTGAATAAATTAGTTTGTTAAAATTTATCAGTGTAGATTATGAAGTGTTGCTCATAACAAAATCTACAAATATTATTTTATTACATTTTTTTTTGTCATTTTGTGATATAACTTATGTTTTTATTTTGGCTGTTAGGGGACTAATGCAGTTCAAGGGATAGTCCTAGATTTATTAAAGATAAAGGATACACAATTGAGCCCTCAAGCCTTGAAGAAAATGTACAATCTTAGATTCCTCAAATTTTATGATTCTGCTTACTTTGGAGACTTCCCAACATATGAACTTAAAGAGCAATTTTGGAACTGTGTTTACTTTGGAGATCACCCATATAACTCTGAAGTGCATTTTCCCAAACATACAAACAGCCAAATACATAAATGGCTAGCCATAGCAAGCCAATTAAAGATGAAACAGTATTATTAAACAAAAAGAGAGAAATTATTAATTATGACTGAATGAGTTCAATGTTTTATGATAGATTAAACTTCAAAATTAACAATCGATTAATGTTTACTTTACAATTATCAAAAAATGAGTAGTGAGCCAACTATCCCCTGGTTGTCGCCATCTTAGTGACCACATCGCAGGGATCAGACAATTTTTATACGAACAAATTACACAGGTTCCCCCACCACTAAAGCACTAAATTCAAATATACAATTCCCACCAAGTATTAATTAATGATATGGGTATATGGGTTTTGTTTCTTTACCTCTCTCTGTATGTGACAGACCTCACCTCTCTCTATTATAATCCCTCCAAATCTTGCTCAAATACTCACTTTTTAACTTCTCTCCCAACCACCATTTCTCTATTAGTCTATCCCAAAATCATTTAACTTCTATAACTCATTAATTACAACGAAATAATTGACAAACTGTTGTGAAAGAGCTGACATTTAAAAATAAATAAATAAGTAATTAACAAATTACTTACCAGACACAAGAACAAGAGGCAAATGTTGCAATCAAACCTTAGATTGTTTTGCAAGAGGCGAATCTTCAAGATGAGGGAAAATAGGGCCGATGTCTGAAATGAAAGAAAGAAATTTTTGAGTTTAGGAGATTGACGTTTGAAAGGAATGGGGAGTATTATCAACAAAAAAAAAAAAAAAGGGAAAGAAACAGTGAGTTTTGGGTTTTGGCCGTTGTGGTAAAAAAAATAAAAATAATTGTAATAATTGTGGGCCATTTTTTACGGCGCCAAATAGCTCTCTGAAATAGTATGGTCAGCATTTTTGGTCAATTCTGACAGAACTTAAGACATTTCCCACGGTAAAAGGCCATCGGAATTGTAGGACCAAAATAATATAGGCGCTAACTATGCCCGCCAAACCTTTTTTATTTTCCCGGCAATATTTTGATCATTTCCGATGGTATATTATCCATCGGAAATAGTCCAGTCAGATTGTTAACAGTTTTGACCGCACTTAGGGAATTTCTGACGGCCAAATACCCCTCGGAATTGCTAAATCTAAATGCTATTAGTGCCAACTCTGCCCGCCAAAGATATCATATTTTCCCGGCAATATTTTATACTATTTCCGACGGCAACATAGCCCTCGGAAATAATCTTATCAACATTTGCCAATGTCATGGACAAAAGTGATGGCATGGTCCTCTATTTGCGACGGCTTTTGGTCGTGGGAAATAATAGCAAGAGTGTAATAATGCTTTTGATCCTCTATACGAACAATTCTTTATATCTCATAGTCTTTTGATCTTATGATTATTTACTTTTGATAATTATAATAATTAAACTATAAATGCTATAAGATTTATTAAACCAGAAATCACTTTATTAATATGAAAAGATTATCAAAAACATTATTACACTCTTGCTATTGAGCATAATCCTAACAGATGTAAGACGTTTGAAAGGATCAATATTGGAGCTCTTGAAGTGAGTTAAATCATAAATGTCAAATAGATAAAATAGCTCAAATGACCCTGCCAGTCCCTTCCTCCCTCCACCACTAGTTGTGGCCTTATGGGTTTTAGTACAATTAATCAAATGAGTTATATGAATATCCAATTTAACACAAATGCAACTATAAATAGAGTGAAGTAAATCCAATTAGGTGTTCTAGTTGATACAAATATAGGGAGTTCAAATTTTCTCCTGGTCTAACTTTTTGATGGACTTTTCCTAATACAGTGACACCTAAGCATAAAAAAAAAAAAAAAAACATTATATTGTCCAAATTTGTTACTTTTGTTTTCTCTCATGCAAACAAGCGAATCACTCAAACCCATGTGCTTAAAAACAACCCAACAAAAAGCCAGATCAAGAGAGGCTCCAATCATCAAATACAGACACCATAACACAAATTGCTAGCCCTAATCATAATCCCACTTTGTTTGAATATTAAAAAGAGTTACTTAACTACATATATGTAAATTAAATTTCTTTTCAAAATAATAGAATGAAGATTTAAGTGTTGAAGTTGATGCCATGTATTGAAGTTTGATCATTACCCTAGTGATTCAACAGGGCATCTATCAGGTTGTCTTACTATATAAATTATGTCTCCAGCAACACTCTCATACAAGTCTTGATTTCTATGCCAAGTCCATAAAGCATGAGTCTCATTTTTCACCTGCAACAATGTCAATACAACTACTTCACTCAAATTTACTTTGTAATTACTCAAAATTAACACAACAATGAGATGGAGAAAGAGAGGGGAGACCTCTAGAATGCCATGGCCAAAGCTGCTTTCCCTGAAAGCACTGTAATCAGGCTGTCGGTCCCAGCAGAACTTACCGGCAGCAGACCCTGATGTGAAATTGAATGCACAGAACCCTCTCACAATTTTATCAGGAGTGGTTGATGGTTCTGGACAGTTTCCAGGCTCATCAGCATGTGTTATAGCCATTTTCTCTCGATTTCCGCCATCTCCGACTGTTATATGTACAGGACCACAGGGATCCAACGTGTAGTTATAAACCCTATTTGATCTCTCATAGGCATGAACCTGTGGATCGATTGTTTGCCAAAAACAAATTAAGCTATAAAGAAACAATCAAACAACTATATAACAACATAGATAGCTAAAATTGCACTTACATGGCCATTGAAGACTACGTCAATACCATACTTGTATAGCAAATCTTCCATGGCTACTCTCATACATTCTGCTTCTCTGTAATGTGCTGTGTAAGTGCTATACCAAGGAGCGTGCCAAGTAGCCACCAGCCATGGAGTCACTGCTCTGTCTACTTTAGCCAGGTCCCTCTCTAACCATTTGTATTGATCTCCTGTATAAAGTGACCATATGCATATAATTTTTATCATGTACAGGAAAGGGTCCGACAATAATACTAAAACACTCTAATAGGTGGAAACATGAACCTGATTTATCATAGGAAGTGTAAGCACCAAGCATGATGAAATGTATGCCGCCTCCATTGAAAGAATAGTAGAAGGTGGATGGAGATTTAGACTCTTTGGAAGGAAATGCAAACCGAGAACTGTAAGCAACAAAAGTCTGATTCTGAGCCTGCTCTTCTAACTCATGGTTCCCTTCCACCACCATTATCGGAACTTTCGACAACAAAGGCTGCATATACCTGTTAATGGATCAACTATGTCAATATCGCGTGACCAGTTGTCTAGATCACGAGACTGTACAAAATTTGGAAGGTATTATTGTTTTTTACCTTCCCCAATAATCCCAACGAGGCTGATAGGTTTCATGGATTGGAGAATTTGAGAAGGAGCAAGAGTAGCAATCAGCACCAGTTCCATTGGTGAGATACAAGTTGGCATAACAGACATCACCAACCAACAGCACAAGATCAGGATTGTTGGTGATCATATGGCTCACAGTTGATGTTGTATTGTAGGTCAAACCAAGGTCTCCTACTATAGCTATTCTGCTTGGGTAGCTCTTAGGATTAGCCACTGGCATTGTCCTGAAATGATAAGTCTCACTCATTGCTGCTATTGATGGATCACCACATTCATAATAGTATAAGGTGTTTGGTTCCAATCCTACACCATCAAACAACAACTATACACTTTCAATGCGAATTTCATAAAGTGATCAGTGAACCTTCTTTTTGTCAGTTCTTTTCGTAAGAGCTTCCATAAAGTTGACATCCATCATATATGGAAGTAAGGAAAGGAAAACTATTAAACTATTAACATATACGTGTAGTTTCAAAATTCGTCATAAACCTTTCTTGCAAGAAAGGTTTTTATCAGAAATCAAAAAATCATAAATTTAATTAATTTGTAAAATGTACCTTCGAGACGGACGTGGTGTATAATTCCTGAAGTGTAGTTTTGGATGCCTTGAAAAGGATAAAGTTGATCGTAAACTAGAGAATATCCCATGGCTCGATGAGTCAACGGGGACTTTAGTTTTCCATATCGAACGATGCTTCCTACAATTTTAGGATCTAATGGCTTTATGTGGTCACCAATTTGGAATTCACCTGGAAATCCAATCCAATCCAATACAATACAATAAAGCAATATCAATTTAATATTTATATATACATATATATTCAGTTACTTGCATACCTAAAAAGAGATGCCTTTTTAATATACCCACTTCTAAAAATTCATATAAGTATATAACTAATCATTATATGTTAGGATTATCTTCACATAAATTGCGTGTAGATATTTTATAGTAGTTGTCAAATAATTCTCTCTCCACATCACCTCTAAGTGGGGACGTGGGGTAGAGCCAAAAATTCAAGGGTGGGTATTATACAAAAACAAAAACATCTAGGGGGTTAAAGTGAAAATATTTAAAATTAAGTATTAATTTTAATTCAAAAGAATTCTGAAGTATTTTTTTTTTTTTTTTTTGTTATATGAGTCGTACATGTTCATACCATATATATATTGTTTGATCTCGGTATACCGTATATATATTGTTTGATCTCGGTATACCTATGACCGACTATTCAATGTCATAAGTTATTGTAATACTATAATTTTTTAATTTCTTTTTTCATGCATAATGAGTGATATCCAATTACTTTTTATTGGGACAATTCATATAACAATATCATATCTTAATATATATACATATATATATGGTCCCATTCTGGTCAGTACACACTGATGTAACTATATCAGTACTAATACACGTAAACCACTAATTATAGAGAAATTTTGACAAATGCATACACTTTGAGTCAAATATGTAAATCTAATGGTTCATATCCAACACACTAATGAAGTTATATCAGTGTGCACTGACTTGAACATATATATATATATATATATATATATATATATATATATATCAAGAAAAAAATGAACATATATAGATATATAAATAATGACGTTGTTTGATTTGGCGACATTGAATTTGAAAAATAAAAAATAAATAAATAAAATAGTGGTGCGGTCCCCATTCAACATGGCATCATATATATATATATATATATATACATTAGTTTTTTATTGTCAGTTCGTCCAGATATAAAATATATCAGGACGAAGAATGTTGACCATTATATTTATATACTTTGACTCGAAGTATATGCACTCGTTAAAACTTCTTTATAATTTATGGTCTATATTTTTCATCCTAATATATTTTATATCAGGACGTACGAACTGACAGTAGAAGGATAATATATATATATATATATATATATATATATATATATATATATGAAGAATAACATGGGCATCATATTTGATTTATGATTATGAAAGCAAAAGTTTTAAGTTCTGCTTCTTAGAAGAGAATAAATCCGTTTAGTTTACGCAATGTGCCATTTTTCTAACGTTATATATCTTATCTTCATGAAAGGTGTACATGCAACAAAACAAAACAAATCAAACCATAATAATTTTAAGAACATATAAATATCATAGAATCACTATTCACAAACTTTTTATTTTATAATATTAATTAGAGACATGCTAATTATGTCAGAACCAATAAATGCATTAATTCAAATAAACTACTTTCAAAAAATGGCATATTGTATTTCTTTTTGGCTAGACAATTCAAAAAAAATTAGTCAAAATATATAACTAATTTTTTGACTAAAAAAATTAGTCAAAAAATTATCTGATGATTTGTATGGTAAGGATCATTCACGAGTTTGAAACGGAAGTCTTATAAACATTAACTTAAAACAAAAGCTAAAGCTAGCTAGCAAACAAAATAATATTAAGAAAACAAGTAGTGGATTAGAAAGAGAAAGAGAGAGACCTGTGATCCAAGATATCCAAACGGAGTCATAAGTTGAAGAGAGGGATACAGAGATTTGTTCAGGCTGGAATCCTGTAACTCTTCTTTGAACTCGAGGGTCGGTGTCCGGCAAGTCCATGGCGTTTCCCCTGAAACTCTTGTCCAGAGGCACCGTGACAGGCTTGAAGGGCCCTTCAAGCGTAGATGGAATAGTTGATTGATCATGATCGTAAACAATTGTCAAAATAAGTGAAAAAAGGAATAGTGCAATCGCAGGAAATAATATTGATGAAGCTGAAACCATATCTGTGCTGGTTATTTCACACGTTAATTTCCATGAAACTAGAGAGAAAGAGAAAGACAGAGACAGAGAGAATATATTAAGGAATTAATTTTATAGGACTACAGAGAGAGAGATGCAATAACATATATTTAAATTATAAAGTTTCGTACAAGGAAATGTTTATATAATACAAGGGAGAACTTTATAACTAGCTAAAAAATAAGTGGCTTTACTATTTTTGTCAAAGATTAGAGGGATGCTGTTGACAATCCACTAAATATCTTTCCACACTCTATTTTTTATTTTTTTTATTATATGACAATTTTATCCAAATTCAAATTATTAAAAAGGACAAATAAATTATAAATACACTGCAAAACAATTTTGCTAGACTCCAATATTATTCTTTTTTTTTTTTTTTTTTTAATAATCTTTTTATGTCTTATAAACCCCAAAATATCTTATGATAATGATTAACAACAAGAAACAAACAATTTTTTTTTAGAAGTTTTGATTTTTGCAGAATTTTTATATGAACAAACAATAAGCAAAAATATTGTGTCAAAAGGAGAAAAAATAATAATTAAAAAACCTGTCAATTTCAGTATTCAATAATATAAAAAAAAAAAGATAATTTTTTTGCCTGCCATGTAAACCCTAACTGAGAAAGATGGTAACGTAAAGGAAGAAAAAATGGTGGCCAAAGAAGATAGTGAAAAACCACAAGATATATGTCAGGAGTCAAGACAAATGGGCTGCGTAGACCAAAGTGTATTGATTCTGAGAAGAATTTAAATTTCAATTATATTACAGATTATTACTTCATTCTAACACAAGAACCAGATGCTATTACATTAAAATAATTTGCATTGATTTTGGCAGCACATCAGGACTTAGGAGGATGAACGAGCTACTAGTAGTATTGGGTACTGTTTTCAGCTGTGTTTTTATCATTATGTTCTATCGAAGGTTTGATAATTCTGACTATAATATACATAGCTTGGATGATCTTCATCCTAAGTTGTGAATTAATCTATTTGTTAGTAAAAAAAACACATTTGTTTGAAAAAACAAATAATTTTGAAATAAAATGGTTGTTTTTTTAAAAAAAAAAAAAAAAATTAGGTTTTTAAGATGGATAATAAAAGGCAAGAAGGATAATTTTGGGACAAAATGGATTGTCTTTAGAATTTTTTTAAATTTAGGATTTTAGAATGGAGTGTATTTAGAGAAGGATTGTGAAAAGAAAAAAATGGATTGTAAGGAGAAGCTCTCCAAAGATTATTATTTTTACTGATTTTGTTAAAATTTTCACTTTTTGGACAAGATTGCCCTCCTTTGTAAAATAAATTCTCTTTTTTTTTTTATTCTTTTTCTTCTTCTTCTTCCCAGACCTCCATGGTGTGTTTAATTGATGGTCTGGTGTGTTTAATTCATTTTACCTTGGTGTGTTTAATTGTTTTTATCCTGGTGTGTTTAATTTATTTTGTCTGGTATGTTTAATTCGTTTTACCTGGTGTGTTTAATTGTTTTTGCCCTAGTGTATTTAATTGTTTTTGCCCTGATGTGTTTAATGAGTTTTGCCTATTGTGTTTAATTGGTGGTCATGTGTGTTTAATTCAGTGTTCTAGTACGCGGCCGCCTAGGCCGATTAGTCGGACCAATACAGCTAGGCAGTCAAAAAACACACCGAAAAGGTGAAAATCGGACCTATTCTGCAGTGGGCGCATAATCAGTCTGGGCGGCTGACCGCGCCAAAACCGGTTCTAAATTAACTACACTAAATTACGCTATTCTACTACGGTTATTCTAAAGGGGCGCGTGGGTGGTTTACCCTTCGCAAGTGTACGAGTCATGTGAGTAGTAAAGGGTAACGAGTAAGGGTGGTCATTCCCACGAGGAGGCGGATTAGCTAACAAGTAATTCTAGGTTATCATTAATTATCAATTTCTAACTTCTAACACGTTCACTATTTAATGCTATCTAAATGAATTATACTAAGCTTGCAATGAACTAAGATTAAAGCTAGATTAAAGAGATGTTAAAGCTAGATTAAAGATGTTAGGGGATTGACTCATTCAAGTAACTACCATTTCATTAACCAATCATTCATTAAGCATATTCACAACATTCTAAGGCATATATTTCATTATCAATAATGTTAAGCACCAAATCCATCATCTTACACATAATCTAATATCAAAGATAAGTGATCAAGAGAGAATTTTGGAATAATGATGTAGAGATTCTCTAATTAACAAAAATTACTTAGAGACATCTCTATAAAATGGATATTGAAACCTTAATACACATAGTGTGACACTTTATGCATGAAATCAACTACCAAGTGTGTACAAATATATGTTTATGCAAGACATATCATCAACATATTATTAGAGTTCATAATACACACATACAAAGCCTTAGAGAGTGAAATAACAAATAGATTGATTAATCAATGGTTTAATTACAAGACTTACATCAATCCCTTAACAAAAGAGTTTAGTTACACATAGAAATACATAAGCATGAAAATACGAAAGAAGAGCTAAACAAACCCATTCGGATTCGTTTCTTGCGCAAGAAGACTCATCTTTGCAATCCAAGCACAATATCCTTCTAGAGCAACTCCAAAGGATCAAGTCTAGGTAACTCAAAGTGGTGCTTGGCTACCTAGAAAGTGATGGGAAAATGTTTAATAACTAAAACCAAGTGAGAGAGTTCCTCTCTCTCTAGGATTCTATATCTAAAAACTAACTAAAAAACTAAAGTGTCTAGTGTAAGTTAAAACTAAAACTGTGTAGTGTAATATTAAGTAACTTACTAACTAAGATATTAGATATTTTTTTCTAAAGTAAGTTATCTAAGATATTTTATGGTGGTAAGGTGTGTGTAACAAGCTTAGGTGATAGGAGAGCAAGTGGGACAAGCTGCCTTCAAGTGGAGAGGACCCAGCGAGCTTAATCACTCTGGCTCGCGGGTTTGTTCCCGTCGGTATGAACTCGCGGTGAAAACGGAAGGTTTCCCGTGAGTTCATACTCTCTGCCTTGTGGGATATGTCTCTCGGTATGAACTCGCTGAGATTCCGTGAGTTTGGACACGTTTTGAGCGGGAAAGAGGCAGCTGGGATGAGCTTGAAGCTTGAACTCGGCCATGGAGGTTTGAAGACTTTGGGAGAGTTGGTGGAGATGGAAATCCTTTGCATGGGAGGTCGAAAATTGGTGAAAATGGACCAGGGAAGCTCCGGCCGTCATTCTAGGCGGAGAGCCACCGGAAACGTCATCGAAAAAGCTACTGGAATGCCAGGTCAATCTTCATGTCAGAACCGGGTCAAAGGGTCTTCGGGTCAAGTCCGCGGGTCTGTTCTGCCCCGTCTGCATGAAGAAGACACATGACGTCATGCTGACGCGAGCTGAAAGAGCCCCAAAACGGCGTTGTCCCACTTAAGTGACGTGGCAGCCTTCTGTGCACTGGCTGGCGAATAACAAAATTCACCCCTCAACTCTTGTCTAATCACATAATCTGCAATACTTTCTCCAGAATTTCACTTTGACCCCTGATTCTTTCAAATGACATATTTGCCCTCTTTTGCCCTGATTTTGCTACTTTCCTCCATTTTGGTCTAAAATACCCATGATGAACTGAAATACCTGAAAAACACTTATTTACAATATTAAATACTAAAAAGGGCTCGAAAAACGATTACAAAAGCTAAGTAAGGGAGCGCTAAATGTGAACATTTTGAGCGCGATCAACGGCGTGTAATCAGCTAGGCGGGTCAACGCCGTTGACCCCGCCTAGCCAGTTTAAGAAAAAAAAAGAAAAAAAAGGAAAAACGTCACCATTTAAACCAAATTACACTTTTCACTTCATTCTTCCATTCTCTTCTTCGACCAAATAGCTGAACAAACCTAATCAAAAATTCAAAATACCAAATCGAAGCTTCATTCGCCTGCCTTCAATCGCCGAAAGCTGCTGCAACTGTGCCATCTCCGATCACTTGTAAGAGAGAGAGAGAGAGAGAGAGAGAGAGAGAGAGAGAGAGATTTATATGCACATACAAGGATCTAGAGAGAGTAAGAGGTTGGGGGTTTGTTTCTTTCATTTTTGAAAGAGAGAGAGAAACGAAGCTAGAAGAAGAAGAAGAAGAAGAAGCTAGAAGAAAGAAAGAGAGAATTAGTGCGTGGATGTGTGCAGTGTGCGTAGAAGAAGAAGCTAGAAGAAAGAAAGAGAGAAGTTAGTGTGTGTGTAGTGTGTATGTCTATTTTAGTGCTTATTTTATCAATTTTTTTATTTGACTTGTTTACATTTATTGACTTCTTATTTTAACTTACATGTGAACTTTATTTATCATTTTTATTTGGTATTTATGGATTTGGAAAGAAATTTGTTTGGATTTATAATTGGAATTTATTTGTGATTGGATTTTTATATAGGAAAATAAAATAAAAAAATAGGCTTAAATTCGCCGGCCGATTAATCGGCCGATTAATTGCCAACTAATCGCCTAGGCGCTAAAAGGTGGGTCTCCGCCTAACTAGCGCCTAGCGCCTACTATAACACTGGTTTAATTAATGGTCTGATGTGTTTAATTCATTTTACCCTGGTGTGTTTTTGCCCTGGCGTGTTTAATTCATTTTACCTAGTGTGTTTAATTTGTGGCCTAATGTGTTTAAACAAAATGAAATCTAGAAAATTTGTTTGAAAAAAATCAAATTCGAACAAATCTTAAATTCTTTTTCAACAAAACCCAAACCCAAACACAACTCTCACCATTCATAAAAACAACCACAACCCAAACTTAAACACAACCACAACCACAACCACCCTTAAAAAAAAAATCTCGAAAAAAAAAAAATTAACACTTAAAATCAATAACTAACACTCAAATCCAAACCTTATTTAAATCTGAAAAATTTTCAACCAAAAAAAAAAAAAAAACATGAAAATTTTTAAAAAAATATGGAAAAAATATCAGATTTTAAAATTTTTGTTTAAAAAAAACCTGAATTTAAAAAAAAAAAAAATCTGGAAACTCAACCACAACCACAACCCAAACTTAAAAATCTGAAGAAAAAAAAAGCTAAAATTTAAAAAAAAAAATCTGGAAAAAACGTGAAAGAGAAAGAGAAGAAGAAGAAGAAGAAGAAGAAGGGACAATCAGACGACCGACGATCGAAAAACCACCAAATCTGAAATTTTTTGATTTAAAAAAATCTGATTTTTTTTTTTAATTTGAAAAAAAAAGAGAAAGAGAAAGAGAAGAAGAAGAAGGAGAGAAAACGAAGAGAAAGAAGAAGAAGAAGAAGAGATCGGACGGAAGAGAGAGGAGGAGAGAAAGAAGAAGGAGGCATGAGAAAAGGAGAGAGAGAAAGAGGAAAAAAAAATTCTAGTAAAAATGAGAGAGAAGAGGTTTTGAAAAAAAAACAGGGGCAATTTTATCTTCACGGCACATTTGTAGACAAAAATAATAAAAATAATAATTGTTGACAAAAACAATAAGGCCCCATAATTTTTAACTAAAAAGCCCTATTTCCTCATAATATAATTATTATCTTTCTTTTTTTTTTTTTTTTTTTTTTTTGAAATTGCTCATTTATTGAAATAGCCTCAGACAGCAAAGCCAAATACATATGATCCAAAACAAAAGGGGGAGAAATAGCCACCCCAAATACAAAATTTTAGACCAAAAAGGTTCAGCCAAACCTACAAAAAAACAAGCACCATACAAACAGAGGCAAAACAAACCAGAAAAACTAGCGTAAGATAATATAATTATTATCTTACGCTTGACGTAAGTTCTCATTATCGCATTTTTTTTTCTTTGTTCAGAAGAGATGCAAACTCTTCTTTTGACCTAATTCTGTAACGTTAGATTATCGAATTTTGTAGAAAAAACTATACGGAATCTCACCCCAAAAAACCCCACACCAGAAAACTCCTCAATCAGTCAATCCTCATGTACGTATAAATGTATAATATAATCAGAAGTAAAGATTCTAATGGATTTTGTCAACATGAGCTAGATTGCTTGTACACAGGTCTTTAATCCCATATGAGTTGTATAATTAGGTCAAAATTTGCCACGTGGCATGATCTGATCAATAGGAAAATTAAACAAATCATATATGATCATGAGTATGACATTAATAAAAGGAGCTTCAAATGGTATAGTCCAGCATTAAGCAAAATTGTTTAGATTTCAAAGCTAGCTAAGTATTCTATATGTTCAATGTGCCAAAATTAATATCTCCCCTGACTTTTTGCTTCAATTGTATGAGATTTATGAAATTACCCGATAACACAAAAATCAATATAAACAAATAAAACAAGAAAGCAGAGAAAAGAAGAAGAAATCTTCAATTTATATGTGTTGAGTGGTATCGGGATATGGCTAGGGCAACTGATTTGGGGATTTCTACGATTGAAAGGGAATGTATCATTAAGGGTATTTTAGTCTTTTACTTCAGAGGGTATAGGTTGCAATTCAGCCTCTCAAATAGGGTATGTCTGCTAAAATCCCAAAAATAAATAAAAACATCCCAAACAAGTCTAGGAATTCTTACTATTATAGGAATTGTCGCCAGCATCACAAATACAATTATAAAAAGTCATGTTGCTCCGCCAGTTACACATTAGAATTCATTGGAACCTTTTTGTTTTTTTTTTTTTTTTAGGGAAAGACCTGAACCTGTAACCTCGTGGTGCAGGTTTGAAAGATTTACCACCAGACAAACCTCATCTCGTCTAGAATTCATTGGAAACTCTTTTCTTCTCTATGTTATTCTAGTCCAAGGAACCTGTAAAATTCCTAAACCACCTTTAGCTCCCTGAAGTTGCACCATGTTTGACCTCTTTTTCAGGAGACGACAGGCTTCCAAATGGGCTTCCAAATGGTGAGTGGGGTTGATCAGAATTTTTTTGCAGTTTGGTTTTCTTTCTTACTGTTATCGTTTTTATGTTGTTCTCATGATGTTTGGGTGTAATTCTTCTTCTTGCAGTAAGAAACTGATAAAGCAAGTCCAGTGCCGTCTCAAGTGGTTGAAGAACAGGAGATGCTCAATGGTGAGACTGCTACGCAAAGACATAGCTGACCTCATCAAAATTGGCAATGAAGAAATTGCCTTTAATAGGGTACGTTAAATGCAGAGGTTTTCAAATGCAATCGACATTAATTATTACTAGCTTATGTTATTTTCTCTGGTATATCAGGCTGAGCAGCTGTTCAAATATGAAAACACAGTGGCAGTGTATGAATTGTTGGACAGTTTCTGTGAATTCATTCTTATGAACCTGTCATTTATCCTCGAATGCAAGTAAGTTAATTATATTGATTCAATTCTTAATTAGCTAAATATCAAAATGTTTTATGGTCTAAAATTGACGATGCTTTTTACAACTCAGGGACTGTCCCAAAGATATCAATGAAGCAGTTTCAAGTCTTATATTTGCCTCTTCTAGATGTGGTGATCTTCCTGAGCTTTATAGGATCCGAAAGCTCTTCGAAGATCGCTATGGTAAGAAATTCGTAATGGCTGCTGCTGAAGAATTGTTTCCAGGGAATCTAGTGAACCATCAGGTTGTAAACTGTAGCCTACTATTATTATTATTTTTTTTAAGTTTTGTTGAGTTACAAATGCTAACACATAACATTGTCGATATCGATACAGATCAAAGAGAGGTTGAACCTGAAGTCAGTAGCTGATGACATAAAGCAACAGTTGGTGGACGAAATAGCCAAAGATAACTGCCTCCGAACAGAGACTTTGGCGATTGAATATGCTCCTGAGTACAATGTTGACGAAATAGCTAAAGATAACTGCCTCCGAACAGAGACTTTGGCGATTGAATATGCTCCTGAGTACAATGTTTTCACTTGGGTAAATGAACAGATTCAGGTAACTACAGGAAAAGTAAAGGAATCTTATTCCCCAAGTAAATGTACTAGTTGTTTGACAGGAAAAGGAACGGCGCCGCCTTACTTGACAGTGAAGACAATGCCTCCAGAATGGCCTAAAGAAACTCGGCCAGACAACATTCTGCGCTGCAATTCATTAGCCCCCCATGTTCATCCTAAATTGCCAGATTATGACCACATCGTGGCTGAGTTCATGGCCCACAAGAAAGAGCATCTTGGGGATCAACGATGATGGCTGGGGTTTGTCGTGGAGATCGATGGTTCCTGGGTTCGTGGGTTTGGCTGACTTGGCGGTGGATGGGCTTAGTGGGGATCAGGGTGGCTGG
The DNA here is from genome assembly GCA_030490815.1 of Acer saccharum. Taxonomy (NCBI): domain Eukaryota; kingdom Viridiplantae; phylum Streptophyta; class Magnoliopsida; order Sapindales; family Sapindaceae; genus Acer; species Acer saccharum. Next base: position 16,300,391 of record CM059869.1, read on the forward strand.
GGTTTATTAGGTTCAGGTTCGGCATAAACCCAGGGTTTAGGGTTTAGGTCCAGACTTGAAAGACTTTATGTTATAAAGTGACTTTTCACGCTCTGGAATTGTCTTGCCCTCTGTATTTTCACAAACACCTTACGATGGCCGACGACGGAGTTGTCACAGTCTACAGTGGCAGCGCAACCACCAACGCCAAGAAAAAACCCTTTTCGATCAAGGCCGGCATGGCCCAGATGCTACGCGGCTGAGCGATTCTCGAAGCTTGTGGAGTGAGAAACCGAACTTGCTAAAATCGTGTCTTGAGGTTATTGAGTGAGCTCAATTCGACCCAGAAACCGAACCTCCTTCTGCTTCAACTGGGTCACTTTCAATTGGTATGTTGAAAATATTTTTTCTTTTTATTTGACGCTGTGTGCATTTGATTAACTTTTTGGACTTTCCAGTTTTTGCTGTTTGCTATGGATTTTAATATTTCCAAATTAGAATCGTTTGGATGTTGGAATTGTTGGTGTAACATTGATTTTTTTATTTATTTTTTTATTTTTTTTATAAAAAAATTCCATTTGGGGTTTTAGTTAGATAAAGGTATGGATTTCCAAGTCCAGGGTTTGTTGATTTCTTTAATTATTAACTGATGAAAAATCAGGCAATGCATTAATGTGTACTGATGTGTCAGCCCTTGGCAGAATTCCAGCTTTTCTTCCTGGATTGACATCCTCAAATAGTACTGGAAGGCTCTATTTAGATGCAAATGAAAGACGCGGGTCTAGTGTTTCAGGGAGAGGTCATGGAAATCGTTCTTGGATAAAAATTTATCAGCATGGAAACTCAAATATTTTGGAGCTGGACAAGGCAACTATAATGAGACATTGTTCAATGCCAGCCAGGGATTTACGACTTCTGGACCCTTTGTTGATGAAAATAACTACATTATGGGTCGGGTAACATTGTCGAGACCGTGAGGTCTGTTATGGGGGATACAAGGGACATGGATGAAGATGAGGTTTTCGCGATTTCGAAGATGTTAGCTGCGCCTTATGATTTGGTTGCACAAACCAAGCAAATGGGTAGACTGCCTGTGGTGCAGTTTGCTGCAGGGGTCATTGTGACTCCTGCTGATGATGCAGTTGGGGTGCGATGGTGTGTTTGTGGGATCAGAGAATTTTAAGTGCTCAGATTGATCCTTTCAAGAAAGTGAGGGGCATTGTGCAGACTGTTGGGCATTATAATGATCAGAGTAGTTGTGGACGGGAAGACGCGATGGCGGGGATCAATCTCAGTGAGGACAGGATCGAACAGTTCGGTCAAGGAGAGGATTAGAGGGTCCTCATTCAAGTAATACATCAATAAATTAAAGGTTAGAGGCTACCAGTTTGGCAATTAAGATTCTTGTTTCCACATATCACATTATATAGTTGGTAGAACAAATTAAAGCCGTATAAGTTGGTCTAGCTTGTGACTTTATTGATTCGCTCGTTATTTACCATTTCCTTTTTCTTCTTCAATTTGGATACAATACGATAATTGTTAGTTATGTGACTTATATCATATGATTTGTTTCTCTGTCAATTTCCCACGTTATACCTTTCGATTGGTCATTGATTAACCCTTCCTTTTATACTCTTTTCCATACATTCACTCAATGGCTCGGACACAGTTCATCTCTTTTTCCCTTTCTTTCCATTTCATCCTCTCGGTAATGGCTGGTGCTGTTATACCGGCTCATAGGGTGTGAGAGTATGTGTTGGTTATTTCGTGAAATAGAGTAACCGGAAGCAATTGGTGTAGATAACATTGATACCTATAAAATGGTTCTTGTGTTTGTTTTTGAGAATTTTGAATGTGTTAATTGCTATTATTCATACTATTGTGATATTTGTTTATGTGCATTTTCATTGTGTGTTGATGCCTATTCTAAAAAAGTACATCTTGTTTGGATTTCCCAATTTGATTTTTGAGTCAGTAAAGGGTTAACATTTATCAATTTAATCATTCACTTTGTTAAGAAAATACAACCAACCAATTTTATACTACCCTCCAATTTTTTAAAGGGAAATATAGTAATTTTATAAATTATATACCAATCCATCCATTCAACTCTCTTTTCAATGCCAAACAACATGAAGGATAGATGTTATCCTCCTCATCCCTTCTACTCTCTCTCCCTCTTAATTCATCTATCCCTCATACTCTCTCTCTCTCCTACCAAACATAGCGTAAATAATTGTCTGTTTATAATCCCTAAAATGAAGGGACAAACTATTGCAGATAGATTTCAGGAAGCATTGGGTGCTACATCAGGTGATGGAGTTATGCTTGTGGCTGTACCCAAATCATTTGGATGAATGATGAGTCTTGAGATTGAGACTCCTCATGCCTTGAATCCTCAACATACTTGTCAACCCAAAACAGTAGAAAGATTTGAATGCAGTTTGTACTCGAATATAAATGAGGACTCGTGAGAGAAAAACAAAGTTAGAAAAAGGAAGGGAGGAGGTGCGGCTCCCTCCTACCATTTTTTTTTTTAATATTTTAATTACTTTAGAATTTATTTATTTAAAATATATTTTTTTCAAGCGTAATGGCCTGTAATGCTATGTTTCTCAGATTGATATTGACAAATCACATGCTGACACAATTTAGGAAGTTTTTTGGGATAAAATTTAGCATTACTTTTTTTTTTTCAAAATTACAAAAAAGGTATGTATATTGGTAATGTGTGGGGTGTACTTATGAAACATAATAAGGTGTACACAAAAAAAAATGGTGTACAAACAATTTTCAATAGTACAAATATAGCCACTCAATCAAATCTAAAAATATACTTTTTTTGGAAGTATTACAAGTTAAAAATATGGTGGACTCGAACCCCTCATTATCATTATGGAAAGGAGGTGCACTGCCACCTCTTTTAAAAAGTGATGTGCAATATAAAAATATACTTAAATTAAAAATATATATATTTAAATTTAAACATGAACGAACAAATAGATATTTAAATTGAAAATTTAGGATACACTTAAAATTCATATATAGGTTTAAATTTAATAGAATATAATATCTAAATTATATAAAACTTAAACGATATTAATTGTGAAGTTGTTGCCATCACACAGCTCGCAGTCGTGAATCACAAGCCACACTCCTACCATGCCACCAGCAACATCAATTGCAACATCATTTTAGTTTATACACACTTGGGATTGGCGGGACCGTCGGACCAATTTCTACTCCTAATTTCCTTTGTTTGAGTAACAGCTGCATCCTGAAAATCAGATATGTAAACTCTTGACCAGCTTACAACATCATCCAATCACAACTTTGGCAGCCCATAAATTGAATAACCAAATTTTGTTGATACCTGTCCAAAATACTGCAGAATAAAATCAAAAAATCTCATTCTCTTACCCCTCTCAATCATTGGGAAACATATGGGTTCGAGGAAAGGATATCCAAGATATTGGGTAGTTGTTGTTAAACAGGATAGAATTGTTTATGAAAGAGGTGAAGTAGCCGAAAATATAGCTTGAAAGGCTATTTCAATAGCGGTGTCCAAAGACCCTATAAGAATGTATATATTGTTCCATCATTGTTCATAATCTTCTGATTATGGAAGTAGTCCATAGGTTCTGACTTCCAATAGATCATAGTAAAAAAAAAAAAAATTGATAATGATAAGATATCACAAAGCTGTATATTAAATAATCAATTAATTGTTTTTGATTGGACAGAAAGATCCAATTGTAGTTATTAAACAATGTGAAGAAATACTCCTTTTGATGTTCAATGCATGTTCTGCTTCTCAATCTTCTTTATATTCTCCATGAATTGTTGTTGCTTGATGTCCTATGCATCCATGTGCTTCTGCAAAAGTTAACAACATGTTGTTAATTTGTATTTGTAATTCTATACATGTTATATTAGAATGTAAATGTGGATGTGAGACATTTGAAAGAATCAATATTGGAACTCTTGAAAGTGAGTTAAATGTTAAACGGATAAAAATAGCTCAAATGACCTTGCTAGCCCCTCCCTCCCTCCCTCTGCCACTAGTTGTGACCTTGTGGGTTTTAATACAATTAATCAAATGAGTTATGCCTAGTTTAACACAAATACAACTATAAACAGAGTGAAGTAAATCCAATTAGGTGTTCTGGTTGATACAAATACTGGGAGTTCAAATTTTCTCCCGGTCTGACTTTTTGCTGGACTTTTCCTAATACAGTGACACTTAAGCATAAAAAAAAAACATCATATTGTCCAAATTTGTTACTTTTGTTTTCTCTCATGCAAACAAGCAAATCACTCAAACTCAAGTGCTTAAAAACAACCCAACAAAAAGCCATATCAAGAGAGGCTCCAAACTTCAAATACAGACACCATAACACAAATTGCCAGCCCTGATCATAATCCCACTGTGTTTGAATATTAAAAGGAGTTACTTAACTACATATATGTAAATTAAATTTCTTTTCAAAATTATAGAATGAAGATTAAAATGTTGAAGTTGATGCCATGTATTGAAGTTTGATCATTACCTTAGTGGTCCAATAGGGCATCTATCAGGTTGTCTTACTATATAAATTATGTCACCAGCAGCACTCTCATACAAGTCCTGATTTCTATGCCAAGTCCACAAAGCATGAGTCTCATTTTTCACCTGCAACAATGTCAATACAACTACTTCACTCAAATTTACTTCGTAATCGCTCAAAATTAACACAACAATGAGATGTAGAAAGAGAGAAGAGACCTCTAGAATGCCATGGCCAAAGCTGCTTTCCCTGAAAGCACTGTAATCAGGCTGCCGGTCCCAACAGAACTTACCAGCAGCAGGCCCTGATGTGAAATTGAATGCACAGAAGCCTCCCACAATTTTATCAGGAGTGGTTGATGGTTCGGGACAGTTTCCAGGTTCATCAGCATGTGTTATAGCCATTTTCTCTCGATTTCCGCCATCTCCGACTGTTATATGTACAGGACCACAGGGATCCAACGTGTAGTTATAAACCCTGTTTGATCTCTCATAGGCATGAACCTGTGGATCGATTGTTTGCCAAAAACAAATTAAGCTATAAAGAAACACTCAAACAACTATATAACAACCTAGATAGTGAAAATTGCACTTACATGGCCATTGAAGACTACGTCAACACCATACTTGTATAGCAAATCTTCCATGGCTACTCTCATACATTCTGCTTCTCTGTAATGTGCTGTGCAAGTGCTATACCAAGGAGCGTGCCAGGTAGCCACCAGCCATGGAGTCACTGCTCTGTCCACTTTAGCTAGGTCTCTCTCCAACCACTTGTATTGATCTCCTGTATAAAGTGACCATATGCATATACTTTTTATCATGTGCAAGAAAGGGTCCAACAATAATACTAAAACACTCTTAACAAGTTGAAACATGAACCTGATTTATCATAGGAAGTGTAAGCACCAAGCATGATGATATGTATGCCACCTGCATTGAAAGAATAGTAGAAGGTGGATGGAGATTTAGACTCTATGGAAGGAAATGCAAACCGAGAACTGTAAGCAACAAAAGTCTGATTCTGAGCCTGCGCTTCTAACTCATGGTTCCCTTCCACCACCATTATCGGAACTTTCGACAATAGAGGCTGCATATACCTGTTAATGGGTCAACCATGTCAATGTCACGTGATCAGTTGTTTAGATCACGAGATTGTACAAAATTTGGAAGGTATTATTGTTTTTTACCTTCCCCAATAATCCCAACGAGGCTGGTAGGTTTCATGGATCGGAGAATTTGAGAAGGAGCAAGAGTAGCAATCAGCACCAGTTCCATTGGTGAGATACAAGTTGGCATAACAGACATCACCAACCAATAGCACAAGATCAGGATTGTTGGTGATCATGTGGCTCACAGTTGATGTTGTATTGTAGGTCAAACCAAGGTCTCCTACTATAGATATTCTGCTTGGGTAGCTCTTTGGATTGGACACTGGCATTGTCCTGAAATGATAAGTCTCACTCATTGCTGCTATTGATGGATCCCCACATTCATAATAGTATAAGGTGTTTGGTTCCAATCCTACACCATCAAACAACAACTATACACTTTCAATGCGAATTTCATAAAGTGATTAGTGAACCTTCTTTTTGTCATTTCTTTTCATAAGAGCTTCTGTAAAGTTGACCTCCATCATATATGGAAATAAGGAAAGGAAAACTATTAAAATATTAACATATACATGTAGTTTCAAAATTCGTCATAAACCTTTCTTGCAAGAAAGGTTTTTATCAGAATTCGAAAAATCATAAGTTTAATTGATTTGTAAAATGTACCTTTGAGACGGACGTGGTGTATAATTCCTGAAGTGTAGTTTTGGAGACCTTGAAAAGGATAAAGTTGATCGTAAATTAGAGAATATCCGGTGGCTCGATGAGTCAATGAATACTTTAGTTTTCCATATCGGACAATGCTTCCAACAGTTTTAGGATCTAATGGCTTTATGTGGTCACCAATTTGGAATTCACCTGGAAATCCAATTCAATCCGATACAATACAATCAAGTAATATCAATTTAATATTTATATATACATATAAAAAAGAGATGCATATATTGAGTTACTTGCATACATAAAAAGAGATGCCTTTTTAATATACCCACTTCCAAAAATCCATATAACTAATCATTTTCATATGAGGATTATCTTCACATAAATTGCGTGTAGATATTTTATAGTAGTTGTCAAATAATTTTGTCTCCCCATATAGTGGCCACAGGCCACATCACCTTTTACTCTTAGTGGGGTGGAGCCAAAAATTCAAGGGGGGCATTATACAAAAACAAAAACAAAAATAAAAACATTTAGGCGTCAAAGTGAAAATGATTTAAAATTTAGTGTTAATTTTAATTCAAAAGAATTCAAAAGTTTTTTTTTTTGGTTATGTGAATCGTAGATATTCATACCGTAAATGTATTATTTGATCTTGACTAACCGACCGACTATTCGTTGTCATAAGTTATTGTAATTATTTTTGTAGTACTTAATTTTTTTTTAATTTCTTTTTTCATGCATAATAAGTCATATCCAATTACTTTTTATTGGGACAATCCGCATCATATAACAATATCATTTTTTTCTATATATAAAAAAAATCATAAATAAAAAACAATAACATATAACAAGTTTAAGAGAAAAAATGGAGAGAAACAATAACAAAAACAATACATGAAACAATGATTATGAAGCTCAAGAGAAACAAAATTATATATATAAATATATACATTATATCAAGAAAAAAAAAAATGGATATATATAAATGATGATGATGTTTGATTTGGCGACATTGGATTTGAAAACAAAATTAAAACAATCAATGGTGTGGTCCCCATTGAACTTGGGCATCGTATATATATAGTCTCGTTCTTATACGAACGTCTTAATATAACTTCATGAGAATATTGAATATGAGCCACTAGTTTTATATGCTTTAACTCAAGTGTATATGTACTTATCAAAACTAGTGGTTCATATTCAATATCCTCATGAAGTTATATTAAGACGTCCTCATTTAAAAATTTAATATATATATATATATATATATGAAGAATAACATGGGCATCATAATTGATTTATGATTATGAAAGCAAAAGTTTTAAGTTTTGCTTCTAAGAAGAGAAAATAAATCCGTTTAGTTTACACAATGTGCCATTTTTCTAACATTATATATCTTATCTTCTTGAAAGGTATACATCAACAAAACAAAACAAATCAAACCCATAATAATTTAAAAAACATATAAATACCATCGAATCACTATTCACTACCTTTTTATTTTATAATATTAATTAGAGACATACTAATTATGTCAGAACCAACAAATGCATTAATTCAAATAAACAACTTTCAAAAAATGGTATATTAATATTTCTTCGTGCACTAACGTTAGACGATTAAAAAAATTAACAAAAATATAAAACTAAATAATGTGGCAAGTGATTTATTCATTAACCACATTATTCGATGATTTGTATCATACAAATTATTAACGAGTTTGGAATGGAATTAATCTTGTAAACAGTAACTTTAAACAAAAGCAAAAGCTAGCTAGCAAATAAAATAATTAAGAAAACAGGTAGTCGATTAGAAAGAGAAAGAGAGAGACCTGTGATCCAAGATATCCAAACGGAGTCATAAGTTGAAGAGAGGGATACAGAGATTTGTTCAGGCTGGAATCCTGTAACTCTTCTTTGAACTCGAGGGTCGGTATCCGGCAAGTCCACAGCGTTTCCCCGGAAACTCTTGTCCAGAGGCACCGTGACGGGCTTGAAGGGCCCTTCAAGCGTAGATGGAATAGTAGATTGATCATGATCATCAGCAATTGTCAAAATAAGTGAAACAAGGAGTAGAGCAATCGCAGGAAATAATATTGATGAAGCTGAAACCATATCTGTGCTGGTTATTTCACTCGTTAATTTCCATGAAACTACAGAGAGAGAGAGAGAGAGAGAGAAGAGAAAAACAGACAGAGAGAAGGTGGCAAATGGAAATGGTATAGTTTAAGAATATTCTTAAGGAATTAATTTTATTGGACTACAGAGATAGAGATGCAATAACAGATATTTAAATTGTAAAGTTTGGTACAAGGAAATGTATATATAATATAATATTATAATTATTATCAAGCTTAAGATCTCATTATCACATGTTTGCCGTACCTACACTATAAATTAAAGATTTGAATTTATCCCTTTCTCAAATCTTGATATATTATAATTTGAGCATATTGCAACCAACCTCCATGAGGTTTGCTTTTAAACAATTAGAAACAACTTTTTCATTTATTGACAATCGCCTCCCCTCTAGTTAGTCAACATTTATTAACTTCAAACATTGACCGTTAGTTCAAGGGCATTTTGGTGCTTTCATAAATAAGTATAGATATTGGATTGTACACATCACATCAATACATTTAATGTGTAGCATAATTGCTTATAATAAAATAATAATTTTTGAAATTTAAAAAGTATTTCTAAAATTGGCAAAATCTTAATAACATAACAATTTTATAGGCAAAAAAGTGGAAATGATAATATATAAAAAAATCTCAAAATCTAAAAATGCGGAATAACATAACTTTGAGTTGTTGGCTTGTTGCACTGTTAATCTGTTATGATTTTTGTGAGAATGGGTTTTAATTTTCTTTAAAATAAAAATCATCAGTTCTTCGAAGCTACAATCTGGAGGATACTCGGGTTTGCCTTCAATCTTCATCAAGACAGAAGGATAAAAAGGATGTGTAGTTGAAACTGATAATATAGTGGATGTTTCTCAAGGCGGAGTCAAGGACGAAGAACTTGAGTCCGCTTTCATGTTATTCGGTGGTGGAAGGAGAACAGAAAGATGCAATTGAGGTTTCAAAAAAAACGTGAAGTGTAGTTGAAATTGATGTTGTTGGATATAGAAGTAATTTTTTTATAAGTTGTTTTAATATTAAATTATTTTAATAAAATTGGGTGTGACTAGATATTTTGTGGGTAGAGCCACCTTTTATCAAAACTTGAAAGATATCTTTATCCATAAAAAAATTTCCATTCAATCATTCAAACAGACCAACCCACCTACAATGAGGTTTATTTTTTAAAAAATTTTCTTTTTCCATAAGTAAAAGTAGGTGCTGTGGACAAGTGACAACTGACATTTGACTTGGGGTAATTGAGTCATTTTATAAATTTGATATAGTTAATGCTTGGAGTTAATAGATGTTGACCAACTGGAGGGGAGGTGATTGTCAATAAATGGAAAAGTTGCTTTTAGTTGTCTAAGAGAAAACCTAAGGGAGGTAGGTTGCAATTTACTCTTATAATATTTCAAAAATAAAGTAACAAAAATCTCGTACAATTTTTTCTTTGTTCAGAAGAGATCCCAACTCTTCTCTCGACTTTAATTCTGTAATGTTAGGTTATCGAATTTTGTAGAGAAAACTATACGGAATCTCACCCCAAAAAACCCCACACCAGAAAACTCCTCAATCAGTCAATCCTCATGTATAAATGCATAATATAATGGGTTATCAGAACTCAGAAGTAAAGATTCTAATGGATTTTGTCAACATGTGATTGCTTGTACACAGGTCTTTTATCCCATATTCCCATCCTACAAATGAGTTGTATAATTAGGCAAACTTATCAAAATTTGCCACGCATGATCTGATCAATAAGGAAAATTACACAAATCATATATGATCACGAGTATGACATTAATAAAACGAGCTTCTAATGGTAGAGTCCACTCCAGCACTAAGCAAAATTGTTCATATTTCAAAGCTAAAAAGGAGTGTATCCAATTAGGATTTTAAAAGATTTTTTATGACTTTTATGGAATTAAAAAGTTTGAATATATTCAATGTAAACTTTGAAAGACTCTATAAAAGACACGAGGTATTTAAATAGAAAGAATTTCACTTTAGAAAAAAAAAACATAAAACTCTTTTCAAACAAAAACATCAACCACCAAATTACATATGTTTAATTTTCAAATAAAGGAACATTCATTTTTAACAAATTTTACAAATAAAATAAAATGAATAAAAAAAACATACAAACATTAACGATCTATAACAAATATATATATATATATATATATATATAACAACTCTCCATCAGCTTTGCAATTAAAAACGATTGATTTCATTTTTTTTTTTCTTTACCTCTATTTTCGAAGCAACTAAACAACACTGAAACAAATCAAACGAACTTCATTTATGTTAATTAAAAATAATAAAAGACAAAAACTACTACTCAACCATGCCAATATGTTATAATTAAAGTCGCGTATGAGCATTGCTCCATGTAATTATGATTAATATCAAACTACCCACTTTTAGGCATATGTCTTATTCAACAACTAGGTGCGGTTTTTATGTTTTATCTTAGTAACTTGAATTAATTTTGGGTATATTTTTATAATAATTATCATACTTTCGCAGAGACATATAAACATTAATATTATTGTTGGTTTGCTACATTTATTCTAAAAGAAAATTTTTAATATTTTGACTAATTATAAAAAACAAATAAAATTTTGACTAATTATATAAAAAACTCTTCAATGAGTCAAAATCTTATGACTACATGTGGTAGTTACATAAGCAAGTGAAGTCTTGCAACTAAGGGTTGGTCGGCAAGCATTTGTTAAGGCTCTATTAAAGGCTTGCGGATAGAATAGATTGTGTTACAAATCTTGAAGTGTAATGTGGTGGTCAACTTAGGTTGTAAACAATTATTCATGGTGGAGTTCTGTAACTAAGTAGCTAGCGAGGCTAGTCCCGTGGATTTTTCCTTATTGAAGGTTTCCCATGCAAAAATCAAGTGTCCATTTAATTTCGCACATAACATTTGATTTGTGTTGTTTATATGTTTGGGTTAATTGTGATAAATATTGACTGATTGAAAAAGTTATTAAGTAATCGATTAACAACCCATTCACCCTCCTCTACGTTGTATTAGACACACTCCGTATTTTTCAAGTTTCATGTGCAGCAGATCAGACACTATTATTTCTCATATCTTTTTCGTGGATAACAACTTACTTTTTTTGAAAGTTTTTTATGGTGATTGTGTGGCTATAAGGCATGTGTTGGATCTCTATTCGAGAGCATCTGGTCAGATTATTAACTTTAGCAAGTATGTCATGTGTGTCGGTAATTTGGTGGGCTGGCTGATGAGAGTAGATTAACCGGTATCATTGGTGTTAGCTTGGTCGAGTGCCATAAGCATTACCTCAGGCTTTCGAGCTTTGGTTGTCATAATAAGAAGTTGCTTTTCACCTCTATTAAGGACTGAGTGTGGGATATTGTAAAAGGGTAAAGGAATAAACTATTCTTGATATGTGGTAAGGAGATTCTCTTGAAATCTGTCTAGTCGAGTCCTACGTATGCGATAAGTTTATTTCGTCTCCCGAAAGGCCTTATTACAGAGGTTCATAGACTCTATGCTTGTTTCTAGTTAGCAAAACAGTGCTAGAGGCTTATGACCAATCCAAATTCCCTAGCTGCGAGAGTACTAAAAGGCGGCTATTACCCTTCCATCTCTTTTCTTAAGGAGAATGATAGTTCTTTGGGTTCAATGATTTGGAGAAGTTTTATTTAGGCTAGGGATATTATTGAGGCTGGCTCTCAGTGAAAGATTGGGAATGGATCCCGAGACCCTCTTCGTTCAAGAGTTTTTCTCCGCTGATGTTGGGAAACCTGACAATGGTGAGTTCTCTCATCTCTCCTTCTAGCGACTGGAATATTCCTCTCATTCATACCTCATTTTTCCCTAATGATGTGGATGCCCTCTTGGTGGCTCAAACTCAACTGATGCTCTTTATTGGCATTTTGAAAATTTTGGTTAGTTTTCTGTGAGAAGTGTCTACCTAGTAGGCAAACTTCTTGTTTCTTAGGCTAGTACTTATAGGTTGAGTGGCCTAGAGTCTTGGTTGAAATGCTTGTGGCGTCTAACGATTCCTTTAAAAATAAAAATCTTCATCTGGAAGACTTGCCACCATTGGATCCCTACTTAAGTTAATCTTGCTCATCGTGGGATATAGACTGAGGTTTTATGTCCAGCTTGCCGTAGGATTTCGAAAACTACTGTTCATGCCCTCTGGGGATGCTCTGTGTTGAAGGTAAGCAGAGCTTCTTGCCATTTTCTAAGGAAGTCTCAGCGAGAGGATAGAGTCCATTTTCAAGACTTGATGTCTTATTGTTTCCTTATTCTCAACCCGCAAGACTTGGAGCTTTTTTGCGTGTTCCTTTGGCGAACATGGTTCCACAGAAACTAGTCATGTCATTGTACCTCTCCGGATGCGTCTAAAGATGTGAATTGGGCTGCTAATTATTTGAAAAAGCTCCATGAGGCTAATTCTAAGGAAATGATGCCTGATCAAATAGCCCAGACAGCAATTATGAATTGGACCAAGCCAGAGGTGGGGTTTTTTTAAGTTGAATATTGATGCTGCCTTGTAGCAAGCTACTAATAAGGTTTGTTTTGGCTTGATGACCAGGGACCATAATGGTAATGTTAGAAGGTCTTCCATTCAATCCCTTACGGCCTCCTTTTCCCCTCAAATTATAGAAGCAGTTGCAATTTTTAGAGGCATGGTTCTTGCAATGAATTCTGGTTTGCTTCCTCTATTGGTTAAGTCTAACACCAAGGCTGTAATTGATATGATTAACGGTGGTATTGCTCCTTAAGCAGATATTGGTGTTATCATTCATGATATTTTGAGTCATGCATTTTGTTAAAAAAAATTTCAATCAATGATATTACACATGTCATTTAAGGAGGCTCATTCTCTCCTTTAAAGTTTAAAGTGTGTAAGAGCATCCTCAATAGGTCGGAATCCACAACCTCCTTGAGACCTTGACTATATTTAAGGAGGTTAAACCGGAATTTGCTCCAACAGCCCCCCTATCCCACTCCCTAAATTTTATTCTGGCAAAAGGCTCCCCAAATGTAAGGAGGGAAGACATCCTCTCTATTAATTTTTTATCACTCCTCAAATGAAATGGGTGGTCAAGATGAGTCCACATCATTCATATCCAATGGTCCAAATTCATCCTCCCTATTTTTTATTTAACCCAAATTCTTTTTTATTTAAACCAAAATTCATCTTTCTACTTTATTTACTTTTAAAATAAATAAATAATAATAATAAACCATTTTTAGGGAGGCTTGTTGGAGTGTTCACTTATTATATGACGTCTTATTTGTAAAAAGTACAACTGACTCCCTAAATATAAGGAAAAAATAGAGTGTCTTGTTGGGGATGCTCTAATGATTATTTATCAAAAGAGATGTGTGCATTTAAGGGTTTAAAATGAGATGATTTAATTTGATCAAAAATTAGGTTATATTGTACAGGCCAAGAAAGTAAATATTGGGTTGTAAATTTATAAAAATATAATATATATCATTAATATCCAAGAATATTTTTTATATTGGTATCTTCAAAATAATATATATATATATATATATATATATATATATATATATATCAGTGGTTCTCTCATAAGGGATCCCTTATTTTAATTTCGGTAAGGACCACCATGAAATCATATCGATTTGAATGAATTTTAATCTGAAATTTTTTGTGGATGATAAGTTCGTTGAAATCTACCTATGAATAAAATTTGAGAATTTTTCAAGCACGAAAACTATTTTTACCGATTTTTTTTTAAATATGAAGGCATTAGAAAAATAGGCGAAATATAGGAAATTCAAGAAAAATAGTTTTCGTGCTTGAAAAATTCTCAAATTTTATTCATAGGTAGATTTCAACGAACTTATCATCCACAAAAAAATTCAGATTAAAATTCATTCAAATCGATATGATTTCATGGCGGTCCTTACCGAAATTAAAATAAGGGATCCCTTATGAGAGAACCACTGATATATATATATATATATATATATATATATATATATATATATATATATATATATATATATATATATATCTACTGATATTACTTCCTTGATATGCGGAAGATTGGGTAGTGTTTGTATGGTAATATATATTTAATGACAATAAAACTTTTTTTTATTTTTTAACTATTATAATTTTGGGAGTTAAAAAGGAAAATATGATTTGAACCCACAATTTTATCATCATGAATGTGAGAATCTTACGACCTTAGTTTTCTTTTTAATGACAATAAACTTGTTAAACAATTCGGTTAATCATTAATTGTCTACTTAATTAAGTCCTCGTGTTGTGTTGATCTGTGATTCTTAATTTTATGGTGCTCAACATCGATTTAGAAGTAATTACCGTAAATAAATTCACAAACCATTAATGTTTCTAGTGTTATTAACGTAAGGAAGCTTTAATTGTTATATATATATATAGAGGTTGTACAATTTTTTTTTGTATATATAGTGGAAATGAGAAATATAAATATCACCTTCCTAAATAAAATAAAAAATTAAACTAACATATAGGTAAATATAAAATATTACACTTTTGAAGAAAAATTGAATTAATAAGGAAATAATATTATTATTTTTTTACTTATGGTACCACCCTCCAAATTAAAAGAAATGATTCCCTATATGAGTAACATTATTATTAATTACCAAAAAACAAATATTTGGATCCACGATTGTCTCGATGTTGCCACTGTAGACAGTTTAAATTAAACAAGGTAATAAATTTCATTACATAATATATATAATTATATATAGTTAGATATTTATTCTTGAGAGGCTGCAGTTTCAAAATTATAAATTAATTTAAGTATTTAACTCTCTTCGGTTTTTTTGGTTTACACCATTTGGTTTCCGGGTGGGGTGGATCCACCATACGGTGCAATCAGCCCAGACCACACCCCGACTAATCCGGACTCACACCGAGTCGGCCCACTAAGGGGTAAAGTGCTCCCAATATGATTGGTAACTCTCTTCGGTTTAAGTATTTAGTTCTTTCATATAACCATGTATTCTACTATTTCTGCTCTTTCTTATTGAATTTGCATGTAGAATATTAAGTTATTTATCGGTTCATTGATCAGCTGAGGCCTGATGCTTTACTCCAGAAACACAAAATTAAATCAGGTAAATTTTTATCATCCTTGTATATTTATCAATACTTTACAATCCTCTAATGATTTTATATTCTTGGCCGGTTATTGTTTTTATTTGATTTATATTATATATTGATACTTTTGTTTTTACATGATTGTTTAAGTTGCCTCTTGAATATTATAAATTTGATTTTATTTGTAGTTTTAATATGGTGTTATATGCTATTATTATATAAGCAACAAATAAAAGTGAACATGAAAATTTTCTCAGTTTTAATATGGTTTTAATTTTTAAAACAGTTAGATTGAATATATCAAAAAAAACAAACAAACAAACCGTACAGTTAGATTGAATTGAAAGTTTATGCTACCATATAAATTCTTTGTATAGTATACTATATAAATTCTTCGAATATATATATATATATACAGTCTTTCTATTATCAGTTCGAATTAACAAAAGTTATATCAATTCCTTGTACGTGGGCCACTGGATTTAAATACTTTGACTAACAAGTGCATACAGCCAAGTCAAAGTATTTAAATCCAGTGGCTCACATGCAAGGAACTGATATAACTTTTGTCAGTTCTTTGTCAGTTCGAATTGATAATAGAATTTCTGTATATATATATATATAATTTCAAAGAAAAATGATATAAACATACATATAAGATTTGAAATGAGAATTTGATACAGAAAACCAAAGCCAAACATAAAAATAAAATTAAAAAAAAAAAAAAAAAAAATGAATGAAAGGGAATAATTAAGGTAACATTGAAATATAAAAGACAATTTTATGATCACTGAATTAGGAAAAAAAAAAATGATGTTAAATAACTTACCAACTTAAAAATCAGGATTTAGATACCAATTACCTAAAATAATAAACTGCATTTAAAAATAATAAAAGAAATGAATCTTTCCTATATCTATTACAGATATGTTTAATCTACTGCATACCTTCACTGTAAAGATCAGATCTATCACTTTTTTTTTAATATACAGATTTAAGATTTTTTTCACGCCTCAAGTTTTCTTAACAGAATTATCTGACATTTTGAAATTGTTATGTTTCTTGTCTTGTCTCCATGCATGGTTTATTTTATATAATTAAGCACTGAATACCCCAGCAGCTCTGTTCATATATATATCAGAGATCAAGATTCAGGATGAGTAAGAAGAACATCGTCGTGGTTAGTGTTTCCGCTTTGCGTGGTGGTCGGAGTGGTGGTTGGTGTTCGAAAAGGTGGTGAAAAGAAGTCGAAAGATGGTGCTGATGCTACAAGTCAGATTTCGATGTCTTCGAAGGCGATTACAGCAGTTTGTGAACCTAGTGACTACAAGGAAACTTGTGTCAATAGCCTGAAAGATTCTTCGGCTGGAAACACAAGTGACCCTGAAGAGTTGATTCGAGTAGGGTTTTCGAGTCGCTGCCACTGCATTGAAGGACGCAATGAATAACTTGAGTTCGTTGAAAGAGTTGGCGGCAAACGATTCCAGGACCAGTCAGGCTCTTGAGAATTGCGAGGAACTCATTTATGATATGGAGAACTCTTTCGACAAGATGGGTGATTATGATTTGTCGAAAATTGGTGAATATATCGATGAGCTCAATATTTGGCTAAGTGGTGCAACCACATTCGAAGAAAGTTGCTTGGACGAATTCGAAAACATAACCAACAGTAAAGTTGGAGAGAAAATGAAAATCATTTTGCAAGTTGTTTTGTTGGTCAAATAATTTAAAAATATCAAAAAAAACAACTTAAAATAAAAAGTAAGAAATTATGACTTAATTTCAAATCACTGGATTGTATTTAATATATTTTATTCCAAGATTATCATACTAAAGATAACATATTTTCAATTTTATCATAATTTTATATTATACAAATTTATTTCTTTTAACATATTACTTATGAATTATGATAAACATCTAAAAAACATTATCACATTGTAACTTTCAACACCATAATAAATCAAATGAAAATAGATTTACAATTCTAATTTTTTTTTTTTTAATAAATCAAAACCATTTCTAAATCATTATTTATCCTATTTCTTAAAATATATATATATATATATATATATATATATATATCATATCTTAATCATGAATAATATATTGCAATTATTACATAAAAATGGTTTAAGATTTGTTAAATTATTTTTATTTAGTTGTTCGTATCATATAAAATGAAAATAGATAACAATTAATAATAACAAGGGTATCAATGTCAAATTACTTGTTTTTAAACCATTTTACATTTAAAGGTGATAAAAATAAAAACAAACATGTCAATCAGATTCAGATTTCAGTCACTATTCAGTTTTCAGTAAAATTCAAGATTGTTCAATCTTGAGACAAAAAAACAGACAACCCCTTAGTCGGGATGCAAGTATTTCCTGGGACCGCCCCGATTAGTAAGGCAAATGACTTCGAAATTCAAACACAAAATCGTTTGTGAATAGTGATTGAAAGATGGAACCAAATCAGGCCCAGCCCAGCTCAGATAAAACAACCCAAATCCACAACCGCTATTTCTCCCTAACTCTCGGAAAAATAAAAACCAAACGTTAAAAAAGAAAAAACAAAACAAAACAAAAATTAATAATAATAATAAATCAGACTTAAAACTTACCCTTTCAGCCTTTCTGCGATTGGATCAACCGGAGATCTGAGAAATTTGCATCTGTAACTTTCCCAGAAAACACGTTCCGGTGATCCAAACACAAAAAAGAAGAAGAAGAAGAAAAACTGTTCAACATTTCATAGACATAGAGAGAAGATGAATATATTCAGGTTAGCTGGGGACATGACCCACTTGGCCAGCGTTCTTGTTTTGCTCCTCAAGATCCACACCATCAAATCCTGTGCTGGTATGCATCTTCTTTGCTTTCTCATTCATATTTCGTCATTTGATTTTGTGGGGTCTCATTTTTTTTCGAATTTTTTTGTTGGGGGTGCGGGATTTGTTTTGGAAATGTGTTTGTTGATCTGAAAGCCAAGGAAATTATTAGAAAATGAGTGTGTTTGCGGATTCGCTTAAATTTACTACTTCTTTGTCTTTAGCTTTATTTATTTATTTTAGTATTCATAAAGCACATATGTGTTTGGTTTATTTAAATTTTCCAAATTACATTTTTATATGGAAATGGATAGATTTTTGGTTTGTGAAGTCATATGTGTTTGTGTTTGTGAAATGGAGCTATAGATTTTGGTGGGCTTTAGATGATTTGGTAGGTTAGTGTTTAATTTTGATGGTTTCCTGTTATAGATTGTCAATTTTCATGCTTTTAAGGTACCATTGCTTGCTTGCTCTCATATGCAATTTAGGTGTCACGGCTTCGATTAGAGTGAATAATTATCGCTAGTAATTTTTGGGGGAGCACAACCCTTGTTCTAATTGATTGTTTTCCTGCATAGAGAGTTGCTTCTCAAAGTAAGGTTGGGCCACAAATTTTAACACATGTATCTTGTAGGAGCATAAGATATATTCCGGTCCAAGGACAGATTTTATTCTTTGTCATTTCCTATATTATCCCAAATGTTGGATTTAGTAAGAGCTTATGACGATTAAGAAATAAATTTTCCCATGAAATGGATGTAAGTGTAACGTAAGCTTAGGTGGTTGTTCATGTAAGAGCAGCAGCACAGCAAAGAATTATAAATTGTTTATGTAATATTGAGGAAGTGCTAGGACAAAACAACAATTATATCTTTCTCTTTGTGTGTGTCTTTTGGCATAGACATCCATGTTCTCAACTTAAATTCATTTTCTTAACAATCTTCCAATCCTTGATTTTCCTAGATCTAATGAAAATTAAAGGACTTTACATGTCATAGGTTTGCAGGGTAGACTGTTTATATAGTTGTACTCACTACTTACACAGACCGTTTTGACATCAGCAAATACTGAAAATGAATATAAAAAGGTGATTCCCTTAGGCTAATTTGAGATTTTTATTCATGGGAGGGGATTGAAAATAATTTTTTTGGTTTGATTGTGTTGAGTTGTAGGCCAAATAGAGGTCTGCCAGTTCTTTAGAGAAGCAAAATAAAACGGTATTTGCATTTATTTTTTTCTTTCTTTCTGAGGATGGTTGGAGTGCAAGACCTTTGGCAATAATGCCCTTTGTATTCTAGAGGAAGCAAAAATTGTGTAGTTGATGAGTAGAAGCGTGCAACTATTGCTTAACTTGTGTGCAAAGGCTCAAGTGTGTAACAGATGTTGAGAGTTTTAGTTTAATTTGGGTGACATATAAAGGTTGATAAATCCCAAGGGGTTAGTTGAGTGGCAAGACTTTGGTTCCAACCAAGAGTTACAGTTTCAGATCCTCCTAGGGCCATCTACCTGGCACATATAATTTTCATGAATTTTTTTACTACCAAAATTGTAGGTCCAATAGTATTTTTCCAGTTTAAAACCAGGTGAACAAAGAAAGCTCAGAAGATTTTTGGTATGAAAAAATAAAGACATAGAATGGATGATAAACTTGTCATTGCTTTGGAAAGCCTGACAAGTTGGCTAGAATTTCTAAATTTGTATCTGTCTTTTTGATTTATTAATTTGTTTAGCTAATCACATCACTGTTTCGACCATTCAACAATTAAACAGTATGCATAATTAATGAATATTGGGAATAACAAATATAAGATGTAATCTCAACCATTGAAAGTGTATTGACTTTATGGTCTATAAGGTTTCTTATACAATTTCTGCTGTCTTGTCATGCTTCATCTAATTGTTTATGTTTTGCTCATCGTCTTGACTTCAAAATCAAGAGCAGAGCACAAATTATAATTGAAAACTAAGTCTTTACTAATATAATTACTAGAATAAGCTGTTCTTTCCCTCTTACATTTGTGCACGCTCTAACTTTTGATTTCTATGTTTTATGCAGGTGTTTCCCTGAAAACTCAAGAACTCTATGCTCTTGTCTTTGCTACTCGCTACCTGGATATATTTACTTCCTATATTTCATTTTATAATACTATAATGAAGTTAATTTTCCTGGGGAGCTCTTTCTCTATTGTTTGGTACATAAGGCGCCACAAGATTGTTCGTAGATCTTATGATAAGGACCAAGATACCTTTCGCCATTTATTTCTTGTGCTGCCTTGTGTTGTTTTTGCCCTACTTATAAATGAGAAGTTTACGCTCCAAGAGGTAGTACTGTCCATTTAATTTTTGTTTGATATTTCTGTATGTCCTCTTTTACCTCTAGTTGAAGCTCATATTTTTTTGGTGTGGAAATATTTACTCCAATTTAGTCAGAAGCTAGTGTTGTCTGAATATGCTGTTCTAGCTCTATCTCTTCCATATGCTATTATTTTAATTTTCTGCGCACTTCTAATAAAATTGTTGGGCAGGTAATGTGGACATTTTCTCTATATCTGGAAGCGGTTGCTATACTTCCCCAGCTTGTATTGTTGCAGAGGACAAGAAATATTGACAACTTGACAGGACAATATATTTTTCTCCTCGGGTATATTTCCATCCTGAACTCCTTGTTTTAATTTCAGTTTGAGAGGTGTTTTTTAATATGATATTGTGCAGGGTGTCTGGATTTCTGGCTTTTCATTCTCATCTTGTTACTTAATTATACTGCTGGAATGGAGTTTAATTTTGTGATGCTATACATGATTTCTGATTTTTTAACCATCTGATTAATGGTTATTTGTTTCTTTACTTTTTCAAGCAAATCTGATATTACTATATTGTAGCCTTGTAGGAATAAAGTCTAATTTTAGAGCTTCATCAGTTGTGATTGAATTTTTCCTGCATTTCTTATTACTCTTTGTATGATGTTAGCATTATGATTTGCTATCAGACCTGTTATCTCTTCTCTAATTGTTTAGTGCATATAGTTTGCTTTGTTTAATAATTTCAGAATCATTTCTTTTTCATCATGTCTGGTGTCTCTTCTGCTACTAGAACAAGACGGTTGGTATCTATCTACTTGAGTACCAGGCTCATATTATTACCTTAACTTCTTATGCACAAGTGAGATATATAAATATATACATATATATTCATGTTTGGTATATATCTATTTTGTTTGCCGATTATTGTACTGGAAGAGATCCAAAGTTTTGAGAGCATGATGCAGAGTAATTATTTCAGGATTGTTGGATTATCATCTGTTTACAAATATCTGTTTCTTTGTTTCCTAGCTACTTTCTCTTAAGCAGCTGTGTTTTCTTTTGATAAAATTGGTATACTAATCTTTGTCTATTCTTTTGATGCAGTGCATACCGATCTTTGTACATATTAAACTGGATTTATCGCTATTTTACTGAGCCGCACTATGTCCATTGGATAAGTATGATTTTTCTTCTCTCTTGCATTCTCCACCACTAACGTTTGAGCAATGCACAAGCACTTTTACACATCTATTTTGATGTAATATGTGATATTTCTTATTGTCAACACTTAATTTATTCAAAGGGATTATCTTTTTCATTCATTCTTCCTTTGCCCGACGCCCTTCTGTTGGAATTGTGTTTTGTGTCTGCTACAATAAGTGCTGATTTCAAAAATTAAAAGTTTGGTTTCATCCATGTTTGATATCTCATCCATGCGGTTATTCTCTTCTTGCAGCTTGGATATCTGGTCTTGTTCAGACATTGCTGTATGCTGATTTCTTCTACTATTACTTCCAAAGGTCAGTGCTTTAATTCTTCCCAAAAGCTACCAACCATATATATGCTGGTTTTATCAAAAACCTTGATCCCGTTTTATGATTTGCAGCTGGAAGAACAACGAAAAGCTTCACTTACCAGCTTGAGGCATTACCTCCCAAAGTTGCAATTAGCATACATCCATAGGTACTTGTTTGATTGCAAGTCTGTCTTACATTTCCCCCTTTTCGGGTGCTCCAGTGAGGATACCAAGTAGTCGAACTTGTTTTCATTTCTCTTGTCAAGTGGGGTTTAAACCCCCAATACCGTATCATTTGTAGCATGCTTTATTGTACGAAATGTTGAATTACAATGTTGCATCAGGGATTGTAGTGCATATTCTTTTTTGTGTTTTACTGCAAATTGTTCAAAATGATATTATACTATATATTGCGGATTCTCAGATTCTATCATGTCAGAATTTTGGGATTTACATTTAATGATAAGTATAATGCATTAGCCAAAAGAAGAGATTGCTTGATTTTTTTTCCCCAACTTTTTATTATGTCATCATAATTTGTTCCAAGAACTTGTAATGTTTAGTTCGAAACTGGTCGAATGATAATTTAGGTTTATTAAACATAGCAGGGTTCTGTATTAGAGATTCTGACACTATAATGTGGTTTGAGTAGCTAAAAATGTGGTGAATTGAAACCAACCTTGTATTTAAAGGTTGCAAAGTAAAGGTAAATTACACAAAAAAGAACAAGAAAAAGATGAATAAATTCCATTGAATATTAATGACTCTGATGAAAACAAGATAAATTTCAGAAACCTGCCCTGAATTGCTATAAATTACATTGACTGCCTTACACCATCTAATGAGATAATATGACCTAAATTGTATTGATGTCTCCAAAACTAGAGGAGACCTATAACCCTCTGACCTTTCTAAGTATTGTTAATGCTTACGCTTGATCATCGACCCTTCGCTGCAGCTTTGATTGTACAAAAATCATACATAGATTGATCACAAATAGCCAACACTTGTGACCAGGGTTGTAGCTGAAATTGCTAATCTGAACCCGCGGCTTGTTCGTCCCTGATCACACCCATCTCATGTACCTATTTCTGCATTTCCTCTGAAGAAGATCTCTGCTCAATTACCTCTGTTGCTTTTCCCTCTGGTTTCTTCTGAAATTGCCTAATCCGAACCCACGGCTTGTTCATCCCCCTTGACCACATCCATCTTCTCATGATCCTCTTCTTTCTGCATTTCCTCTGAAGAAGAAGCTGAAGATTCTCTGCTCAACTCCTGTTGCTTTCCCTCTGGTTTCTTCGGGTGGATTTGAGCACAAGTGCGAGTGCAAACATCGTTGAACCATTGTCGATGCGGTTTCAGCTCCTCCTGCTTCTGCTCCAGCCTCTTCAATATCTGAGGCAATCCTTTAATTGGGTCCTTCTCTATTGCCTCCATCATGTCAAGCGCATGATCCCCATACATCCTCTCTAAGCATCTCATGTTCACAACACTCAAATGATCTTCAATCTTGATCCTACTTGCAAGATTGATTTTGTTCTTTTTCATTGCATTCCATAGTTTTTCCACATTCACAATAGTTGATCTTATTCTTTCCATCACCACGTCCATTTCAAACCTATCATCCTCAAATTTGAACATAACTTGTTCATGTTGTTGTATATGCTTGTGTTTGAATGAATAGTTTCCGTCTTCCGGACTTATGCAGATAAACTTATCATTCAGAACTTCATCATCTTCCGATCTCTGCCTGCCTGAAGAATCGCGATAGTCTTCTGGCAAGACAAAGTAGCTGTGACCGATTCTTTTGCAGTTGGAAAGATCGAGTTCCTGAACAGACTTCCTCTCTTTCAGCTGCAAGTCTTTCTTTTTTTCTTCAACTTTCCACAGCTTAGATAAGTGTTCTCCAGGAGCTTCAACAAAAACATTAAACTCCTCGACAAGATTCCGATCAAAACCCAGAATACTAGTAGCAGCAGCTTTCAAATCATCGCTAGAGAATTTTCCATGGCTGTAATCATGTAGTAGTTTTAAGAAATCCCGGTAGTCTGGTTTGGATAGCACTTGTTCAGCTTTATCGCATAGACACAATCCTTGCTTGAGAAGACTGTCTTTCATCTTCTCTGTATCAGGATCATCAAGACTGGGATCACAGCCATTACCACAAATCTGATGATCATCAGAAGCTTTCTGTGGCGGCGGCAGAGGAGTTGCTTGGGACCCAAGTAATCTAACAAACTCGTGCAACAAATCAGGATGATCACCAAGAAGTTGAGAAACTCCATTGTAGACATCATCATAAGTGAATAAATCCTGCTGATTTCGATCCCAAACCTCCAGGAAAGCCTTGTAAACATGTTTTTTATCGTTTTGAAACCGAATCTTCACTTTGTTCACAAAACTAATCGCATCTAGAAATTGAGCAGACTTGGTTATCTCATCTTCCTCTGTTTCTGGCTCTGTTTCTGTCTCCGGTTCGTCCTCTGTATCTGTCATCTCATCATCATCTCCATCTTCATCGTCATCCAGAGAGATCTTGTATCCATCCGGCAAAAACATGTTGAACCCAAGAATCAAATCGGGGTAACCTTCAAATAAATTCTTGATCTGAATCCCAAGAGACTCGATGTCAACTCTTCGAGCCTTGAAATCACGCAAGAACACAGTAAACTTGACGTACGAATCACTCTTGTCTCCAAGTCTCTCCTGGACAGTCTTCATATATGCGCAAACTTTCTGCTTCAATTCCTCCTTTGAAGAAGAAGAACCAGACCCACCACTACACGCTTTCTTTGATCGTGATCCCACCTCAACATCATCATCAACAACTTCTCTCAACCTCTTCTTCATCGTAATTTTGTTTTTTTCTCAGGAAACGAAGTGAAAAATATTGCTGCTCACTTGGTAGATTTATAGGATTTTAAAAGTAGACTCCGAGAATAATTGTATTATGTTTCCTGGTGGGATTTGGATTCCGATTCTCAATCCCTGAAAAATCAAATGGTTTCCTAATTATTTATAAATTGTAGGCGGCAAGGAAATAAATATCAGTTTAGGTTAAAATGTAAAATATGCAGGTGTAATTTTCTTTTTCTTTTTTGTAAATTTTGATAGAAATATCAAATATGCCGCTAATATCCTATATAACATTAATATCCTTAAAATATCGGTATATTTAAGGGTTTTTTTTTATTTTTATTTTTATTTTTATATCGATCTATAAATATAGAAAATATTAGAAATATTTCGGTCAAATTATCAATATATACTTTCTATTGTAGTTAGTCTTGCTTTTTAATTTTTTGTTCCTTTTCATGTATGACTAGAACCTCGACATTGTCGAATTTGGTCTTTCACCACCAAACCACACTAGGGTATTATAATTCTTTGATTAGGAATAATTGATTTTCATATTAATTTAATGTATATTATTGCTTGAAGTATAATAATAATTTTCCATCTAAAAAAAAGAGCAAAAGAAACTAATGTACCATATTTAATTAAAATTATAAGAGTAAACATAAATTTGTGACTTTGGTTTCTTATCATAGATTAAGACTAAATAAATAATTGAAAATTATTATATAAAAAAATAATAATCCTAATAATAATTGAAAATTATATCAATTAGTATAAAAGTATATGCACGAAAATTATATATTTTTAAAAATAAATATTTTATTTTAGGGCTAATTATCCTGAGGTTTGACAATATCATACGGATATTGCAGTTTTGGATATATCGACAGAAAACCTAACCAATGTTTCATAAATGTTACACGGAAATCCTCTACTATTAGTTGGGATTGATTAACTTTTAACGGTCAATGGTCAAATCTGTAAAAAAAAAGTCCTAAAATACCCTTATTTTTATTTTTAAGAATTTTGTTTTTTGAACTAATATTTATTTTTAATTAAAATTATTAAAATATTAAATAAATAAAATTTGAATGTAGGAGACAATCTCCACCAAACAACTATAAATCTGGAGGAAAAAAATATTCATCATCTTTATCCAAATTCTTACCAAAATTCTTCATCCATCTCATCATCTTTATCCAAATTCTTACCAAAATCCCATAAATATCTATTCAAAAAAGAGATGGAGCCCCATCTCCCCAAGATGGAGCAGTGGCGTTCCATCTAGTCCGAGATGGAGCGATATGCTCCATCCCATCGAAGATAGAGTAGATCTTCTTCTCTGATAAGATGGAAATATAGAGATTTCTCCCTCTGAAGATGAAGAAATCTCCATTTTTTTTCTTTTTTTTTTATATTTTAAATTCAAAAGACCATATTACCCCCAACATTTAGGAGTTATTTGTGACTTCGATATTTGATTATTATATTAACCTAAATTTGTGATTCAATATTAAACAATACATTTACATTAATGCTAGACAACTCAAAATATTAACTCAAAAACCAACATAAATGATGTGGCAAAGTGATTTGTTCTTATCATATCATTCACCACATTATCTTATGATTTTATATGGTGATAACAACTCACTTGCCACCTCATTTGGGGTTATTTTTTGTGGGTGTTACTCATTCATTTATTTTTAATCCAAAAGCCGAAAAGAGTAACTAAACTAAAATTAAATTGATGTAAATTCAATAATTGTATTAATTATAAATAAATGATCATAGGTTAAAATCACAAATCTAAGGGAGGTGTATTCAATTTGGATTTCAAAAGACTTTTAATAACTTTTATGGAATTAAAAAGTGTAGGTGTATTCAATACAAACTTTTAAAGACTCTATAAAAGTTATTGGGTATTCATTATAGACTTTTTATAGACTATAAAAAAGTCTTTAAAAGTCATGTAGTATTCAATCAAGACTTTTTAACAGTATATGAAAATTATGAGGTATTCAAAATTTCAATGACTTGTAATGACTTTAAAATATCAATGACTTTTAAAAACTTTAAATTTTCAACTTATAAATTTAATATAGCCTAAAACTTAACATCCACATTCATCTCCATACAAGTGAAATGTATACAATGTAGAATTCTTATCCTATTTACCAATTGTGTCTTCTAAGATTTACATGAATTCAATATTTTTAAAAAGAAAATTATGATTTGAAAAAAAAAAATTCGATTCTTCCATTTTATATTTATAAAATTTTCATATTTTATAATGTCTTCTGTAGATTTTTTTTTCCACTATACTCTCTTATTAAAAAATAAATAATAAAAGAAAAGCTATATCAAATAAAATAGAGTAGTATATCAATATATATATATATATATATTGAGTATATAAAAACTTTATTTTTGACCTAAATCTAAATATTTACATCCAACACATAACTTAAATTTTAAGATTGAATAACGTCAGATCATCATTAAATAAATATGTATATTCAAGTCAATGCGCACTGATATAACTTTATCAATGCGTTAGATGTGAACTATTAGATTTACATACTTTAACTCAAATTGTATGCACTTGTCAAAACTTCTTCATAATCAGTGGTCCACTTGCATTGGTATTGATGTAGTTACATCAATGCGCACTAATGTGAACATGACCGTGTATATATATATATATATATATATATATATATATATGGGGCAGGATCCATGACCCCATTTTTTTACACAATTTTTGACACAATTTCTTGGCCATTGGATCTTGTTTCTTTTAATGGATAGGATTTATTCTCTTTTTCTTTCCTTATTTATTACAGACATTGTCTCTCACCTAATTAACTCTTTATCTCTCCATAATATTATTATTTTATTAAATTCTCTCACCTTAATTAATTTTATGTCTTTAATTTATTTATTTTTCTTTTCTTTTTTCCTTTATACGGTTCTTTTTCTTTTTCTTTTTTTTCTTTACCTGAAACCAGAACATATCACTCTCACTTTCAGTCTTTAAAATCCTTTTTTTTTTCTTTCTCTCTTTTTTTTTTTTTTTACTATTCTTATTTCTCAATTTACTTCATCTAAAATCAAAAATTTTATACATGTAATCACTCTCCTCTTTTATTTTCTTTCTTTTAATTTTTTTTTCTTTTCCTCTTATTATTTCTTATTTCATTAACTTATGAGTTGTACTTGTGCAAAGTTGTACAATTATATTGTCCTGGTATTGTTAATATATTTACAACGTTGAACAGAAACATCATACATGACTTCATTTATACTGATATTTGTAAAATAAAATCTATACGCAATAAGTAAATCAATGAAAAACTACCAATGGATACATGACTTGATTTATAAAATCAATAAAACATGTTAGGTATGCTAGATGTACTTTGCCCATCTCTGTTGTCCTATGATTTGCCCATCTCAAATCAATAAAATCTATAAAGTTATTCATTACTAAATTTTGTAAAATAAAACATGTTCAATAGTTCAAAAAAAAAAAAAAAAAAAAAAAAGAAACTAATTCAAAAGATTACATGGCTATTCTTTTGTCAAAAAAAAAAAAATTACATGGTTATACCGTAAACCAAATCATAATAGAAACCAAAACACTTTTCACCAGCAATCAAACTACCAATTTGGATGCTCTTATCATCTTCAATAACCATTCAACATACTGCAAACTATTATTCTGCATGCTGGATCTACTTTGCCCATCTCTTATGTCCTATGAGAAAGCCAAATAATTTGATTATGAACAAACATAAGAAAACAAATAATCAAGAAAAATTACAATTAAAACTTACATTAATCTTCATCACAACTTTCCAAATCTTGATCGAACTCTTGTGTTCCCTCGAATTCTGAAACAAAAACAAAAAAAATCATAGTTAACTCGAGTAAATATAGATTGATGAACGATGATATGATTAAAAAAAATAAATAACTCATACCTTGGCTAGCTGATTCAAGCTTTCTTCTTTTTGGATTTAAAGGCAATTTCACTTGTCATGCCCATACTTCTCGCATAATTTACACTGCCTTTTTTTCTTATTTAAGGACAACTCAATACCACTTTTTATTCTTTTAGAATTGTTAACATCTTTTTTCCTACCTTTCGTTTGCGAGACATTAGGATCCATAAGCAAAGATTGAGAAGAATGGACTTTATCACATAAATCATCTTTCATTTGTAACCTATCTATTGGATGCTCATGCTCATAAACTTCTGAAAACTTTCTTGATAATTCGTTTAAAGCTTCCATGTAGATGATGTATTTTTCCTTTGAAGATGCTGCTGTATAAGCCAATTTAGTTGCTTGGTGACACATATGGCTAAGTCTCAGTGCCTCAAATTCTTCATTGTTATCATTTTTCACAAAATCCTCTGAATCCATGATCCTAAACTTATTTGCTTCTTGTTTCCATCTTGGAAGAACAAAGTGTTCTGGTATTGTATCAATATCGAGTCGAACAAACACTTTCAAAACATGTCTACAAAGTATTCCAACAAAATCAAAATTTCGGCATTCACACATACCTTTGTAATTTTGCAAGTTTAACTTCACAATAAACTCTTCAGGTTCACCAAACTTTGTTTTTACTAAGTATGTGTGATATTCATCATCACACTCTCTTTCTTCAACTTTGTATCTATTGACTTCATTCCATTCATCCTTGAATTTATTAAAGACTTTTCTAGTATACAATTGTGCTGCATGTTTCAATAGAAATTCTCCATCATTGACGATACGATATTTATGTTCCGACTCAAAATCTTCATCACTTTCTCTTCCCATAATTCTTTTCAATGCTTGCTCATATTTGACAACAAACTCTTTAAGGTTTGTTTTTGATGTAACAAAAGCATCAAAAAATGAATTAATACCCTCAATACGTCCAATTGTGTTCATTCCTGCAAAAAATATACTACGATTATAAGCCGGTACCCATGAAGCTCGTATCTCATACAAATGATCCAGCCACTCATTATTTTCTAATTTATTTTCAATAACCAAGCTCTTCCATTTTTCTTCAAACTCTTCTATCTTGTATGAAAAAATGCATTTTTTCATCCCAATCTTAAATTTTGACTTCTTGAAGTATACTTGCGACAATTTCTCAACAAATTTTTTTTTAATATGCCAGAGACATAAACGATGATGAGTGTTCGGAAACACTTTAGCAATTGCAGCCTTCATTGCCAAGTCTTGGTCAATGATTATAGAAGTAGGATGACGTCCTCCCATTGCTTCAAGCCAAGTTTGAAATAGCCATAAAAATGTTGCTTCTGTCTCATCTTGTAAAAGTGCACATCCAAATTGTATGGATTGTAGATGGTGGTTGACTCCTGTGAATGGTGCAAATGGCATATCATATTTGTTTGTTCTATAAGTTGTATCAAATGTGACAACGTCACCAAAATAATGATAGGCCATGCGTGATCGAGCATCCACCCAAAAGAAATTTGTTGCCCTCCCATTTTCATCACACTGAATCGCATAAAAAAATTGAGGGTTCTCAACTTATTTTTCTCTAAAGTAAGTGAGAACTGATTGAGCATCCCCTCCATCCAACTGCCTATGTCTCACATTCCTCAAATGGTTATAGCAATCTCTACTGTCAAAACCAATATGTGCACCACCTAAAATTGAACAAACTTTTCCAACTTGCAAATTTTCTCTATGAAATGCTTCGGTCAAACTTTTAGCTGCCCCAGGCATGTGTTTGTTTGACTTCATTTTTATTCTTTTTGCTGGAGAAACTATTTTGTGATTGTGAGTATCCTTAAAAATTGAAACTCTCCATTTGTTGGACCATTTATCATGTACAATTCACATACTAGCTTCACATCCACATTTAATTGTTGAACAATTTCTACCACTCCTTCTGGTATCATCAAACTCACTTGTCTCTTTATTATTTTTTTCTTCTTCAATATCACAGCTCTTATTCATTGTAACATACTTCCCTTGATGTGCACAAACAAATTTCCTACTAGTCACCTCATTTGAACCCAATCTAGTCTTAGATGAAGATCTTGTCCGAATCCAAAATCCTTCTTGTCGACCATAATCTTCATAGTAATTTCTAGCTTCATCCATTGTTTCAAAAAACATCCCTACACCTGGTGCTTTTAAGTCTCCTACATTCTTTTTTGCACTACTTGTTTCACTAATATTTTCTTGAGTTGTGTCAACAGCCTAAATAAAATTCAACATATAAAATAAAATAAAATAAATCATGGTAATACAATAATACAATAATTTAAATGTAAAAAAATAATGTTTTTTTTACTACTGATTTGTATTTGGATTATTTTTAATGTTAATAATTTACCCAAATAGATGAAAAACAATTCTTAGAAATTACTTTGGTATGATTACTGTATATAGATTTAACTATCATAAAATCTATTTACAAAAATAGATATCATCACACCTATTCAAAAAGAAGAAAAATAAACTAAATCAATTTTTTTCCAAAGCAAAAAATTAAAAGAAATCTAACATGTCAAATCTTACAATGAAAATTTTAACAAGATTGTAACAACCTTATATAAACAATTCCTAAAGAACCAAATTTTTTGTTCTTTCAATATTTTTAATTTTTTTTTTTTTTTTTTTTTTTTTTTTTTTTTATCATTATTAACCAGAAAACAAGAAGATACAAGATAACAAAAATAATTAAATAAATATAAAAATTCTAAGAATAGAAAAAATACCTTAGATAAACCATGAGCATCTGCTGATAAGTCTTCCAATTCCAAATTTGTTGACATTTTTTAATATGATAAAAATCAGTTGAAGATAATCCAATGAAAGAGAAAGAAAATAAAGACAGGAAAATGAAAGATTTTAAAGATTGAAGAGTGAAAGTCTGCTGATATTCTGATTTCAAATAAAGTAAAAAAACGTGTAAAGGAAAAAAGAAAAAAAAAAATTAAAGACAAAAAATTAAATAAGGTGAGAGAATTAAATAAAATAATAATATTTTGAAGAGATAAAGTATTAATTAGGTGAGAGAGACAAGATCTGTAATAAATAAGAAAAGAAAAAGAGAATAAATCCTATCCATTAAAAGAAGCAAGATCCGATGGTCAAGAAATTGTGTCAAAATTTGTGTAAAAAAATGGGGCCATATATATAAGACTCAAATTATGACGTGACATTATATCACCCCTTAAATTATTGTAAATAAATACTTGGTATTGAAATTTAAATTTAAATTATGAGCAAATTACACCCAATTTCCTTGAGGTTTGTCTATTTACACGCAAAATCAACATAATCAAAAAACTAACACTTTCCTCCCCATCCAAACTAATTGTTGATCGTGTCAAACAGTTAAAAAGACTAAACTGCCCATGATCCCTAAATTAAATAAATAAGAAATTTTTAAAATAAAAACATGAAAAACTAAAAAATGATTTCATTTTAAATGCACATCTATCTTTGAGATGGGCGGCGGAGATTAAATAAAATTTAAAAGTTTTTTTTAAGAAAAATAAAGAATTGAATTAAAAATCAAAAAATAAAAAAAAGAAATAAAAAAATTCATAAATAAAAAACACATATGGAGATCAAAAAATAAAATAAATAAAATTGAAAAAACTGAAAAAAAAAAAATATATATTCTCTATTTCGTAATAGATCTCCACCATCCATCTCAAAGGTGGATGGTGGAGATTAAATAATTTTTAAGATTTTGAGGTGGATGGTGGAGATTAAATAATTTTTAAAAAGCAAAATACAAAATATGAAAAAAAAAAAAAAAAAAAAAAGTAGGTAGATTGGATCTCCACCAAAATCCATGGAGACGAGGGAGTATGGAGATCTAATCTGGAGTTTTGATCTCCACATTTTTGTTTTTCTTTTCTTTTCTTTTCTTTTTTTTTAAAAAATTGTTTGTTTTTTTAATCAATTTTAATAAAAGGTTTCTTTTAAAAAAAATTATAAAAGATTTAAAGACAAAATTACTCTTAATTGTGATGGTTAAACTTGGTCAACGGTAAAATTTGACTAAGTTTGTTTAACGACAAGGAAGGTGAGTGTCGGTTTTTGATAAAGTTGATTCTGCATTTAAAAGAGCAAACCTTATTGGGGAGAGGGTTGGTTGGGTGTTATTCACTCTTAAATTATCCATAAAGTTATTAAAAGAGAAAGCTTCATTGTGCATAGCAGACAAACCTTAGAAATCTTTGGGTTATTATAAAGTTGTTGAGATATTTTAAAGAATTTTTAATAATTTATTATTCTATTACACTACATCATGAGGTTGTGATTTCGGGTCCTTTCCTCATAAAAAATAAATAAATAACCCAAATTTATATAATAATTCAAAAAAAAATTATGATACTATTTCATTGAGGATTTGTACGGATACTAAATCAATAAAGGTAGTACAATATAGTTAATTATATTTGGGGATTTTAACAAAACTGTCTTTTCTAGTTTCAATTATTATTATTTTTTATTTGAAACGCAATTTGTCTTTTTTATAAAAAAAAAAAATAATAAAAAAAAAATTAAGTAGTTCTATTGACACACCCCTACTAATCTATTTATGCCCCACTTTTTTAATTATTTAATATATTTTTTTTCCTTTATCAAAATTACTAAAAGAGACATACAATTTTAGAAAAAAATTATTCTATAAAGTAAATCTAATAAAACCTCACATTCCTTTAAAAAAGAAATAAAAAAAAATATAAAAAAAAAAACCGTTCTTTTAATCCTTTTCTTGAAATATTTATTTTTTCATAACTCTTAAACCCTAAAAATACTTGTACTGGGTTTTATTTAAACAATAAATCAAACACTTGGGGTGCGTTAGACAGATAGGATATTGATTATTATTTAATCTCATTACTCTTTTAGAATATGAAAGTGAAATGATGATAACCAAAACAAATACTTGATTTTTGCTTCTTGTTTCGTTTTGTTTATGGGTTGTTTCGTTTTTTTTTTTTTTTTCTTTGTGTTTTGTCTTGGGTCGCTTTGTTATTTGCTCTTTTCTTGGGGCTATTTGCTTGTTCTTTGTCTTGTGACTTCTTGATCTTTTCTATAAAGCTTGATGTTAAAAAAAAACACTAAAAAATAAATAAATAAATAAATAAGAAGAAAAAAAAATTCGTTCATGAGAGGTGAGAGAAAGACGAGACTAGAGATAAAAAGATCTGAGATATATAGAGATATTAGAGATGGATTTATTGAGTTTGAAAAATAAGTAAAATGGTAATTTTGGAAATAAATAAAATAAATTAGTAAAAACATTTTACTTTATTTAATTAAATCAAAATTTAAACAGGTGAGACATAAATAGATCAGTAGGGGATGTGCCAATAGCACCACTTTTTTTTTTTTTTTTCACAATTACCCTTTTTCATGTAAATAGTTACAAATTTGACCAAACTTCTCAAAATGCCCCTACTACACAACTATCATATTTAATGCAATTCGTTTAAATCTCACCAACCAAGATCTAGAACTAGAACACAATAAAACCATGTGTTCAGGAAGACTAATCCCGAATCCCAAAACACCAACGCTTTCAGGATGGTTTATAAGGTTTCGCGTCATGCCATCCCGAAACCATCGTCCCCAACTTCATAAACGAAATTTCATCTAAAATTCTTTATTTTCTTTTCCTAAATCCAACAAATGTATTCCTAAAATTGCAAATTCACATAATAATCATCACAATCGTGCTCAAATTTAAACCAGCCGATCACAAAAACTTTCAAAACCCTAGAATTAAAGGTTAAGGTTCAACAAGTTTTGGAATCCATTTTTACACAAATCATTTGCAAACAAAAAAACAAAAACAAAAACAATAATAAATGTTTTAAATTCATACAAACTAACCTTTTTTTCACACCAAAAATTGAAATTGAGGATTTAGGAATCAAAATAAATTGGGGAAGTGATGGTCATCCTTCTAACTCAATGGTATAGATGTGCGGCAGGGCAACCAAATCGAGCGACGAATATCGATTTTGGTTGATTGGACAACAACGAGAAGCAGTCGGTGATTGAATGATTTCGAGATGCTTTAGGTTAGGTGGGATTTGAGGTGGCTTCGGGTTAGGGAATGTGTTTGAGTTTTCAACTTGTATAAAAGAGGTAAGTTTTTGTCGAAATTAGTATATAGAATAAGGTTATCACTTAGGAGCATAGATTCAATCTAAAATTGGTTGGAATTTAAAAGATTTTAAAAGTCTTTGCATATTCAATCTAGACTTTTAAAAAATCCATTAAAATCTAGATGTATTCAAAAGTTATTGACTTTGCATATTTTGCTTAAGTGATGGAATTTTATGGACTTTAAAATGAGATTTATAAAGGGGTAATTGCACAAACATCCCTCAAGTTTAGAGGTAATTGCACGTATATACAACTTTTGTCTTAAATTGCACAAACCACCCCTGTTGTTAGTGATGTACGTTAGACATTAACGGTAGAGTGGTAAAAAAGTATTTTGCCTTTTAATAAAACAAAATATTATTACTGATTATTTATATAATACTTATTAATTATTTATTTATAAAAATGGATGGATGAGATTTGAAAATACATCCATCAAACTAACTCCACCATCAAAAATAATTTTATAAAAATAAAATAACTTTTAAAAAAACTTAAAAATGATAAGATAGATCAACTTGTAATTAAAAAACAAAATTATAAATAAAATAAAATAAAATAAAAAACTAAGGTTGCGTTTGGTTGGGCGGAATCCAGTGGAATGGAATGGAGGTCATTCCAGCTGTTTGGTTTGTTAAAAAATAATGGAATCCCCATTCCATTGGAATGAGGATTCCACCAAAATGGTGGAATTGGCTTTCCATCCTAGAACCAATGGAATGCCCATTCCATTCCATTAATACATTTTATCTTCCAAAAATAACCCTCTACCCTAATAACTGATATATAACTTTTCTCTGGAGAAACAATTGTCTCCTCCTCCATTGAGTCACGATTGATAAGAGATTTCTTCCCATCCCGACTTCACTTTCTTGATTCCAGGTATTTTTTTTTTTTTTCATCTCCTTCTTTTCATTCTCTTCATCTCCTTCTTTTCTCGAGAAAGTGACAAGAAAATGGGATTTCGAATTAGGGTTTGTATGGCTTTTTGTTGGGGTTTCATTTTTCTGTTGCTTTGTCTTTTTCATCTCCTTCTTTTCGTTCTCTTCATCTCCCTTCTTTTCTCGAGAAAGTGACAAGAAAATGGGATTTCGAATTAGGGTTTGTATGGCTTTTTGTTGGGGTTTCATTTTTCTGTTGCTTTGTCTTGCTTTTGGGGGTTTTTGTTGTTGGTACTAGTTGGTTTGTTGATTATATTCTCTGTTTTATGATTTCTCATGTGATTTATCTAGTTCTTCACTTTAGAGTGTTAGACTACTACAATAATTTAGACTTAATCTGGCTTTGTTGGTATTTTTAATTTATTGCAGGTACAAGAAGACTGTAATCTGACTTCAGTGGTTGATATTGCCACAGCTGTGTATCAGTTGCTAGGTATGATTCAAGAAGATGCTATGTTGAATTAGACTAATTTTGTGATTTTAATTTACTTTAATTACCCACTGTAATTTGGATCTCTTCTTTTTAAGCTTCCTGAATGACCATATTATGTGGGTACTTTTTATGTCCCTAATTAGGCTGTACCTATTCATGTGATCTATCTATACATCATACATGAGTAATCTAACATTGTTTTTAAGCTATTATTTGTATGACCATCAATGATTCTGAAAGTTTTATAAACCAAATTTAGCTGCAAGTTTTATATGCCATTAATTATACTGTGACACTAATTACTAGTTTCATTTTCTTTGAGATGCAATGTAGATTGGATTGGTTTTTTTTAACTATGTCATGTTTATACATAACAAATTGGGGTTTCATTTTCTTGGTGAGGAATTGTCAAGGACCACAACACTTATCATCATAGAGCGCCACAAAGTTTTTCGACTTATTGTGCAGGATAATGCTTTGGTCTCTTATTTCTTTAGCCTTCCCGATGAGCTAAAAGATGATTGGGCTAAAGGAATACTTGCCGGAACTATCTTGGTGGTTAGGAAATACCTTTTTTGTTTGCCATAACTTATGCCCATATTTTTGGAAGTTTATAATACTTGTGATTGTAGTACATGATATGGGATCAAAAGTATGGTATATGTTTGTGTTATGGTGTTCTGGAGCACCCCCATTGCAAAGGTTTTGGTTTTTGCTTTTATGGTGTTCCCCCTGTTCTGGAGCTATGGATATGGATGTTGTTCTGGTGTGCCAGTTCAGTGATCCTTTCTTTTATTTGTTTGTTACTCTTGCCATTTTTTGGGCCCTATCAATAAAAAACTATTTCGGTCAAAAAGATATGTGTTATTGTCACTGGCTGTTGTTCTTTTTTGCTTTAGTGTTGCCATTGGCTGCTGGCTTCTTTTGCTTGCAGATTTGTGTTTAGTATGATCTGTATTGTTGGCTTATGCTTTTCTATTCAACAATGCTCTTTCATCAAATTTGGATCTGGATTGATGAATAATTTTTTTTTTGAACTGGTGATTAGATTGGTAAGGCCATGTTTTAAGTGCTAAAATATTTTGACATAGATTTGTGTACCACGACTGCAAGAAAGATTTTATATGTTTTTTTATTTTTTATTTAGTTTTGTTTTCTTTGTAATTCTGATATTTTATGATGTATGAAATAATCGGTTGTTTGGATGTGGTAAAAAAAAAATGAAATCTGGAAATATATGGTGTTTGGGAGGTTAGAAAATGAAAGATAATGAAAAAGAAAAAGAAGAGATGTTTTAGGTGGTGTTGGATTTTGGGCGAAGCTGAAGAAGAGATGTTTGTGTGAAGTTTGGATGAGGAAGATGAAGTTGGGTGATGTTTGAGTGATGAAGATGATTTTAAAATCTAGAAATGGTGTTTGGGAGGTTAGAAAATGAAGGATAATAAAAAAGAAAAAGAATTTGGAAGGAAAAAAACAAGTTTGGTAGAAAAAAAAAATCTGCAGATGGTTAAGTATTGAAACATTGAAGCACTGAAGCTTTTTTTTACTATTAATACCTATTTTCTCTTTTTATTTTTTTTATTTTTTTTTTATCAATATTTGGCAAGAGTAGCATGAGCCATATTATTTCAAAATTTTGTGTCCAATATCTAGTAAGAGTAGCATGAGCCATATTTTTCCAAAATTGCGTATCCAATATGTGGCAATGAAGCACTGAAGCACTGAAGCTTTTTTTTTTACTATTAATACCTATTTTTCTTTTTCTTTTTTCTTTTTTTATCAATATCTGGCAAGAGTAGCATGAGCCATATTATTCTGAAATTTTGTGTCCAATTTCTGGTAAGAGTAGCATGAGCCATCTTTTTCCGAAATTGCATATCCAATATATGGCAATGAAGCACCGAAGCGTTGAAGCAATGAAGCTTTGGCAAATTCAATATTTTATTATTCAATTTTAAATAATTATCAAATTAAAAATATTATTAAATTTATAGAAATTATTTGTATGAAAAACAAAGAAAACAATAATGAAAAAACACCAACTCAAAATAAGTATAAAGTAGCACCAAAAGTTTATTTTTATAAAGTTATCTATTTAAAAATTTCATATACATTTTTTGTAATTGAAAATATAAATTTTATTATTATTTACATTAATTTGTATATATATATATATATACTTTCATATTTTATTATTATTATCCATAATATATCATGTTATTATAATTGTTTTGTAATTAGGGATATTTTGGTCAAAATACAGTTAATTCCATTTCATTCAGTTGTTAACCAAACAAAATAATACTGATTCATATACTAATTCTACAGTCCCAACCAAACAAAGGAATCAGCTTTCCATTCCTTTCCATTCCGATTACCATTCCACCATGATAACCAAACGCTACCTAAAGGTAGAGAGATCTGGAATTCCAAATCTCTCTCAAAGCCTAGATGGAGTTCCTCCATCACAAAGTTGGAAGATCAATCACAAATGGAGTTCACTTCCATCTAGATGGAGGTCACCATGGTGGCGATGGAGATGGCTCATTCATGCGATAACAACAGGTCTAACGAGAAGGCCCAGGTCCGGCAAGAAACAGGTCCGAGCACGCAAAGATCAGATTGCTCTTGCTCCTCCCCGGAGCAGACCACTTTGAGCAGAGGAGCTATCTGCTCCCGTAAAGAACAAATATACTCCTCCGTGCAAATCTGGTTTGTATTTTTTTTAAGATTTTTTTTTTCAATTTTTTGTGTTGGTGATGATTTGTTGATGGTGTTGATAATGAAGTCAATGAAGAGATCGATGAGGGAGGCGATTCTCCATCTTCGATCCACTCTTCTATGTGTTTCTGGGTTTTGTTGAAATCAGATAGAGGAGGACATCTTTTTTCTTTTTTTTTTCTTCTTCTTCTGGATTTTGTCGAAATTTGGATTTTTGAGTTGGTTTCTGGCTTTAAAGTTACAAATCTGGTTTATGGGTAGTGAATGAAGTTTAAGAAGAGTCGTTTTCTATATCAATTGACTCTATAATTTTGATGATGAGTAGAATTTTGATGATGTCGATTTATAAATCTTGAAAAATTTTGTAGTTGACATGTTCAAAAAATTGGGTGAATGATGATGATGGATGGCGATGGTGGAGGAGAGAGGATGAGTTTTTTTATTTAAAAAAAAACATTTGTTTGAAATATTAAAATAATAATGTTAAGGAATTAAAAAAAACAATAGTAAGAAAATTAAACTAGGGGTATTTTAGTCAATTCACACTAAAGAGTGGTCAACCGTTAGAGTTAATAGAGGTCAACTAACAACAAGGGATATCGGTGTAATTATAAGCAAAAGTTACATATGTGTGTAATTATACCTAATGTCAGGGGATGTTTTTGTAATTACTCCATTTATAAATATTAAGGCTAATGACAAATCTTGTTCTGCCCTCATAGATTTTGATAGATTTGACTTTTATAATGTATTGAAATTAGTAAAAAATAATTTTTTTATCCAAAATTGACTTTTATAATTAAAATTTTATAAATTCAATTATTTCATTAATGAGATTAATATAAATAAAAGTCTCGTATAAATTTGTTAGTAACTATTGCGTGATGCACAATCAATTGTTATTATACATAAGTTTAGGGATCAAGGTGTAGTTATATTCATCATTTGTTATGGTTTGAACTTTGAAGATAGAAAAAAATGTCAGAGGAATATGAGGTGTTTCTGTTTTAATGGAAGCTGCACCACATGCTTATAAAAACTAAAAACAAATAGCCTTTGTCAAATCAATTGCAATAATACAACTTTAGAACATCTGCCGCCCATTCTTTATCTCTATCTCTAAAATAGAGATCCAAAAGAGAATAATCCTCCCAAATTCCATCTTTAAAATTTTTTCACTCCCACCACACTCTCTATCTTTATCTTTATCTCTGTCCCTATTTCTATTTATATCTTCAAATAACTTGTATTTTCATTATTATTTTTTAGTTTCTTTAATAAATTATTGTTCAACTAAATTTTAACAAATATTATTTATAATAACATTTCAACTCCAAGTGTTACAAGCTCAAAATGAGACAACAAAATTAGAGATTTTACATGAACGTGAAATGATTCGACGTAAACGTGAAGAGAATAAAATTATAATGATAGATTTGGATTCCATTAAAAATCCCAACGAACGTGAATTTTTTTCGAAAGAAAAAGATAGAAATTTTAGAAAAAAACACTCATAATTCTCAAATACAAGGTGGATCATTTTTTAGTGGATATGGAAGTCATTTGGATGGCTTTCCAAAATATTAATGTATCTCAACATTATCATATGTTATGTTGTTATTATTTAAGTGTTTTTTTTTTTTTTTTTTTTCTATCCCTATTTTAATATTTTTATGTTATTGTAATTTTTAATATTAATATTTATTATTTTAATACTATGTTTCGGTTTTTATTTTATTACTAACTTATAATATGTAATAAGAGGTTGCCCAACTGATAGTGTCAATATATATATATATATATATATATAATAAGAGATTTTTTTTATAACATAAAATAACTTTTTTAGAGAAAATTATAACAAAATAATAAAATGATGAACAAATGATAAAGTATGGTAAATAAAAAATTATTAATTAATATTCAATATTGGACTTATTTTAAAGATTTAGATGAGACATTTCTAATGGTATAATTTTTATGTTAATAAAATGTATAAACTAAAATTTATTATACCTTAATTGAATTTAATGAAAAAGGTAAAAATATATAAATTGAATAAAAAATGTTGAAAAGTAGTTTTAGAGGATGAGAAATGGTTCTCTAAATTTAGAGAATGAAGAGGAGGAACTCTAAAAATTTTCTTTGAGACAACATTTTAGAGTGTGGGTGGGAGCAACACATCCTCTAAATTTTCTTGGAGACATGATTTTAGAGGGTGTAGAGCTTTTTCTCCTATCTCCTTCCACAATGTTCCTTGAGGAACCAACCTTGGAGCTTTTCACATCCAAAATAGAGTTCTAAAATGGAATTTTTCATTCATATTCCATGTCAAAAATAAATAAATAAATAATTCACTCCTACCATAGTCTCTATCTCTATCTCTATCTCTATTTCTATTTTTATTTTCAAATAACATATATTTTTACATTATTAATTTTTACTTTCTTCAATAAATTATTTTTATATTATTTTATTTTTAAACTAAATTTTACAAATATTATTTTAAAAATATTTTTTATTTTTTTTTGTACTTTAACTTTTTATAAAAAAAAAAAAAAAAAATAGTACATGAATTTGTTATAATTTTTTACTTTAGTTCTATCACTTAAATTTTAGACAAATTTTCTCATATAATATTGTTTACCAAATTTTCTCACATCCATGCACTAATAAAAACAAGGGTAATTAGCACATTTACCCCTGAACTCTACGTTCGTTGCTATTCCACCCCCCCCCCCCCCCCCCCCCCCCCCCCCCCCCCAATACTTTTCTTTTAGGCAGTAAACCCCCGGAACTCCCATAAATTGGCAATCATCGACGGAAGGGGATGGAACCCTTATTCCGTCTTCTGACATAGACATGTGCGCCTCACATGTCAAACCACTAAGGGCAATTTATTCATTTGAAGGGTATCTTTTAGGGGGTATGTTGCAAAATGGAAACTTTGTATTTGATTAAATTAAAAATTAAAACAAAAAATCAACAAAAAAAAAAAATTCTGGAATGAAAAAGAAATCAAATACAAATTATAACTTTTTCTTGATAAATTCTCTCCCTTATTATTCCACAGTATGACGACGAAACATAGAATTTCCTGACGCATCTGATTTAGAAACTACATTCAATAGCAAGGTGAGCTGACCACTTTCGCAAGGCAGTAAATTACAATGCCTGTAATTATCAAGCATCTTATTAGAAACTAAAATTGTAGCAAATTATCACTTAATATACAGGGAAATGAAACAGGCATATTTGCATATCTTCTTCATCTTCTTCATCAATTCCACAAAAAATAATTTTCGTTTCTCCAAATCTTTTCATTCACAACTAAATCCAACACAATACAAACACCACAATCATCACCCAACCTTATCTTTATCAGATCCACCACAATCCAAACAGCCGAACATACAGATCGATCAACACACCCATCCACCGACTCCAACCTTCAACCACTACACATCAATCGAACCAAACCCTACCACCACCACCAATCCCACCAAAAAACTACCCTAAACCCGCCATCAATCTTCATCGATTGATAAACATAAAAAATTAAATTGAAAAAAATAAATAAAATAAAAAAAAACCCAGAATCAGGCTGTACAAAACCGAGCCACTAACACCAAACGTGGCGACAACGACACTAATCGGCGCTCGAACTCACCGACAAGGAGAAGCACGGTGACGATCTCCCATGCCTTCTCTCTCTCTCTCTCTCTCTCTCTCTCTCTCTCTCTCTCTCTCTCTCTCTCTCTAACCGACGCCGTTTGGGTTCGATTATGTTAGGTTTTGGGGATCGAATTAAGGACAATTGGAAGTTAGGGATTTTCAATTGGGGATCGTGAGTTGGGGAGAGAGCTAGAGAGAATCTGATGCTTGATGGTGGTTTTGAATCTGTTTTTCAATTTACAAAGAATCTGATGCTTGATCGTGAGTTTGGGAGAGCGCTAGAGAGAAACTGGTTTTATATATATTAATATATTTAAATTCTTTTTAATTAAATTTCATTAAATTTCTTAGTTTTTAATTAATTTTGATTTTGATTTCTTTTTCATTCCATAAATTTTTTATTTTTTGTTGATTTTTTTGTTTTAATTTTTAATTTTTAATTTTATTTTTAATTTAATCAAATACAAAGTTTCCATTTTGCAACATACCCCCCAAAAGATACCCTTCAAATGACTAAATTACCCTTAGTGGTTTGACATGTGAGGCGCACGTGTATACGCAAGAAGACGGAATAAGGGTTCCGTCCCCATTCCGTCGATGATTGCCAATTTATGGGAGTTCTGGGGGTTTACTGCCTAAAAAAAAAGTATAGGGGGTAAATTAGCAACGAACATAGAGCTTAGGGGGTATTTATGCTAATTACCCTAAAAACAAAATATTCTCTGATATATTTTTATTTGATTTTTTTTTTTCATCAAATGATTTTCTGCCCAATTTTTACCGTCTAACATTTTGCAACTAATTTTCCCAACCTATTTATTTCTTTTCTACTTTCAGGTGGATAT
Organism: Acer saccharum; assembly: GCA_030490815.1. Classification (NCBI taxonomy): domain Eukaryota; kingdom Viridiplantae; phylum Streptophyta; class Magnoliopsida; order Sapindales; family Sapindaceae; genus Acer; species Acer saccharum. The sequence goes on from CM059869.1 coordinate 16,344,244, forward strand.
GAAAGTTATTTTGGTGACTTTTCGAAATATTAATGTCTTTGAGCAATATGTAGTTATTGTATGTTTATTCTTTAATATTGCTATTATTTAAGATTTTTGATATACTTATTTAAATATGTGTATGCCATTGTAATTTTCATTTTAAAGTTTTTAATGTCATTATGTTTCTATCTTTATTTTAGTGCTAACTTATAATTATTAATATACAAATAATATATATAAACTATAAAGTATAATTATTGATAAATGAAAAAAATATTAAATAGAATTTTTATTAATAAATAATCAATATTAGTCTTATTTTAAAGATTTATATGAGACATTTCCAATGATATAATTTTTATGATAATAAAATTTATAAATTAAAACTTATTATATATTAATTGAATTTAATTAAAAAGGTACAAAATATATAAATGTCAAATATTTGTTTGTAACTATGAATATAAGGGTAAAAATAGAATATAAAATGTTCGAAGTAATTTACAAATTTATTGGAAAGAGAAGTTTGAAGTACGATAGGGGCATTTTAGATTTCGTACGTACTCTGAAATAGAGTATGTTGGGAGATGCCAGAGCATCTCTAACTCATACTCTATCTCTATATCTAAAATAGAGTTCCAAAAGGAATATTCTCTCTAGATTTCAACTCTAAAAAAATTTCACTTCAATCACTCTCTATTCTTATCTCTATCTCTATTTCTATTTCTATTTCTATCTTCAAATAATTTATATTTTCATTATTAATTTTTACTTTCTTCAATAAATTATTTTTTTAATTTTATTTTTCAATTAAATTTTATCAAATATTATTTTAATAACATTTTTAATTTTTGTTTACTTTTAGTAAAAATATAACATTTATACTCTCCCATATATTGTTATCTATTTTTTTTTATCAAACAATTTTGTACCTAATTTTTATGGTCTAACAATTTTCAACTAATTTTCCTTACCCAGTTATTTTTTTTAAAACTTCTTCAATCAAATTTTTATTATATATATATGGTAGCTATCAAGTGCAGGATCCTGCACGAAAAATTTGTACGGGATCACTAATTCCAACTGGTTGGAATTAGTAATATATATATAGGGATCACTAATTCCAATCGGTTAGAATTAGTGTAAAAAAATTTACACTAACTGGTTGGAATTAGTGATCCCGCATTAGAAAGTGACTATATATATATATATATATATATATATATATATAGCTAACTTATAATAATTAATATGCAAATAATATAAAGTATGGTAAGAATAAGTAAATTTTGATAAATAAAAAATTATTAATAAAAAAATTAGTCTCATTTTAAAGATCTAGATGAGACATTTTTAATGGTATGATTTTTATGATGATAAAAGTTATAAATTAAAACTTATTATATATTAATTGAATTTAATTAAAAAGGTAACTATGGATATGAGTGTAAAAATGGAATAGATAATGTTAAGAAGTGGATTTAGAGTTTCAAATTTGGTACTCTAAATTTAGAGTACCAAACAATGAAATTCTAAAAAAATTCTTGGAAAAAGAAAAATAGAATATGGTTGGAGCTCATGGTACTCTATTTTAGAGTTTATACTCTATTTTAGAGTACCATTGGAGACACTTTAAAGGACCGCTAAAAAACGAAATGTAATCTATATATCAAATTCTAGTCATTAATCTATGATACCAACCGTTACATGTCAATAATTTGTTTGCAAGCAAATAAAATATGTTTATTTAAATGGAATTAAGGATCACTGCCTTAATTTTAATTTTATCAACGATCAAATAAAGACCATAATATGATAGCACGCAAGATATGAAATTACGAATGCTAAAAAATCAATGCTTAATTTTTAATTAATTAGGGTTTTCATCTATTGAAAACATGTTACTGTATTTAATTTCAAAGGATAAACCGGTGTTTGGATGGGGGAATTACAGCCAAATTATCATATGGGTAACATAACATCAATTGGTCACATTAACAGTACTACAGTAGGAAGAAATTAGACCTAATATTAGGGATCTCAAAGTAATTGTTCACTTTACTTGCTACAGTTTGACTTTGAACAGAAAGGCTAGTATTCCACCGGATGCATCTATGTTACCAGAAAATCTGATGTTACTACTGAGTAATGCAACTAACCATTAAAAATGTGATATGTGATAAAAAAATTGATATACCCCATTGATAATTCCACATGTGACATTTTTGGTGACCGAATGTAACAATAGCCATGTAAGCTGACTTGCAAACCCATGAATTGTTTTGTGCAGTGGGTCTTCTTATGGCCAGGTTTTTTAATTTACATGTAACTTTTGTAGAAATTGATTATTCTCCTGTAGCTTCCATCCTTAACTCTAATGGACCTTACTTAGGTGATGCCTGTTTTGTGGTTAAGGATATTAGGGCCTTATTGTATGAGTTTGGTGTTAGATTGTGTCAAGTTTCGTCCCTTACGGGTAACTCCTTGGCACGTAACCTAGCTAAATCGGCCTTTGCTTCAATCAGGGAACAATTCTGGTTAGATAACAGCATCCCTTGTATGTTTTTATACTGTTGATATATTATATTCTCTCTTCTTCAAAAACAAAAAAAAAAAACTACCATCCGGTACTCACACTACTATCAACCATTGATATTGCATTTGCCATTAACATTAATAACAAGTATATTCTAGCAGTAACAAAACCTCATGTGCTACCAAGAGCCCCTTGCCTTGATGTGTGGTTGGAATTTCACACTTATTAGTGGGGGGTTACATTCCGGATCGTATATACAAAGTCCAATTTCGTTAAATCTCATCCGACCTCTAACATTAAATGGTGACAAGCCTTAAAAAAATAAATAAATAAATAAATAAATAAATAACTCGTGTGATGATTCAATGTCTTATACCATATATACGTATCATCCATTTATTTATTTTCAATTCAAAAATCGGGATCATAATACTAGGTCGTTTTATGATAGACCTATAAAAATAAAAGGCCGTTTTATAGTGTGTAGTTAATGATAAAAACATTGAATAAATAAAACTATACTTTTTATATATATATATATATATATATATACAGTCTTTTTATTATCAGTTTGAACTGATAAAAGATATATCAGTTCCTTGCATGTGGACCATTGGATTTAAAAGATGCTTTGACAAGTGCATGCAGCCAAGTCAAAGTATTTAAATCCAATGGCCCACATACAAGGAACTGATATATTTTTTATCAGTTCGAACCGATAATAGAAAAATTGTATATAAGGAACTGATATATTTTTTATCAGTTCGAACCGATAATAGAAAAATTGTATATATATATATATATATATATATATATATATATATAAACAAATTTACTTTTTTCAATGCAATCGAATAAATAAAACACCAATGCACATTTTCAAGATCTTATATGAATAATCTTTCAAAAAAATTTTTTTAATTAGATCCTTAATACAATATACGAAAAAATATATATACATCTATTTTTTTTCAAACGATATTTCATGTATTTTCGACATAAAATTTGAGAAAGTAATATAATATATTGACAATTAGAGGCATATATTTAAATTTGTATATATTTTAGAGATCCAACAATAATGGCAACCTTAAAATTGAGAATAAATAAAAGACACTGTAGTCATCAGTTTAAATTAAAATAGTGCTTGGTTACTAAAATAGTTGGTGCTTCAATGGTGAGAGGTTCAAATCCAAATCCAACCATGTGTATTTTATAAGCATGTGTAGATAGTTTTCTTCCCAGTTTGTATGGGTAGTTATCTCCCTTATGAAAGTAAATTTCCAGACCGCATATATATTGTTTGATCTCGACAGGTCCCGGTAGTCATATTATAATAATTATTGTAACACTTCAAATAATAAAAATAATAATAATAATAATAAAACAACATTTGACTTCATTTATAATGCTTATTACTTTGATAGCCCAATGTGATAATCTTTTATGAATTGGAAATTTGGAATTACATATTTAGATAATATTAAAAAAGACAATATAGTAATATAATGAAAACTATCAAATACAAGTACTACATTCAAGATTTTTTTTTTTTTAATTATATATTTTTTTCTTATTTATTCAAAACATATTGTTCTAAAAATAAAATGGTCAACACCGGCTAAATGTTAACAATCAAACCGGCTATCTGATTAAATGTATTAGAGAAAAACCACTTGTGTGACTTAATTGTGAAAAACGATTATTCATATTAGTAATATCTGGTTCGAGTCATCGTACGTCCATACCCACATGTGGTATCACATGCTATTTTCAAGTTTTATGGTGAGTTGGTGACTGTCCCCATTTTTTGTGATGTTCTAAATAGAATAGTATATTTTTTATGTCGACAAGTTGCAATTAGGCCTAGAAGCAGGGAGTCACCTTCATAGAATAACCAATTATTGTCTTGAACTCACATTATTCCTAACAGAAGGGATTTCATTGTAATTATCCCCTTCATTCATTATGCATGGTTTTGAAGTTTGAATAGAATTGACGAGAAGCTGCACCACCCCACCTGCTCTGCTTCTTGTACAAACCAAAAGGTCACGTCACAGGTTCACAAGAAGTCATGAAAGGTGAAACCCTTGACTTGACTACTTGCTTTTTTTTTTTTTTTTTATAAATTAAGAGAATCTTTTGCTTACATGAACAAGCAACCAACCAAAACTCCCCAGTGGGACATGCTCTGTTTTATGGAAAGTTCATTCACTTCTCTTTCCCACTTTTGCAGACCCCCCAGTCCCCGCCAGCTGCATGTTATAAAACAACCAACCCTTTCTCTCATCAATTAAGTTTGTGGAGTTGAGGTTTCATTTAATGATACTTTTTTGTATTTTTGTACATCCATTTTTTGTTTTATTTAAACCCCATTTTGTTTATTGCTTCTGTTTTTTTTCTTGTTCTATTTATAAACCCCATTTCTTGTTGCTTTTGGCACTTTGCAGAGAGAGAGAGAGTTTTCTGAGAAGAGAACTAGAGAAGAGAAGAGAAGAGACGAGAAAGAACAGATCTTGTTTTGTTTTGTGGGTTTGTGAAGAAAATGCCGCCTGCAGCTAAGAGACCACTTGTAGAAGATCAATCCACTGTCAAGCTCAGTGTCAAGAGTCAGGTCTCTCTCTCTCACTCTCTCACTCTTTGATGTTCTGATGTTTTTTTTTTTCTTGCTACTCGTAGGGACATTGTATGTTAGTAACAGAGTTTGTTTGGTTGATCTTTAAGTTTGAATGAGACTTTGAAGTGGTAAACAATAAATAAACTAGACTTTTTCTTCTGATTTTATAGCATTCATATATCTTTGTGGGTGGGTTTCATGATAACATGTTTTACTAATTAGGGTTCAGATCCCTAATAATCATTTCTTTTTCTTTAAAGTTTGTAGTTGGGGTATCAGTTTAGATTTGTTCTCATTTAACTAGGTATTCATGCTTGCCCTCATAATCAACTTAAATTAGTCTCAGGTGGATATGATAATTTGGTACAAAATTAATTGTAGATTGAATGGATTGTTATGTTTGATGATAAAATAATTCCTGGAATTGTGTGTTTCATTTGTAATAATTACCAAGTGTTGCAGACTGTTAGGGACATTCAAGTTTTTCACTAGAAATATATCCATGTTTGTTCATCATCTCCAAGGTTGCAAAAGCTTCATTAATAATCTACGTTGATGTCTTAATTATATACTAAATTTTGATTATAACTCCGAACGTGTTGCCCGGTTTCGATTTTGTCTTGTGTATGGCTGTACATTATGTAATTAATTAGTGGATAATGTGAAGTGTGAAGTGCAAATATTGAAACTATTTTGCACTCGAAAGGTTTTGATCATATGTCCCATATATTAATGTTATGTTGTTTTGTGATCACCTATAAATTGTTATAATTAATGATGTGTTCTCACTACCGTCTCCTCGTTTGGACCTTATTTGTAGCTTTCAAAGCAGTTGTATTTCACGATTAGGCGTCACGTCCCGCTCAAAAAGTTACTGATGAATTACTGCGTGAAAACAAGTTTGGAATACAGGACTGTACATTTCTTGTATGAGGGGGAACGCTTTTCTCATAACAAAACCCCTGCTCAAGTAATGTTCTTAAATTTATCTCTCTTGATCGATTGATTTTAATTGCATATATATGATGTCTAAAAACCATAAAAATTTCAATCTTTATTAATTAACTTTTAGAATTACAAGGATGCTTTTGAAATGTTTATATAAATACTATAATTATGTGCAGCTTGGAATGGAAGATGAAGATACAATTGATGCCATGATGCCGGTGGATGGAGGTGGCTGCCAGCCGCCGTGTCATGGGATTGTCTGATTCAATAACAGTAGTTGAATTTAGTAACTTGATCTACTTTATTATATAATTATAATATAATGTTATGTTTTAAGTTATTACAAAAGCACTTGATCTGAATTATTTGTTGATCATGTTTTATTTAATTAAAGAACACAAGTTTGGATATTCATGTTCTATCGTATTATATCTTTTATGTTTTAGGAGATGTTCGATTCGTGATTCAACTACATACAACCAATGAATCGAATCGAAATCCTTTACTGGTAAGTAATTAGTAGTGTTGCAATGTTGTTGATTGTTATTGTTCATAATCAAATGGTTGTGTCAAAGTATATATAGATGGCTTTTTGTTGCCTGGTACTGAAAGTTGGTATTATTTGATATGATTTTTCAACAAAGACTAAATAGTTGCAATTTTAGAGAAGAATTTGATATTTGATTGAAAAATCAAAAAAGATATATGATTATTAAAGAAAAAATATGTATATATATATATATATATATATATGTATATATACGGAAATTATCCTATCAGTGTGCACTGATAGAATTATATAAGGACATTGAATGTGAGCCATGCGTTTTACATACTTTGACTTGGTATGCATGCATTTGTCAAATCACTGTTATAAATGAGTGGCTCACATTCAATATCCTGATAAAGTTATATCAGGATGCATTGATAGGAACGGGACCGTATATATATATATATATATATTTGTATGAGGTTTCGATTTCACTTTGACATACATTATACATATCAACCAAAGAAACTCGAACAAACATATTAAAATCAACCGAAATCGTAGATTTCACGTAATCAATAATAATTCTATCTTCAAGAATATATCACGCTCAAGTTTAATTTAACAAAAATTTTAACAATGCCAAAACATTGTACCTGTAGTATACAACAACCAAAAGACATCCCAGCAGTGCACAAGCAGGAGGCACAACGAACCCGAACGAGTAAGATATTCAAATTCTTAGCAGTCTGAAGTGTCAAAGTGAGAATCTGCAGCCTACTAGCTCCTCCATCTTCTTGAAGAAGTACATTGCCTCAGCATCAACACCAGTGTGAATGGGAATCCGAAAGTCACAATTTGAATTATCTAAGGAATGATTTTTTGTTGTATTTATTATTCTGAACTATTCAATTTCCTCCAATATATTAAAACAAATTATTGAGACATTGTTATGAACAAAAAGGAGTTGGGTGTAATTAGCTCTATACTTCAAAATTTAGTTAAAGACAGTACTGTTCCAACCTTCATTTTACGAAATTTGGATTATTATATTACAACAACAAAGATAATTGAAACATGAGGATCCAGAATAATAAGTCGATAACATAACTGGGAACGTTGGATCAGGGTAGATCTTTCATGATTATATCATACCTAATAATACTATCCTATACATCTATCTACTGGGTTGTGCATATTGCATGCAAAATAGTATGCGCATATTTGATCAAAAAGTTCGGATTTTTTGGAAGAATTGATTGATTTTTCGTTTTATTTATTATTTTGAATTATTTAATTTCCTCTAATATGTTAAAACAAATTATTGAGACACTGTCATGAACAAAAGGGAAATTTTAGCAACACATTTTATAGGTTTATGACAGATTTTAACAGTTGAATATAAGCATATCATATTCATGCATGGCGGATATATAGATTACGTAAAAGAATTATTAGGTGATTTCAATAATACTATAAAAAGATTTCCTAGCAAAAAGGAAATATTAGAATTAACTAATTTAATAGAACAAAAAACTACTAAACCGGTAGAATTAGAAATAAAAAGTCTAGTTACAAGCCTCAGCTTAGAAATAGAAAATATAAAGCAGACGCAGCAAGAATTAAGATCACAGATAAAAAGACTTACTGAATGAACCATTTAGAAACAATCCTCAACGAATTAACAATAGAAGCTCCCAATAATTTACCAATAAGCATAAGTGACAAAGTTTTTAATTTAGAAAGTAATACAGTCACCCAAGGACAGTGTAATACTATAATAAAACTATTAATTAAAGCCTTAGAGCGAATAGAAGAATTAGAAAGAAATATTAATAAACTTATACATAACCAAGTAGATCCAAACCATATAGCCTGGTTAGCTAAAAGAATAGATCTAATTGAGAAAAATCAAGAATCACAGTCTTCTCCTAGCCAACCAAAAGTAGAAATAAAAGACATTTTAGGTCCAAAAGTAAATCTCTTTAGCAAAAATGGAACTAACAAGAACATCTAGCTTAAGACTACCAGTAGCTAGTAGAGTTAGAAATATCCTAAATTATAGTAATAAAGGAAAAGAAATAATAGAAAAAATAGAAGATTTAATCCAAGAAGAAGATGTCAATAAAATGCTTGAAGTCGGATTTAGGCAAGTAAGGAAAAAGAATTTATATCAAGAAGGAATATTAGATAGCTTTAAAAGCAGCTTGTATGTATACAAAGATGAATTTACAATTGGAGTAGTTAACAATAGAGAAAAAATTACATTAATAAGTCCTCAAAGTGCCAAAGAAATAAAGAAAAATGGTTACTCAGCAATACATTTAGGTGTAGTAATTGTTGGAGTACTCAGCCAAACTAGAGCAGGATTAGATACTCAAGCCCATTTGTATCTTTATGATGATAGATTTAATGATCATGAACAAGCTCAGCTAGCAACCGCTGAAGTAGATCTTAGAAATAAAGTAGCCGTAGTAGGATGTCTCCCTGACATAGACATAGACATAAAAGAATTTTGTAGTAAGATAAAATTAAGCATACAAACAAAAGGTTTTAACATGGATGCAGAATATAAAAATTTAAGAATAAAAATATTTGTTTTATGAAGATGTTATAATAAATATCATAAAAAGTTCAAGTTTATTAACAAAAGCATAGTTGAACATTTTCATAGTGAATATGTACAAATGCAAGTTCCTAAAAGACTTAGTACAAGCGAATTACAAGGGTTAGAATGGAAATTACCAGAACTAAAGACTCAGTTAGTAGAATTACCAGAAAGTAGTAAAATCTATACTGATAATAAAGATCAAACTTTTCAAAAATTTAGTAATTATAAAAAACAAGGTAATATGTCTATAACTGAAGATGATTCCGAAGATGAAACCAATATGTTAAGATTAGAACAAAGCATAGATAGAGTTAAAACTCTAAATACTAATAGAGAACAAATAATAGATTTAATTTTTAGTAACCCTAATAATTATCTAAAAGAAGAAGTATTCGAAGAACTTTGCAATAATATAGAACTAGAAGACAAAGATGTAGATAATATTTTATTAGAAAAATTAGATTTTGAAAATCTAAGAAATGATTTATTAAATATAATATATCTAGAAGAAGAAATATTTGTAGGAGAAGAAGAAAAACCTAGAACTTTAGAAACAGGTAGTGGAAGTGGAACAAATGTTCCAGATACAGAAGGATTCCCTAAACCCAGAATAGATGAATATTTAGAAAATAGAGGAATAAAAGATACAAAAGAACAATATAGAGATATAAAAGACACAGAAAGAGTCTATAGAGCTAAAACTAAATTAGAAAGCGGGAGAAAAGAACCAGAAGCAAAGGATATATTAATCTTAAGCCTACAAGGACATAGACCTAGTGAATGGAAGAAAATATTTAGTAAATGGGAAGGAAATTTAATTAGACATGCTATGGAAGCATTAAATAATATAGTAGATTATAAATATAAATTAGTATATCTAGAAAGCACATTAGGATATAATGAAAAACAAATCTATTTAGGATGGAGAGAATACATGAAAAAGGATGATATAAAGAAAGTAGAATTAGATGAATTTGAGATAAACATAAAAGTCTTAAGTTTTATAGACGCAATTAGAAAATGCGTTCTAGGATCTTCAATGGAAGAAGTAGATGATGTCCAAAAGCAGATTAGAGCTATAAGAAGTTTAGAACAATTAAAAATATGTGATTTACACTATTTTGATTACTATATATGTAGACATTTTTTATAAATATTGGAGTCAAATAGGAAGACCTTATGATGAAGAATTATTAATGAAGTTTGTAACGAAGTTACCTGGAAAAATAGGAGAAAAACTTTATAAAGACCTAACTGAATGGTTTAAAAGTAGAAAAGAAGAAGGACTATTTTGGCAGATTTCTTTACTACCAGCAGTAGAATTTGTTAGACAAAGAATTAGAGATTTATGCGATGAAGAAAAACTTAGAAGACAAGCACAACAACAATTTAGTAGAATGTGTGTAGATTTGTATGAAGTACCTAAATTAGGTTGTGGAAAGACTAGAAAATATAAGCATAAATATGATAGATTTAATAGAAATAAAACCAGAAAAATTAAAAAATACAAGAAAGATAAGTATAAAAAACCCTATAAAAGAAAATTTTATAATTATGCTAATAACAAGCAAAAAATCCAAAAAGCTTTTAAAAAAGGAAAAAGAATTTTTAGAAAGAAAAATCACAAAGATTGCAAATGTTATTTATGTGGAAAATTAGGGCATACCAACATCTGAGTATTCGCGTAACATTTTGAAAAACTTCAAATTAATTGAATAAGATTATTGTATTGTCATTGCTTTTATTATTGTATTGTCCTTATTAGAATAATTATTGTCTTTAATATTGTGTACTTGCTATAGTAGTTATTATTTATTGTATTATTGTGTAGTTATTATCTATTGTATTTACTATATATTCATTATATATTACTTTTGCATGTTTTAGATAAGTTTACGTAACTTTCTTTGTTTGTTATTGTTGTAATAATTGCTATAAGTCTTTGTTTGACTTTAGTTTTAGTTGTATTAAAATATAGTTTATGAGCTTAGTTAGTCCTTTTCATAATATAGATCAAGCCCTACTAGAGTTAGCAATGAATAATTCAGATAGTTTATATTCATTAAAAAAGAGACACTTAGAGTTTATAGAAATAGTAGATAGAAAACTTAAAAATCAGTATAGTAATTTTGACCAGATCTATCTTCAGATTAGAGATAGTTTCCCAGTGTTCGAAAAAGATCTCTTAGACTTAGAAAATATTAAGATAAATAGTGAAAATATAATAAAGAAAATAGGAAAAATCCTAAAAGAAAATAGCCACAAATTAGATGAATAGAGAAATTCCTATAAATCAAAGAAAAGAGTGGTTCAGAGAAACTCTTTATTTAGAACAACGTATAATTAATACAAACAAAAGAAGACTAAAATAGCTAAGACCGAAGAAAAGAAACAAGCTATCCTAGATAGAATAAAAGAAGTCAAAGGTCACGAAAATCGTTGGAAAATACATTTAGAAGCATTGAGTAGTAAAGGAACCCTTTAATCAATAGAATATTACATTAGGATCATTTAAAGCCTTAATAAAGTAATTAAATACAAAAGCCGTAGAAAAAATTGCAATAGAAAGTTTTAATGCAAGATTTGCACAACTGTTTTCTTAATATTTATTTTTTTGGATCCTTAGAACAATTTAGTGAATATTTAATAAGATTAAACTTCTACGAAGCAGAATTAATATTTAATTACTTGTTAATAAAAAATAGACAAGCAGTTGGAGAAAGTCTTATTTTTGAAAAATTAATTTTAGCTAGAAGAAATCTCATAAGCTTAATAGAATTAAATAGCATAAGAATCAGAGCAGAACATAGAAGGACATATAGACGGATTTTACCTTACATATGAACTTTAAGAGATTAGAATATTTAGATCTAGAAATAGCAGGATTGAGAAAAACAAAAGTAAATCTACATAATAATATTAAAATCAATTGTAACATAGAGCATTTAGATAACCAGTACAAGCATATCCCACACACTAGTAATAGTCAACAAAATTTTATCGTAGACTTAATAATCAATTTAGGTCAAAGTTTAGAAGAAAATATAGACAAGACTAATAAGAACATTACTGATCTAGCAAGCTTCTTTGAAAATAGTAAAATAAATACACTAAGAAAGAATTTAGATTACGTAAAAGAATTATTAGGTGATTTCAATAATACTATAAAAAGATTTCCTAGCAAAAAGGAAATATTAGAATTAACTAAATTAATAGAACAAAAAACTTCTAAACCGGTAGAATTAGAAATAAAAAGTCTAGTTACAAGCCTCAGCTTAGAAATAGAAAATATAAAGCAGACGCAGCAAGAATTAAGATCACAGATAAAAAGACTTACTGAAAGAACCATTTAGAAACAATCCTCAACGAATTAACAATAGAAGCTCCCAATAATTTACCAATAAGCATAAGTGACAAAGTTTTTAATTTAGAAAGTAAAACAGTCACCCAAGGACAGTGCAATACCATAATAAAGTTATTAATTAAAGCCTTAGAGCGAATAGAAGAATTAGAAAGAAATATTAATAAACTTATACATAACCAAGTAGATCCAAACCATATAGCCTGGTTAGCTAAAAGAATAGATCTAATTGAGAAAAATCAAGAATCACAGTCTTCTCCTAGCCAACCAAAAGTAGAAATAAAAGACATTTTAGGTCCAAAAGTAAATCTCTTTAACAAAAATGGAACTAACAAGAACATCTAGCTTAAGACTACCAGTAGCTAGTAGAGTTAGAAATATCCTAAATTATAGTAATAAAGGAAAAGAAATAATAGAAAAAACAGAAGATTTAATCCAAGAAGAAGATGTCAATAAAATGCTTGAAGTCGGATTTAGGCAAGTAAGGAAAAAGAATTTATATCAAGAAGGAATATTAGATAGCTTTAAAAGCAGCTTGTATGTATACAAAGATGAATTTACAATTGGAGTAGTTAACAATAAAGAAAAAAGGGGGTGAGGAGATTAAAGCTGATTTTATGAGGGGTATTACGGGAACTTAAACCAAAAATTATTTTGACCTATCAGCCGCCGCCGCCCCTCCTTTCCCTGTTCCAGATTCCTCTTGCCTGACTCCGCCATTGTCTTCCTCACCTCTCCATTCCGGTTGCAGATCCCGATCGAGCTTCGTCAGTGTCCGTCACGTCTTCGATCTTCGCCCATCCCCGTCGCTCGTCAGGCCGCTGTTCCTTCCGATCGCAGCGTCGTCGGTTCCATCCCCGTCGCTCGTCAGGCCGCTGTTCCGTCGGAGTTCAGTCGCCCGTCCGGCCAGCTCGCGACCGTCGCACCGATCTTGGCACACCGCCAAGCTTCCGCCGGTCTTCTGCGTTTTTTGTTTGTTGAGAGGAGATCTGATTTCAATATTTTTATACAGCATTGTTGTGTAGTATAATTCATTATTATACACATCATTTATTTTAATTCATTATCAGTATTGTTGTGTGATCTCACATGTTTGCTTAGATCTATGGCTTCTTTGGAATTATCGGATCTTTTTCCTGAACTTGAACCGCAGGTTAGAGCCCCTTCAATCCAAACTGACTCTCGTATGGATGGACTTTCAAAACCCAAAACAGTAATGAAATCTTATGCCCAAGCAATCTCCTCCGCTATTGCTCCGCTTTCTTCAGCTCCGAAGAAAAAAGGTGACTATGTTGCTATCAAAGTCAACCCGAAAGCTTATGAAGAACGGTTTGAAACTCTGCAGTTACTCTCTTATCGGTCGAGTTGTCTTGTCAAAGGGAGAGGAACCATGGAAGATATTGGCTCTCAAAGAAAAACTTCAATCTATTTGGAAATTGAACTCTCAATGGCGCCTTATTTCTCTTGGACGGGGATTCTTCCAGATACTTTTGAATTCCGAGGAAGATAAAGCACAAGTTTGGGGCATCGGATCACTTCATTTGAAACCTGGAATTCTAAGGCTTCAACCATGGACTCAGAACTTTAATCCCAACACACAGCGCACGACGAATGCTCAAATTTGGGTGCGGTTTTATGATTTGCCTTGGGAGTTTTGGCACCCTCAAATCCTTTCAGACATGGCACGTGGGGTCGGTATTCCTTTAAAGTTTGACAGAGCTACCCTGGAGGGTGATTATGGCCACTTTGCTCGCATGTTGATTGATGTTGACCTTTCTAAACCGTTACCAGATTCTATCATGATAGAGGTTGGGGAAGATTGCTTATTTCCGACTCTTTTCTTTGAGAATGTTCCAAGTTTCTGCTCGATTTGTTGCTCAATTGGTCATTCAGCCACCTCCTGTCATCATGCGACCCGATTTACAGGAAATGTCACCACTGAGTCAAAAGACAAGAATCTGGAAAGGGGAAGATCCAGAATTAGACAAGAGTACAGACCAAAACATCAGTCAAGAGATGCTCCGACCTCTCGTGTTTTGGAGAATATTAAGTCAGGTATTGATGCCATTGCGACTAAACCCGATGAGGCTGCAATCTCTCTACCAAACAAGACAGCTTTAGACCCAGTTGCCTCTTCTAGTTCCCTCAGGGCGATCATTCCCACTGGACAAGGAGAGGCCTTGAAAAATATTGTTCTTTTAGATGACTCCACAGGCCCGTTACACACTGAGCGTGTAGATGATGTTGATGACATGACAGATCCTATTATTGTTCATCTGGATCCTTTGGTAGATCCTCCTGTGGTAGAGCCAATTTTTCATACTCTTGAGGGTGAAGTTAGTTCTGAAACAGATAGCGAAGGCACCGAATCAGACTTCAGCCACCCCACCGAAGGAGTCTCTTGGGCAGATCAATTGGAAGATTCAGGTTGGAAGGAAGTTACTGCCAAAAAAGGTAAGAAGAATAAAAAACAGGTTGCTAGTGTTGTTTCGCCCAAAACTAGGGCTGCTAAGAATAAATTGTTACATAAATGATTGTCCTCTATTGGAATTGTAGAGGTATTGCGAACAGTGATACCCAACGTACTTTGAAAGATTTCTGTTCTCGTCATAAACCGAATTTTGTTTGCATTGCTGAACCGCTGTGTGTTTTTGATTCAATTTCTTCTACTTTTTGGCGCTCTATGGGGTTACACTTTATTGGTTCTAATGCTAGAGGTACTCCTAGTATGTGGATTTTTGGGTCTACTGCTTTTCAAGATGCTACTATTGTTTTGTCTCACGCTCAACATGTTACTGTTTCTGCTAAGTATTGTGGGATTGTCCATCGGATCTCTTTTGTTTACGCCAGCGTGAACTACATCACCCGTAGATCTCTTTGGAACTCTCTTATGGACATTGCTAGTTTAGATGATCCGTGGCTTGTGCTTGGAGATTTCAACTCGGTTTTAGGCGCTCATGAGACTACTGGTACTGTTTCTAGTATCTCCTGTGATGATTTCCGTGCTGCTTTAACGGTCTGTGATCTTATTGACATTGAAACGAAAGGTGTTTCTTATACTCGCATCGGTCGGGGTAGGCGTGGTATGGTTCTTTCTCGATTAGACAGGGCTGTTTGTTCCCATTCTTTTCTGGCCGCTTGGTCACAGATATCCTGTGTTACCTTGCCTAGATCTCATTCAGATCATCACCCTTTGTTGGTTTCTTGTGCTGCGGGTACTTCGCCGGGTCCACGGCCTTTCAGGTTTCAAGGTATGTGGGTTTCTCATCCCTCCTTTCTTAATTTGGTTAGATCGGTTTGGTCTTCCTCTGTCACTGGGAGTGGTGCTGGGATTGTTGTTCAGAAGTTGAAGCTGTTGAAAATAGCTTTGAGGAGGTGGAATTGGGAGGTGTTTGGGGATATTGCCTTGAATGTCACTAATGCTAATGAGAAGGTGATGCTTATTCAGGGCAGAATTGGTTCTGAAGGTTTTTCAGATGATCTTTTTCGCCTTGAGACTGCCGCTCTTGCAGATTTGGATAGGGTTCTAAAACAACAGGAGATTTTTCTTAAAGAGAAAAGTCGAGTCAGGTGGCTTGCTGAGGGTGATCGGAATTCTAAATTTTTTCATTCTCTACTGAAGCGTAGAGGGGGAAATAAGCCTCTTTCCTCTATTCAAATTGGTGAGAATATTTCTTCTGATCCTACTGAAATTGGTGAGCATGTTTCCTCTTTTTATCAGCATCTCTTTTCGGATCCTGGTAACGATAGTTCAGATTTCTCTTTGATTAGAGAGCATGTGCCTTCCCTGGTTACTGTTGATGAGAATGCTTCGATTCTTAGGGTTCCCTCTTTTGATGAAGTGAGGCATACGGTTTTTTCCATGGATCCTCTGAGTGCTCCTGGTCCTGATGGTTTCTCGGGCAGATTTTATTCTCATTGTTGGGAAATTGTGGGACATGATGTGGTTTTAGCGGTGCAGGATTTTTTTCACACTGGTCGAGTTTTTCCGGGTTTGAATTCTAATTTCTTGGTCCTTATTCCGAAGCTTCCAAATGCTCTTTTGATCGATCAGTTTCGCCCGATTGCTCTTGGTAATTTCCTGTTTAAGGTTATCACTAAGATTATCGCTGATCGCTTGGCCGAAATTTGCTCTCGCATTATCTCTCCTAATCAATTTGGTTTCATTAGGGGTCGTCAAATCGGCGACTGTATTGCCGGTACTTCTGAATGTTTTAATGTTTTGAATAATGGTAGTCGCGGTGGGCACTTGGCTTTAAAAATAGACATTCGTAAGGCTTTTGATTCCATTAGTTGGCCTTTTCTCTTTGAAGTCCTTCGGTGTTTTGGCTTCTCTGAGATTTTTATTGGTTGGGTTGCGGCTATTTTTGATTCTGCTAGGATCTCAGTGCTTGTTAATGGTTCCCCTCAAGGCTATTTCCCCTGTTCGCGTGGTGTGCGGCAAGGTGATCCTCTCTCCCCTCTTCTTTTTTGTTTGGCAGAGGATTTTTTGAGCAGATACCTTACACATTTAGGAGACTCGGGCTCTTTGACTTCTATCTCTTCTCCAGCTGGGATGCGTGCCCCTTCTCATTTTCTCTATGCTGATGATGTTATCCTCTTCTGCCGGGCTTCTCCTCAGAATTTACAAGTGATTTTAGATGCTTTTGCTCTCTATGGCTCTCTCTCGGGTCAGCGGGTTAATTGGGAGAAATCTTCCATATTTTTTGGCAAAAACATCTCTGGGCCTCGAATTGCTAATTTTCTCTCCATGTCTAGGATGCGCAGGGGTGGTGATTCTATGACTTATCTAGGGGTCCCTCTTTTCATTGGTGCGCCTAAACGTCGATGGTTGATCCCATGGGCCGATAAAATTAAAAGTAAACTGGAATCGTGGAAGGGTTTCTCTCTTTCAATGGCAGGTCGGTTATGTCTTATTAATTCTGTGATTACAGGTTCCTTCTTGCATTCTTTTCAAGTTTATCGTTGGCCTTCATCTCTTTTAAAAGATTTAAATGCTGCTATTCGGAATTTTTTTTGGACTGGTTCAATCGATGGTCGTAAATCTGTCCAAGTTGCCTGGAGTTCTTGTTGTAAGCCTAAAGATGGCGGTGGTATTGGTGTTAAAGACCTTGGTATTCTTAACAAGGCCATGCTTAAGAAGTTCACTTGGAGGTTGTTAACTGAGGAGTCTTTCGTATTCACTTATCTTCGGGCTAGGTTTTTCACCCAGGATCACAGACCTAGAACATGGTATGTTGTTTCTTCTGTTTGGCCAGGCCTAAAATTGCATTATACTCCCCTGATGATTGAGTCTAGGTGGCTGGTTGGTCGTCACTCTAAGGTTCGTTTTTGGACGGATAACTGGTTGGGAGACCCGTTGATTAATCTGGTTGAGGATAGGTCTTCGTTACAGCCTCCGTTGGATTCTGTTGTGGGTGATATTTACTCAGATGCCACGGGTTGGGATATTCCTGCTTCTTTTAAAGCTTCTCATCCAGTTGTTGCTTCTGAGATTGAGAAGGTGGTGGTCAGTACTGACCCAGATTCGTTAGTTTGGACATATTCCCTGGATGGTGTTGTTTCTTGTAAATCTGCTTATAATTCTCTTTCTGAAGTTAGGAGTTCTGTTTTTTGGGGTAAGCAGATTTGGGCGTCTTTTATTCCTCCTTCTCGCTCTGTCCTCATTTGGCGTTTGTTTCATGGTAAGATTCCTACGGACATTGCGTTGCGTGCCAGGGGCTTTATTTCTCCTTCTCGTTGTCGGTTTTGCTGTGCTGCAGAGGAAGACTTAAGGCATCTTTTTCTTGATTGTCCTTTTGTTCGTGGGTTGTGGGATGCTGTTTCCTCTACTTTTGGCCATAAGCTCAAGTTGGATGGTACTTGTTTGGACCTTTGGCAAGAGGCTATGAGGGTTGTCTTTAGCACTCAAATGCAAGCTCTCTGGCGGGTTTCTATCATCACGGTTTTCTGGGTGGTGTGGTTCCTCCGGAATCAAGCTACCTTTGAGGATGGCAAGCCTGTTTTTGCCGATGCTCTTTCCATGATTTGGCGTTCCGTTCGTGAGGCAGACTCCCTTCAGTCTGGCACTATGAAGAATTCAGTGGCTGAGCTTCAGACTCTTCAACGGCTTCATGTCTCTGGTCGTCCTCCCAAGGCTCCTCGCATTTTAGAGGTTAATTGGCGCCCTCCACCGCCGGGCTGTCTTAAGGTTAACACGGACGGGGCTGCTTTTGGTAGTCCTGGTCTTGCTGGTTGTGCAGGGGTTTTTCGCACTTGCAGGGGTTTCGTTAGAGGTTGTTTTGCTATTCCTCTTGGTGTCTGCTTTGCTTTTGAGGCTGAATTAGCCGCTGCTATTCACGCCATTGATTATGCTTGGACTTTTGGCTGGCATCGGTTATGGTTGGAGAGCGATTCGACTTTTGTGGTGAATATCCTTCGCTCTAGATCTCGTAAGGTTCCTTGGCGTTGGCGCCCTGCATGGGATAGGTGTTTGCGTTTAATCTCTCAAATGGACTTTGCTGTCACTCATATTTATCGGGAGGGTAACCAAGTTGCTGATAGTTTAGCTTCCAGGAGCCCCAGTATCGTCTCTCCTACATGGTGGTGGACTGCTCCAAGTTTTTGCAATTCTTTTATTTTCAACGATTTTTGTTGCAGACCTTCTTTTAGGTTCTGTTAATCTGCTTTCTTTTTTGTTGTTTTCTGTTCTCTTTTGTTTTCTTTCTTTTCTTTAATAATATGTTGGGCTCGCCCCAACAACCTTATCAAAAAAAAAATAAAGAAGAAATTACATTAATAAGTCCTCAAAGTGCCAAAGAAATAAAGAAAAATGGTTACTCAGCAATACATTTAGGTGTAGTAATTATTGGAGTACTCAGCCAAACTAGAGCAGGATTAGATACTAAAGCCCATTTGTATCTTTATGATGATAGATTTAATGATCATGAACAACCTCAGCTAGCAACCGCTGAAGTAGATCTCAGAAATAAAGTAGCCGTAGTAGGATGTCTCCCTGACATAGACATAGACATAAAAGAATTTTGTAGTAAGATAAAATTAAGCATACAAACAAAAGGTTTTAACATGGATGCAGAATATAAAAATTTAAGAATAAAAATATTCGTTTTAGGAAGATGTTATAATAAATATCATAAAAAGTTCAAGTTTATTAACAAAAGCATAGTTGAACATTTTCATAGTGAATATGTACAAATGCAAGTTCCTAAAAGACTTAGTACAAGCGAATTACAAGGGTTAGAATGGAAATTACCAGAACTAAAGACTCAGTTAATAGAATTACCAGAAAGTAGTAAAATCTATACTGATAATAAAGATCAAACTTTTCAAAAATTTAGTAATTATAAAAAACAAGGTAATATGTCTATAACTGAAGATGATTCCGAAGATGAAACCAATATGTTAAGATTAGAACAAAGCATAGATAGAGTTAAAACTCTAAATACTAATAGAGAACAAATAATAGATTTAATTTTTAGTAACCCTAATAATTATCTAAAAGAAGAAGTATTCGAAGAACTTTGCAATAATATAGAACTAGAAGACAAAGATGTAGATAATATTTTATTAGAAAAATTAGATTTTGAAAATCTAAGAAATGATTTATTAAATATAATATATCTAGAAGAAGAAATATTTGTAGGAGAAGAAGAAAAACCTAGAACTTTAGAAACAGGTAGTGGAAGTGGAACAAATGTTCCAGATACAGAAGGATTCCCTAAACCCAGAATAGATGAATATTTAGAAAATAGAGGAATAAAAGATACAAAAGAACAATATAGAGATATAAAAGACACAGAAAGAGTCTATAGAGCTAAAACTAAATTAGAAAGCGGGAGAAAAGAACCAGAAGCAAAGGATATATTAATCTTAAGCCTACAAGGACATAGACCTAGTGAATGGAAGAAAATATTTAGTAAATGGGAAGGAAATTTAATTAGACATGCTATGGAAGCATTAAATAATATAGTAGATTATAAATATAAATTAGTATATCTAGAAAGCACATTAGGATATAATGAAAAACAAATCTATTTAGGATGGAGAGAATACATGAAAAAGGATGATATAAAGAAAGTAGAATTAGATGAATTTGAGATAAACATAAAAGTCTTAAGTTTTATAGACGCAATTAGAAAATGCGTTCTAGGATCTTCAATGGAAGAAGTAGATGATGTCCAAAAGCAGATTAGAGCTATAAGAAGTTTAGAACAATTAAAAATATGTGATTTACGCTATTTTGATTACTATGTAGACATTTTTTTATAAATATTGGAGTCAAATAGGAAGACCTTATGATGAAGAATTATTAATGAAGTTTGTAACGAAGTTACCTGGAAAAATAGGAGAAAAACTTTATAAAGACCTAACTGAATGGTTTAAAAGTAGAAAAGAAGAAGGACTATTTTGGCAGATTTCTTTAATACCAACAGTAGAATTTGTTAGACAAAGAATTAGAGATTTATGCGATGAAGAAAAACTTAGAAGACAAGCACAACAACAATTTAGTAGAATGTGTGTAGATTTGTATGAAGTACCTGCATTAGGTTGTGGAAAGACTAGAAAATATAAGCATAAATATGATAGATTTAATAGAAATAAAACCAGAAAAATTAAAAAATACAAGAAAGATAAGTATAAAAAACCCTATAAAGGAAAATTTTATAATTATGCTAATAACAAGCAAAAAATCCAAAAAGCTTTTAAAAAAGGAAAAAGAATTTTTAGAAAGAAAAATCACAAAGATTGCAAATGTTATTTATGTGGAAAATTAGGGCATATCAAACCTAATTGTCCTGAAGCCAAAACTAGTAGTAAATACTATAGAAATCGAAGACTATTTAGAAGACCTAGAAGAAGTATGTAATATAGAAGAATTATTTGATGAGGATATGGTACTCATACTCATAACAGAAGATGAAGATTATGAAGACTATGAAGCATTAATGTTAGAAGAAGAAAATGAGTCTAGTTTAGAATCAGGTCCAGACGAACAATTTGAAAATGATACATTAGAAACAGAAGATAGTGTTAGAGTACGTTTGGGAGAGCTTCTTAAGTAGATCTTTTTGCAGTAGATCTTTTAGAAGTAGATCTTTTAGAGGTAGAGCTTTTAAATAAAAGTCGTTGGTCGTTTGGTTGTCAATTAAAAAAGAGCTTTTTTAATGATAGAATTACCAAAATACTCTAATAAATATTAAATTATAGGGTTATATTGGAGATTTTAGTGTTATTAAAAAAACTCCAAAAGATCTACTTGGAAAAGCTTTAAATTTGGGCTTCTCCAAGTAGACGTAAAACAGCTTTTTTAATCATCTAAAAGCTCTACTAAGTGACAACCAAACGATACAAAAATAATTGAAAAGAGCTTTTTTAATTAAATAAGCTCTTTTAGCCAGTAGACAAGCTCCCCCAAACGGACACTTAATATGTTAGAAGAAGTAGTTTCCTTTTTAGGAAAAAATTGTAAAGATTGCAATACAGAATTCTATAAAGGTTATAAAAAGGAAGAATTATATTATTGTAACAAATGCATAGAAAGAGAAGAAGTAAATCAAGCAGGAAGTGAACTCATATTAATAGATGTAGAAATTCTTTATAAATCCAAAAGAATATGTACTAAAGCTATGATAGATACAGGCGCAAATAAGTGCATTATACATGAAAGTTTAGCTCCAGAAGAGTTTAGAACTAAGCTATGAACAGAGGTAGGATTAAGACAGTTTAATGGATCATTATTACCAATAACTGACTGTATAATTAATATACCAATTAGGATTAATGGAGAAGTACATAACCTGCCCCAGACCTTAGTATCAAAACAGGTAAGTAACTATAAGTTCATTTTAGGATTAAACTTTATATTAGGAAATAATGGAAGCATGTTAATAACGCCAAATGGTGTGAATTTCTTTAAAAAATCCACCTTTATACAACCAAAATTAGAAACCAATAACCTTCCTTATATAAAGAAAACAACTAATATAGAAAAACCAGTAAATATAGAATATTTTGATTCTTTACTGGAAGATTCAATAGTAAATTTAGAATTAGAATCTGATCAAGTTTTAAGTTATGAAGAAATAGACGAATATCTAATGGAAAGTTATTCAATAGACGAATGTCTATTTCTTCATAACTTAAAACTTGATCAGATTCTAATTCTAAATTTACTATTGAATCTTCCAGTAAAGAATCAAAATATTCTATATTTACTGGTTTTTCTATATTAGTTGTTTTCTTTATATAAGGAAGGTTATTGGTTTCTAATTTTGGTTGTATAAAGGTGGATTTTTTAAAGAAATTCACACCATTTGGCGTTATTAACATGCTTCCATTATTTCCTAATATAAAGTTTAATCCTAAAATGAACTTATAGTTACTTACCTGTTTTGATACTAAGGTCTGGGGCAGGTTATGTACTTCTCCATTAATCCTAATTGGTATATTAATTATACAGTCAGTTATTGGTAATAATGATCCATTAAACTGTCTTAATCCTACCTCTGTTCATAGCTTAGTTCTAAACTCTTCTGGAGCTAAACTTTCATGTATAATGCACTTATTTGCGCCTGTATCTATCATAGCTTTAGTACATATTCTTTTGGATTTATAAAGAATTTCTACATCTATTAATATGAGTTCACTTCCTGCTTGATTTACTTCTTCTCTTTCTATGCATTTGTTACAATAATATAATTCTTCCTTTTTATAACCTTTATAGAATTCTGTATTGCAATCTTTACAATTTTTTCCTAAAAAGGAAACTACTTCTTCTAACATATTAAGTGTCCGTTTGGGGGAGCTTGTCTACTGGCTAAAAGAGCTTATTTAATTAAAAAAGCTCTTTTCAATTATTTTTGTATCGTTTGGTTGTCACTTAGTAGAGCTTTTAGATGATTAAAAAAGCTGTTTTACGTCTACTTGGAGAAGCCCAAATTTAAAGCTTTTCCAAGTAGATCTTTTGGAGTTTTTTTAATAACACTAAAATCTCCAATATAACCCTATAATTTAATATTTATTAGAGTATTTTGGTAATTCTATCATTAAAAAAGCTCTTTTTTAATTGACAACCAAACGACCAACGACTTTTATTTAAAAGCTCTACCTCTAAAAGATCTACTTCTAAAAGATCTACTGCAAAAAGATCTACTTAAGAAGCTCTCCCAAACGTACTCTAACACTATCTTCTGTTTCTAATGTATCATTTTCAAATTGTTCGTCTGGACCTGATTCTAAACTAGACTCATTTTCTTCTTCTAACATTAATGCTTCATAGTCTTCATAATCTTCATCTTCTGTTATGAGTATGAGTACCATATCCTCATCAAATAATTCTTCTATATTACATACTTCTTCTAGGTCTTCTAAATAGTCTTCGATTTCTATAGTATTTACTACTAGTTTTGGCTTCAGGACAATTAGGTTTGATATGCCCTAATTTTCCACATAAATAACATTTGCAATCTTTGTGATTTTTCTTTCTAAAAATTCTTTTTCCTTTTTTAAAAGCTTTTTGGATTTTTTGCTTGTTATTAGCATAATTATAAAATTTTCCTTTATAGGGTTTTTTATACTTATCTTTCTTGTATTTTTAATTTTTCTGGTTTTATTTCTATTAAATCTATCATATTTATGCTTATATTTTCTAGTCTTTCCACAACCTAATGCAGGTACTTCATACAAATCTACACACATTCTACTAAATTGTTGTTGTGCTTGTCTTCTAAGTTTTTCTTCATCGCATAAATCTCTAATTCTTTGTCTAACAAATTCTACTGTTGGTATTAAAGAAATCTGCCAAAATAGTCCTTCTTCTTTTCTACTTTTAAACCATTCAGTTAGGTCTTTATAAAGTTTTTCTCCTATTTTTCCAGGTAACTTCGTTACAAACTTCATTAATAATTCTTCATCATAAGGTCTTCCTATTTGACTCCAATATTTATAAAAAAATGTCTACATAGTAATCAAAATAGCGTAAATCACATATTTTTAATTGTTCTAAACTTCTTATAGCTCTAATCTGCTTTTGGACATCATCTACTTCTTCCATTGAAGATCCTAGAACGCATTTTCTAATTGCGTCTATAAAACTTAAGACTTTTATGTTTATCTCAAATTCATCTAATTCTACTTTCTTTATATCATCCTTTTTCATGTATTCTCTCCATCCTAAATAGATTTGTTTTTCATTATATCCTAATGTGCTTTCTAGATATACTAATTTATATTTATAATCTACTATATTATTTAATGCTTCCATAGCATGTCTAATTAAATTTCCTTCCCATTTACTAAATATTTTCTTCCATTCACTAGGTCTATGTCCTTGTAGGCTTAAGATTAATATATCCTTTGCTTCTGGTTCTTTTCTCCCGCTTTCTAATTTAGTTTTAGCTCTATAGACTCTTTCTGTGTCTTTTATATCTCTATATTGTTCTTTTGTATCTTTTATTCCTCTATTTTCTAAATATTCATCTATTCTGGGTTTAGGGAATCCTTCTGTATCTGGAACATTTGTTCCACTTCCACTACCTGTTTCTAAAGTTCTAGGTTTTTCTTCTTCTCCTACAAATATTTCTTCTTCTAGATATATTATATTTAATAAATCATTTCTTAGATTTTCAAAATCTAATTTTTCTAATAAAATATTATCTACATCTTTGTCTTCTAGTTCTATATTATTGCAAAGTTCTTCGAATACTTCTTCTTTTAGATAATTATTAGGGTTACTAAAAATTAAATCTATTATTTGTTCTCTATTAGTATTTAGAGTTTTAACTCTATCTATGCTTTGTTCTAATCTTAACATATTGGTTTCATCTTCGGAATCATCTTCAGTTATAGACATATTACCTTGTTTTTTATAATTACTAAATTTTTGAAAAGTTTGATCTTTATTATCAGTATAGATTTTACTACTTTCTGGTAATTCTATTAACTGAGTCTTTAGTTCTGGTAATTTCCATTCTAACCCTTGTAATTCGCTTGTACTAAGTCTTTTAGGAACTTGCATTTGTACATATTCACTATGAAAATGTTCAACTATGCTTTTGTTAATAAACTTGAACTTTTTATGATATTTATTATAACATCTTCCTAAAACGAATATTTTTATTCTTAAATTTTTATATTCTGCATCCATGTTAAAACCTTTTGTTTGTATGCTTAATTTTATCTTACTACAAAATTCTTTTATGTCTATGTCTATGTCAGGGAGACATCCTACTACGGCTACTTTATTTCTGAGATCTACTTCAGCGGTTGCTAGCTGAGGTTGTTCATGATCATTAAATCTATCATCATAAAGATACAAATGGGCTTTAGTATCTAATCCTGCTCTAGTTTGGCTGAGTACTCCAATAATTACTACACCTAAATGTATTGCTGAGTAACCATTTTTCTTTATTTCTTTGGCACTTTGAGGACTTATTAATGTAATTTCTTCTTTATTGTTAACTACTCCAATTGTAAATTCATCTTTGTATACATACAAGCTGCTTTTAAAGCTATCTAATATTCCTTCTTGATATAAATTCTTTTTCCTTACTTGCCTAAATCCGACTTCAAGCATTTTATTGACATCTTCTTCTTGGATTAAATCTTCTGTTTTTTCTATTATTTCTTTTCCTTTATTACTATAATTTAGGATATTTCTAACTCTACTAGCTACTGGTAGTCTTAAGCTAGATGTTCTTGTTAGTTCCATTTTTGTTAAAGAGATTTACTTTTGGACCTAAAATGTCTTTTATTTCTACTTTTGGTTGGCTAGGAGAAGACTGTGATTCTTGATTTTTCTCAATTAGATCTATTCTTTTAGCTAACCAGGCTATATGGTTTGGATCTACTTGGTTATGTATAAGTTTATTAATATTTCTTTCTAATTCTTCTATTCGCTCTAAGGCTTTAATTAATAACTTTATTATGGTATTGCACTGTCCTTGGGTGACTGTTTTACTTTCTAAATTAAAAACTTTGTCACTTATGCTTATTGGTAAATTATTGGGAGCTTCTATTGTTAATTCGTTGAGGATTGTTTCTAAATGGTTCATTCAGTAAGTCTTTTTATCTGTGATCTTAATTCTTGCTGCGTCTGCTTTATATTTTCTATTTCTAAGCTGAGGCTTGTAACTAGACTTTTTATTTCTAATTCTACCGGTTTAGGAGTTTTTTGTTCTATTAATTTAGTTAATTCTAATATTTCCTTTTTGCTAGGAAATCTTTTTATAGTATTATTGAAATCACCTAATAATTCTTTTACGTAATCTAAATTCTTTCTTAGTGTATTTATTTTACTATTTTCAAAGAAGCTTGCTAGATCAGTAATGTTCTTATTAGTCTTGTCTATATTTTCTTCTAAACTTTGACCTAAATTGATTATTAAGTCTACGATAAAATTTTGTTGACTATTACTAGTGTGTGGGATATGCTTGTACTAGTTATCTAAATGCTCTATGTTACAATTGATTTTAATATTATTATGTAGATTTACTTTTGTTTTTCTCAATCCTGCTATTTCTAGATCTAAATATTCTAATCTCTTAAAGTTCATATGTAAGGTAAAATCCGTCTATATGTCCTTCTATGTTCTGCTCTGATTCTTATGCTATTTAATTCTATTAAGCTTATGAGATTTCTTCTAGCTAAAATTAATTTTTCAAAAATAAGACTTTCTCCAACTGCTTGTCTATTTTTTATTAACAAGTAATTAAATATTAATTCTGCTTCGTAGAAGTTTAATCTTATTAAATATTCACTAAATTGTTCTAAGGATCCAAAAAAAATAAATATTAAGAAAACAGTTGTGCAAATCTTGCATTAAAACTTTCTATTGCAATTTTTTCTACGGCTTTTGTATTTAATTACTTTATTAAGGCTTTAAATGATCCTAATGTAGTATTCTATTGATTAAAGGGTTCCTTTACTACTCAGTGCTTCTAAATGTATTTTCCAACGATTTTCATGACCTTTGACTTCTTTTATTCTATCTAGGATAGCTTGTTTCTTTTCTTCGGTCTTAGCTATTTTTAGTCTTCTTTTGTTTGTATTAATTATACGTTGTTCTAAATAAAGAGTTTCTCTGAACCACTCTTTTCTTTGATTTATAGGAATTTCTCTATTCATCTAATTTGTGGCTATTTTCTTTTAGGATTTTTTCTATTTTCTTTATTATGTTTTCACTATTTATCTTAATATTTTCTAAGTCTAAGAGATCTTTTTCGAATACTGAGAAACTATCTCTAATCTGAAGATAGATCTGGTCAAAATTACTATACTGATTTTTAAGTTTTCTATCTACTATTTCTATAAACTCTAAGTGTCTCTTTTTTAATGAATATAAACTATCTGAATTATTAATTGCTAACTCTAGTAGGGCTTGATCTATATTATGAAAAGGACTAACTAAGCTCATAAACTATATTTTAATACAACTAAAACTAAAGTCAAACAAAGACTTATAACAATTATTACAACAATAACAAACAAAGAAAGTTACGTAAACTTATCTAAAACATGCAAAAGTAATATATAATGGATATATAGTAAATACAATAGATAATAACTACACAATAATACAATAAATAATAACTACTATAGCAAGTACACAATATTAAAGACAATAATTATTCTAATAAGGACAATACAATAATAAAAGCAACGACAATGACAATACAATAATCTTATTCAATTAATTTGAAGTTTTTCAAAATGTTACGCGAATACTCAGATGTTGTAATTAGAAGTTTGCCTTTCTGTAACTACTCACACAAGCAAAATATTAAATTTAAAGGTAACTAGGCTCTGATACCAAACTGAAAAAGATGGTGTGCAATCTATATAGAAACTCAAAAAGGCCTTTCAAGATCCCATGGTTTCCATTTAAACAAAACGAATTTTCAAATACCCCTAAAGTCTACTACTGCCTTTCCAAACAGGACTTACCCACGTAGACCACCAAGGAGTTTTTTCCAGAAAATATTAAAATTTTGTTTTCATAAAAACGGGATCTCTACAAGGTACTTTTATAGAAAAAGTTCTTTTATAGTTGAAAACCAGTTTTTCAAATCTTTATTAGGACCGAGTTACTCTAGAAATTTAATACTTTTCTTATGCTTTCGTTAACCTGGCAAGACTTCCTGGTGTTGAAACAACTAAATAAAAACTGGAAAAGAAATAAAGTAGAGAGGTAAGAAGAAAAGATCTTACTTGAAAATATTCACAGCTTTATTGATTGCTAGTGAGGAAATTGAAAATATTATAAGAGAGAGTGGGAGTGTGTTTGAAAGCTCTAGATTTGCTCGTACTTTACAAATGAGAGCAAAGCGTAATTTATACAAAAATTTACAGGGAAAAGGCCAAAACATACGGCCAACTATAAATTATTATTTTACAAAAAGTAAGTTTGAAGTTTGATAATTGAACTTATCGATACAAATTGAATTTATCGATACTTGCTTTTGCTGGTGTCAGTCTTATCTTCAAGCTTGTCGATCCAATCTTCTTATCTTCTGACTCTGGCTTTGATCTTATCTTGCTGGTGTCAGTCTTATCTTCAAGATTGTCGATCCAATCTTCTTATCTTCTGACTCTGGCTTTGATCTTATCTTCTTATCTTGCTTTTGTCTTTTTCTACCGACACTTTGTTGTACTAACTTCATGCTTGTTTGTTTAAGTGTCTAAATTATGGTAGGCTTCGTCATCGAACTGTTCATCTATTTCTTCTTCAGTGAGAAATTCTCTTATCCTGTCTTCCTCCTCTTCCTGGATTTCCCTTAGGTAGTCATCTGTCTCTGGACTAAGGAATATCCATGGAATAGGGTATTTAGACATGACATCGTGACTCCTTATGAAGATTGACATGTGAGGAGTCTGTCCGATCAGCTTAGGCCTGGATGAATTCACACAAGTGAAGTATTTCTGGGCTCTGTATCGTTGAAGATGTTCAAGACATATGTCCTGACCATAATCATGAGGATAATCTTCACGTAGAAATTCAACAGGGAAATTGTATGGTACTATCACTATGAAGTGATAAGCTGGTAAATAGTTTGACAACCGATAAGGCTGGTTGACAATCCATTCACAGGGGATTGAATCAATGTCAAGACAAAAACCATACTTTCCTCCAAACATCCTGATTGATTGTTGAAGCTTTTCAGGAAGAAAGGAGATTTTTAAAATATTTGTTGCATGAATCCCGTCAATAATGCCATAGCTAAATAGTTCTTCAATACTAACTTTATCGGCAAAATCAGGGATTTCAAATTCTAATGGAAAAATGTTTAAATTTATTTGGGCTGAAACAAACTTATATACATCTTGATTATTAATATTTTGCTCTTGTAAAAAGGTAGTCATACCCTCAGGTAATCCTACACCTATAGCTAAAAACTTTTGGATTTTGAGAAAACGCTTTAAATGTATATTTTGTGCTATACCAAAAATGATTTGCTTTATATCTACAGGAAGCTTTTCTACTGCTTTAAGGAGATTTTTAGCTTGATCCCTCATTAGGGTAATATTTATAATATCAAGGGGCTTTTCTACAGAATTTGCCTCCTCGTCAGCTTATGTACTATTCTTTTGGCTTGTTATGCTAATTCTTCGGAGTTGTTCCGCTAGCTGTTCAGCTTTTTCTAATTTTTGCTTTAGTACTTTATTTTCATCTTGGATCTTTTCTAAAAGATCATGCATACTCTTTTTACAACTTTCTAGCTCTTCTGATATTCTATGATTTGCTTCATTTATCGTTTTGAAATGAGTCATGAAGCTAATCACTTGGTTACGATCATAAATGATTCCATTAAATTCTAAAATTGGTTCAAAGCCATCTTGGTTTTGTAAAAACATATTTAAGGATCTAGTGGCTTCTTCCAATGAGTAAAAACCTTTAAAACTGGGATTTGGAAAATCTTCAACATACATAGCAGTTTCTTGCCATGTTGAATAAATTCCAACTTTTCTTCCTCTATAAACTACATAACATGAAAACTTGTTGTTTTCTACAAAGTATTGGTTTAAAACATTTAGTGAATTTAAAAATCCTTTATTATCATTTCTAAAAAACCAAATATTGTTGAGCAAAGCTTGTTGAGGTTCAGTAAGCTTATCTTTTAGTTGATTTAACGGTTGAAAAGGAACGCCAGGGTTATTGCTTATTATAAAAGGTCCGATGTTAAGCTTTTTTGCACTAGTGCTTTGAGTAGGGAAGGTAAAGCTTTTTGAAGATTTTTTGAGCTTCCTGCCATATTTCCTACATTCAAAAATTAAATATTTATTAGTCTAGATAATATATCTGCTATAATATTATCCTTTCCACTAATATGTTCAAATTATAATAATGAATTCTGTTTTGATGTGTAATGCCTCACACGTTTTTCATTGAGATATGATTTAAATATATACAACAGTATTAGCAGCTAACCTAAACCTATATAAGAAAGGAGTTTGTCTCAAATACAAATTACTGCATACTATTCTGATATGTACAACATATAATTGATATTCTACTAAAACTAATAGTTCCAGTGTTTGACTCCAACTTAACTACTTCACGCCTAACATGCCCCCTCAAGATAGACCACGACTTGAGAGGCCTATCTTGCTTTTTATTGTCTGAAAATTGGAGCGTGGAAGTGGCTTTGTGAGAGCATCGGCAAGCTGATCCTTGGACGATACATGAGCCACTCGCAGTGAGCCTGTTTGAACTTGATCTCTGATGAAATGGAAATCTATCGCAACATGCTTCATTCGTGAGTGAAAGATAGGATTGGAGCATAGTTGAGTGGCACCAACATTGTCACAATAAATGATCGGAACTGTGGGAAGCATAAGGCCAAGGTCAGTTAAAAGAAAGCATACCCAATTGAGCTCTGCAGCAGTTGACGCAACAGTCCGATACTCAGCTTCTGTAGAGGAGCGGGCAATGGTATGTTGCTTTTTCGAGCTCCAAGAGATCGGATTTCTTCCAAGATAAACAATGTAGGCACTTGTGGAGGAGTAATCATCTTTGTTCCCAGCCCAGTCTGCATCGGAGTAAGCATGAAGAGAGACAGGAGAGTCACGGTATAGGAGGATTCCTTCATCTAAGGAGCCGCATAAATATCTCAGTACACGTTTCACAAGTTCCCAGTGGTCGGTTGATGGTTGATGCATGAATTGCGACAATTTGTTAACCGCAAAAGAGATGTCAGGACGAGTGAGGGACAGGTATTAAAGGCTGCCAACTACCGTTCGATAAGTGGTGGGATCTTCCAGTGGTGTTCCTGAGTATAGACTGATCGGTGGGCTTGTAGGTAGCGGTGTTTGAACCGGTTTCGCACCTGTCATTTTTGTACGAGCCAAGAGATCCATAATGTACCGGCGTTGCGACAGTAAGATGCCATGCTTGTGTGGGAGTACTTCAACACCTAGGAAATATGAAAGCGAACCAAGATCCTTCAGCGAGAATCTCCTTGCAAGAGTGTCGACAAATTGTTCAACTTGAGTCGTGCTACTGCCTGTAAGAATGATGTCATCAACATATATAAGAAGATATAGAAGAGCACCACCTGTTTTGAGAACAAAAAGCGACGTGTCTGCATAAGAGTTTGTGAATCCAGATGTGATGAGAAATTGGCGCAGCTCATGGTACCATGCACGCGGCGCCTGTTTGAGTCCATAAATGGCTTTTCGAAGCTTACAGACATGTGTAGGATAATCAGAGTCAATGAAGCCCGGAGGTTGTGCCATGTACACATCTTCAGTGAGTTGCCCTTGTAAAAAGGCATTGTTAATGTCCAGTTGCCGTAGAGGCCAGCCATGACTTGTGGCAATGCTGAGGACCAGCCGGACAGTTGTGGGCTTGATAACGGGACTGAATGTTTCAAAGTAATCCACCCCAGGCCGTTGATTGAATCCTTTTGCGACCAAGCGTGCTTTGTACCTATCAATTGTACCATCAGATTTTCGTTTGATACGAAAAATCCACTTGCAGCCAATGACGTTGGTGGACGGGTTCGGCTGGACCAGCTCCCAAGTTCCATTGTTGATTAATGCATTACATTCTTCTGCCATGGCCTGTCGCCAACACGATTCCTTTAGCGCCTGTGTTACTGTTGTGGGCTCAATATCAGCTGATTGGTGTAGGCTAGTGTGAAGGTTGAGCTTCCTTACTGGTTTGTGTATGTTGTTTTGAGCCCGTGTGACCATGTGGTGTTTGATTGGGGAAGGGGGAGCTGCACTCGGTAGAGAATGCTGCTGTGTGGATGTCGACAGTGGTGAGGCAGATGTGGCGAGGACAGGTGTTGTGTTGACAGGTGGAGCTGCTGCAGAAGGCTGTGCGTCTGTTGGTGAGGTAGATGTGGCGATGACAGGGGTGGAGAGGACAGGTGTAGCCGCTGCAGGTGCAGTAGTGGTTGGCGGTGAGTCGGTGCTGCTGGTGCAAAGGGACAGGTGTGGCTGCTGTAGGTGTAGCTGTTGGTGAGCCGGTGCTACAGGTGTAAATGCGGCAGCCAAATCTGGTGCAATAGTGGCTGGCATTGATGATGCATGTGGGACGGCAGCTTGTAGAGATGTTGGGGAATCATTGTATGGTGGCAATTCTGGTGTGAGCACAACTGTGGAGGGGGCCGGCTGACAGTGGTCATGACACGGAACAGTGAGTGGTGTAGGAAACCAAGACTCTATGGTGGTGGAGGGTGAACTCTGTGACTTAGTGTGTAGAGTTTTGTAGGGGAAGACAGACTCGACAAACCGAACATGACGAGAGACATACACCCTGTTGCTAGACGGATCAAGACACAAATACGCACTTTGGGACAACGAGTACCCAAGAAAAACACAAGATGTTGAGCGGGAATTAAGCTTGTGTGCCGAATATGGCCGAAGCCATGGGTAACACAAACAGCCAAATATCTTGAGTTTAGAGTAATTGGGCGCATGGCCAAAAATCAGTTGATAGGGAGACGAAAGAGACAGGGTTTTAGTTGGCATCCTATTTATGAGATAGACTGCTGTAGCAAAGGCATTAGACCAAAATTCTAAGGGAAGAGAAGCATGTGTCATTAAAGTGAGACCAGTTTCGACAATGTGTCGATGACGTCTCTCTGAGTATCCATTGTGCTCAGGTGTATGGGGTGGGGTTGTATAATGAGAAATACCAGTTTCTGAAAAATAATCTTTAAGCGACATATATTCCCCCCCATTGTCAGAGTAAAATATTTTGATTTTGTTTTTAAAATAATTTTCCACAATAGCTCTGAAGCGAAAGAAAGTTTGTTTGACTTCAGATTTCCTCCTGAGAGGATAAAACCATATATATTTAGTGAAGTGATCCACAAATATTACATAGTATTTAAAGCCATCACGGGAAAGAATTGGAGAGGTCCACACATCAGAAAAAATAATTTCTATAGGTTCAGAGGAGACAAGAGATGATTTTGAAAAAGAAATCTTATGACTTTTATTGCAATGACAGGCATGACAGGAAATATCTTTAGACATAGGAGACTCCAAATTTAAACTAAAACTAGAAATAATATGCTGTAACACTGGGTAAGCTGGATGACCTAATCTATGATGCCAGTTGGTTGATGTTGTTCTAACGCTGGAGAAGGCTAGGATTGGGGAAGACTCGGACTTGACAGTCGGCCATTCATATACGCCATCCTTGGTTGTGCCTTTCAGAAGAATTGCCCCCGTACGAAGATCCTTCACATGAAAACAAGATGATAAGAACTCAACCGATACATTGTTAGTGCGACAAAATTGTGAGATGGAAATTAAATTCTTTTTCATGGCAGGAACATAGAGAACATCATTTAAATTGAAAGAATTAGTATGAGTGTGCAGAGTGGTGGAACCAGTTTGCGCAATTGAAAGACCTGTGCCATCACCAATCATGATATCGTCGGAGCCATTGTACGGTGCATGAAGAGAGAGATTACTCAAATCAGTAGTGACATGATGTGATGCACCACTGTCAAGAAGCCATGCCGGATTATTGGGGGAGGTAATGGCAGCAAAGTGTGCACGGGGTTGCCACGGTGTTGGAGAGGAGCCAAGCGGTGGTGTGTTACCTGGTCCGGGAGCCTGAATTGGGACCATCTGAAAGGAAGTACACCTCTTGGCGGAGTGACCTTGAACCCCACACATCTGGCAGCGCCCCAAGTATGGTCTTGGTGAAGATTGATTGGTGCGGCGTGGTGGTCCAGCATTGTGGAAGGAAGGAGGCCGGTTGGCAGTGTTGTGCGGCTGATGCCAGCTTGAGGCGTTGGGGGAATGTGACCGCCAGTTGTTAGAGGGATGGTGTGGACGCCACTGGTTATTATTTCTGGTTGTCGGATTTGCTGTGGCTGGAAAGGTGACATTGTCTTTCTTGGTTGTCTTGAGGGTAGCTTCAAACGATAGTAACTTGTCATGAAGTTCATCAAAAGTGATGGGATTATCCCTAGCTTGAACCGCACGGACCAATTCCTTGTAGTCATCATCAAGTTCATCAAGAATCCTCTCAGTGAGATCCTCGTCATCCACCGGAGCTCCAAGTAGAGCGAGTTCATCTGCACGAGCTTTAATAGAGTGAAGAAAGTCAGTAATGTTTTGGGTACCTTTCGTGGAGTGCTTGAGGAGGGCTTTGATTTGTTGTATGCGGCCACGGGACGGTTTGGCATATGTATTAGCAAGAATGTTCCATGCTTCCATCGATGTCTTGGCTCGGGCAACAAAGGCGATGATTGTCGGTGATAGAGAGCCAATAATTGCATTCAGAATGAGCTGGTCTTGGCGAGTCCAAATATTGAATGCTGGATTTGGTGTGGTTACATCATTGATAGTTAGGGTAGCCGGTGGACTTGGCTTTGATCCATCAATATAGCCTAGAAGATCATACCCAACAAAGAGAGTTTGAAACTGAATTTTCCATGACATGTAATTGTTGGCTGTCAGTTTGAGGGGAGCTTGAGCTGAGATGTTGATGGTGATGAGATGAAACTCATTGGAGCGAAGAGCTGTGGAGGTTGAAGGGGTGACATTAATGACTGTAGGGATTGATGTGGAGGAGCCGTCGGCTGGTGTAGTTTCAGTATTTGTCATGATAGGAATTGAGGAGAGAAAAATAACGAAAAGAAATTTGGAGCAGAATCGGTTTGCTCTGATACCATATAATAATGAATTCTGTTTTGATGTGTAATGCCTCACACGTTTTTCATTGAGATATGATTTAAATATATACAACAGTATTAGCAGCTAACCTAAACCTATATAAGAAAGGAGTTTGTCTCAAATACAAATTACTGCATACTATTCTGATATGTACAACATATAATTGATATTCTACTAAAACTAATAGTTCCAGTGTTTGACTCCAACTTAACTACTTCACGCCTAACACAAATTCTGCTTTATATCCTCTACCAGTTAATGTTTCTAAGAAACTTATCCATCTTTTGCTTATGAATGAATTTTTCTTCTCAAAATTTTTCTTTTGTACTTTTTTATAAAATTCTACTATATTATTACAATCTGTCCTAATAGTAAATGATTCATTTTGTATATATATATGAAAATTATTTAGAGTATTTATTATACCTAATAGTTCTAATTCAGTGCTTGACTTTCTACTCTCAGGTTCTGTAAACTTGCCGCTAGAATACATTGCTATTTCTTCAGTATCTTTAGGGCTTCCTTTACTGGGTTTTTGAATGAGAATTCCAGCCCATCTTATGTTACTAGCATCTGTTTGAATTATTTTATAGTAGCTATCAATTGGGAGAGCTATTGGTCCTAAATTTTTTACTATTTCTTTTATTTTTCGGACTAATTTTACATCTTCATTATTAAAATATCTTTGACCATTCTTGCTAAGTTTATTGTAAAGTGGCCTGACTAAGGTGCTTAGATTAGGTATAAACTTTCTACCATAATTCAGTAAGCCTAAAAACTTTTGTAACTCTTTAGTTTCTTCTAATTTATCAGGAAAATTCAATATTTTAGTGGTTATGTGAGGTTGGAGTTCTATTTTTCCTTTATCTATTTTTAATCCTAAGAAATCAATTTTGTTCTTAAATAATTCAATTTTCTTTTTAGAAAGTATAATATTATTAACTTTACATAAATCAAGGACTTTATGGACATGTGCAGTATGGATATATCTATTATTACTAAAAACAAGAATATCATCAATATAGACTATACAAAAACGGGAAAACGTTTTAAAAATTCTGTCCATCCTAGCTTGAAACACTTGAGGTGCATTTTTTAATCCAAATGGCATTACAAGCCACTCAAAATGACCTTCTGAACAACTAAAAGCTGTCCAAGGGATAGATTCTTTATCTAGCTTTATTTGCCAAAAACCGCTTTTACAATCAAATTTGGAGAACCATGTTGCTTTTTGTATACAATTTACTAATTCATCTTTGTTGGGAAGCTTATAGCTATTTCTTAAAGTATTATCATTTAATCTTTTATAATTAATGACCATTCTACTTTTTCCTCTTTTTTGCTCACTATGGTTACTAACAATAAAAGCTGGGCTTCTATGTCTACTGGTGCTTTCTCTTATTACTCCTAGTTCAAAGAGTTCTTTAATATGCATATTGCATTCTTTTCTATCTTCTAAACTATAGGCTAAATCTTGAGTTATTATAGTAATGTCTGGATTTATTATTTCTAACTTATATATTTCTGTAGAGTTTTCAGTTTGCGGGTTATCACCAATAATTTTTGTTCTTTCTAAAGCTTCTACTTTATTTTTTACATCTATAGGCCAACTTTTTTCTTCTGGGTTCTCTTGGTTAGACTCTATTCTAGAGATGATACAAAGATCTTCAGTATAACTTTCCATTAGATATTCGTCTATTTCTTCATAACTTAAAACTTGATCAGATTCTAATTCTAAATTTACTATTGAATCTTCCAGTAAAGAATCAAAATATTCTATATTTACTGGTTTTTCTATATTAGTTATTTTCTTTATATAAGGAAGGTTATTGGTTTCTAATTTTGGTTGTATAAAGGTGGATTTTTTAAAGAAATTCACACCATTTGGCGTTATTAACATGCTTCCATTATTTCCTATTATAAAGTTTAATCCTAAAATGAACTTATAGTTACTTACCTGTTTTGATACTAAGGTCTGGGGCAGGTTATGTACTTCTCCATTAATCCTAATTGGTATATTAATTATACAGTCAGTTATTGGTAATAATGATCCATTAAACTGTCTTAATCCTACCTCTGTTCCTAGCTTAGTTCTAAACTCTTCTGGAGCTAAACTTTCATGTATAATGCACTTATTTGCGCCTGTATCTATCATAACTTTAGTACATATTCTTTTGGATTTATAAAGAATTTCTACATCTATTAATATGAGTTCACTTCCTACTTGATTTACTTCTTCTCTTTCTATGCATTTGTTACAATAATATAATTCTTCCTTTTTATAACCTTTATAGAATTCTGTATTGCAATCTTTACAATTTTTTCCTAAAAAGGAAACTACTTCTTCTAACATATTAACACTATCTTCTGTTTCTGATGTATCATTTTCAAATTGTTCGTCTGGACCTGATTCTAAACTAGACTCATTTTCTTCTTCTAACATTAATGCTTCATAGTCTTCATAATCTTCATCTTCTGTTATGAGTATGAGTACCATATCCTCATCAAATAATTCTTCTATATTACATACTTCTTCTAGGTCTTCTAAATAGTCTTCGATTTCTATAGTATTTACTACTAGTTTTGGCTTCAGGACAATTAGGTTTGATATGCCCTAATTTTCCACATAAATAACATTTGCAATCTTTGTGATTTTTCTTTCTAAAAATTCTTTTTCCTTTTTTAAAAGCTTTTTGGATTTTTTGCTTGTTATTAGCATAATTATAAAATTTTCCTTTATAGGGTTTTTTATACTTATCTTTCTTGTATTTTTTAATTTTTCTGGTTTTATTTCTATTAAATCTATCATATTTATGCTTATATTTTCTAGTCTTTCCACAACCTAATGCAGGTACTTCATACAAATCTACACACATTCTACTAAATTGTTGTTGTGCTTGTCTTCTAAGTTTTTCTTCATCGCATAAATCTCTAATTCTTTGTCTAACAAATTCTACTGTTGGTATTAAAGAAATCTGCCAAAATAGTCCTTCTTCTTTTCTACTTTTAAACCATTCAGTTAGGTCTTTATAAAGTTTTTCTCCTATTTTTCCAGGTAACTTCGTTACAAACTTCATTAATAATTCTTCATCATAAGGTCTTCCTATTTGACTCCAATATTTATAAAAAATGTCTACATAGTAATCAAAATAGTGTAAATCACATTTTTTTAATTGTTCTAAACTTCTTATAGCTCTAATTTGCTTTTGGACATCATCTACTTCTTCCATTGAAGATCCTAGAACGCATTTTCTAATTGCGTCTATAAAACTTAAGACTGTTATGTTTATCTCAAATTCATCTAATTCTACTTTCTTTATATCATCCTTTTTCATGTATTCTCTCCATCCTAAATAGATTTGTTTTTCATTATATCCTAATGTGCTTTCTAGATATACTAATTTATATTTATAATCTACTATATTATTTAATGCTTCCATAGCATGTCTAATTAAATTTCCTTCCCATTTACTAAATATTTTCTTCCATTCACTAGGTCTATGTCCTTGTAGGCTTAAGATTAATATATCCTTTGCTTCTGGCTCTTTTCTCCAGCTTTCTAATTTAGTTTTAGCTCTATAGACTCTTTCTGTGTCTTTTATATCTCTATATTGTTCTTTTGTATCTTTTATTCCTCTATTTTCTAAATATTCATCTATTCTGGGTTTAGGGAATCCTTCTGTATCTGGAACATTTGTTCCACTTCCACTACCTGTTTCTAAAGTTCTAGGTTTTTCTTCTTCTCCTACAAATATTTCTTCTTCTAGATATATTATATTTAATAAATCATTTCTTAGATTTTCAAAATCTAATTTTTATAATAAAATATTATCTACATCTTTGTCTTCTAGTTCTATATTATTGCAAAGTTCTTCAAATACTTCTTCTTTTAGATAATTATTAGGGTTACTAAAAATTAAATCTATTATTTGTTCTCTATTAGTATTTAGAGTTTTAACTCTATCTATGCTTTGTTCTAATCTTAACATATTGGTTTCATCTTCGGAATCATCTTCAGTTATAGACATATTACCTTGTTTTTTATAATTACTAAATTTTTGAAAAGTTTGATCTTTATTATCAGTATAGATTTTACTACTTTCTGGTAATTCTATTAACTGAGTCTTTAGTTCTGGTAATTTCCATTCTAACCCTTGAAATTCGCTTGTACTAAGTCTTTTAGGAACTTGCATTTGTACATATTCACTATGAAAATGTTCAACTATGCTTTTGTTAATAAACTTGAACTTTTTATGATATTTATTATAACATCTTCCTAAAACGAATATTTTTATTCTTAAATTTTTATATTCTGCATTCATGTTAAAACCTTTTGTTTGTATGCTTAATTTTATCTTACTACAAAATTCTTTTATGTCTATGTCTATGTCAGGGAGACATCCTACTACGGCTACTTTATTTCTGAGATCTACTTCAGCGGTTGCTAGCTGAGCTTGTTCATGATCATTAAATCTATCATCATAAAGATACAAATGGGCTTTAGTATCTAATCCTGCTCTAGTTTGGCTGAGTACTCCAATAATTACTACACCTAAATGTATTGCTGAGTAGCCATTTTTCTTTATTTCTTTGGCACTTTGAGGACTTATTAATGTAATTTCTTCTCTATTGTTAACTACTCCAATTGTAAATTCATCTTTGTATACATACAAGCTGCTTTTAAAGCTATCTAATATTCCTTCTTGATATAAATTCTTTTTCCTTACTTACCTAAATCCGACTTCAAGCATTTTATTGACATCTTCTTCTTGGATTAAATCTTCTGTTTTTTCTATTATTTCTTTTCCTTTATTACTATAATTTAGGATATTTCTAACTCTACTAGCTACTGGTAGTCTTAAGCTAGATGTTCTTGTTAGTTCCATTTTTGTTAAAGAGATTTACTTTTGGACCTAAAATGTCTTTTATTTCTACTTTTGGTTGGCTAGGAGAAGACTGTGATTCTTGATTTTTCTCTATTAGATCTATTCGTTTAGCTAACCAGGCTATATGGTTTGGATCTACTTGGTTATGTATAAGTTTATTAATATTTCTTTCTAATTCTTCTATTCGCTCTAAGGCTTTAATTAATAGCTTTATTATGGTATTGCACTGTCCTTGGGTGACTGTATTACTTTCTAAATTAAAAACTTTGTCACTTATGCTTATTGGTAAATTATTGGGAGCTTCTATTGTTAATTCGTTGAGGATTGTTTCTAAATGGTTCATTCAGTAAGTCTTTTTATCTGTGATCTTAATTCTTACTGCGTCTGCTTTATATTTTCTATTTCTAAGCTGAGGCTTGTAACTAGACTTTTTATTTCTAATTCTACCGGTTTAGGAGTTTTTTGTTCTATTAATTTAGTTAATTCTAATATTTCCTTTTTGCTAGGAAATCTTTTTATAGTATTATTGAAATCACCTAATAATTCTTTTACGTAATCTAAATTCTTTCTTAGTGTATTTATTTTACTATTTTCAAAGAAGCTTGCTAGATCAGTAATGTTCTTATTAGTCTTGTCTATATTTTCTTCTAAACTTTGACCTAAATTGATTATTAAGTCTACGATAAAATTTTGTTGACTATTACTAGTGTGTGGGATATGCTTGTACTAGTTATCTAAATGCTCTATGTTACAATTGATTTTAATATTAT
Organism: Acer saccharum; assembly: GCA_030490815.1. Lineage (NCBI taxonomy): Eukaryota > Viridiplantae > Streptophyta > Magnoliopsida > Sapindales > Sapindaceae > Acer > Acer saccharum. The sequence continues at coordinate 16,385,584 of CM059869.1, forward strand.
TATGTAGATTTACTTTTGTTTTTCTCAATCCTGCTATTTCTAGATCTAAATATTCTAATCTCTTAAAGTTCATATGTAAGGTAAAATCCGTCTATATGTCCTTCTATGTTCTGCTCTGATTCTTATGCTATTTAATTCTATTAAGCTTATGAGATTTCTTCTAGCTAAAATTAATTTTTCAAAAATAAGACTTTCTCCAACTGCTTGTCTATTTTTTATTAACAAGTAATTAAATATTAATTCTGCTTCGTAGAAGTTTAATCTTATTAAATATTCACTAAATTGTTCTAAGGATCCAAAAAAATAAATATTAAGAAAACAGTTGTGCAAATCTTGCATTAAAACTTTCTATTGCAATTTTTTCTACGGCTTTTGTATTTAATTACTTTATTAAGGCTTTAAATGATCCTAATGTAGTATTCTATTGATTAAAGGGTTCCTTTACTACTCAGTGCTTCTAAATGTATTTTCCAACGATTTTCGTGACCTTTGACTTCTTTTATTCTATCTAGGATAGCTTATTTCTTTTCTTCGGTCTTAGCTATTTTTAGTCTTCTTTTGTTTGTATTAATTATACGTTGTTCTAAATAAAGAGTTTCTCTGAACCACTCTTTTCTTTGATTTATAGGAATTTCTCTATTCATCTAATTTGTGGCTATTTTCTTTTAGGATTTTTTCTATTTTCTTTATTATGTTTTCACTATTTATCTTAATATTTTCTAAGTCTAAGAGATCTTTTTCGAATACTGAGAAACTATCTCTAATCTGAAGATAGATCTGGTCAAAATTACTATACTGATTTTTAAGTTTTCTATCTACTATTTCTATAAACTCTAAGTGTCTCTTTTTTAATGAATATAAACTATCTGAATTATTAATTGCTAACTCTAGTAGGGCTTGATCTATATTATGAAAAGGACTAACTAAGCTCATAAACTATATTTTAATACAACTAAAACTAAAGTCAAACAAAGACTTATAACAATTATTACAACAATAACAAACAAAGAAAGTTACGTAAACTTATCTAAAACATGCAAAAGTAATATATAATGGATATATAGTAAATACAATAGATAATAACTACACAATAATACAATAAATAATAACTACTATAGCAAGTACACAATATTAAAGACAATAATTATTCTAATAAGGACAATACAATAATAAAAGCAACGACAATGACAATACAATAATCTTATTCAATTAATTTGAAGTTTTTCAAAATGTTACGTGAATACTCAGATGTTGTAATTAGAAGTCTGCCTTTCTGTAACTACTCACACAAGCAAAATATTAAATTTAAAGGTAACTAGGCTCTGATACCAAACTGAAAAAGATGGTGTGCAATCTATATAGAAACTCAAACAGGTCTTTTAAGATCCCATGGTTTCCATTTAAACAAAACGAATTTTCAAATACCCCTAAAGTTGGATTTTTTCTATTTTCTTTATTATGTTTTCACTATTTATCTTAATATTTTCTAAGTCTAAGAGATCTTTTTCGAATACTGGGAAACTATCTCTAATCTGAAGATAGATCTGGTCAAAATTACTATACTGATTTTTAAGTTTTCTATCTACTATTTCTATAAACTCTAAGTGTCTCTTTTTTTAATGAATATAAACTATCTGAATTATTAATTGCTAACTCTAGTAGGGCTTGATCTATATTATGAAAAGGACTAACTCAGATTTGTGTTTCACAAACCATAAGCATGACTACTGCATCAAATAATGCGTTTCTTTTTTCTTGCGTTCCCTATAATCATGCTTTTCTTGTATTTTAATTTAAAGATTTCATCTTATTCATGAATATAGTGATCGAAAAAGCTTCAATAAGTACAATGAATCATTGATTATGTTTTTGTGTATGGAAATTTGATATTAATAATAGTTATCGTATATGTTTTTCTTTAAAAAAAAAAAAAGAATAATTATCTTGTATTAAATTTTATATCAAATAAAAATATCATAATTAGAAATATTAATAATAATACAAAATTAATAAAACATGAACATAAATCAAGCACACCCTTGCATGTGCCACCACCAAACCTAGTTACTTGAAAAGGGCATACAACAAAAGGTTCAAAAATTTACTGGCACTTTTTAAAGGCTAAACTTTGAGAGTATCACTCATTCACTCCTTTAATTATTTAAGTTTAAATAGCACATAAAATGGATTCCTTCTAAAAATACCTCCCACTAACTATTTTGAATTTTTTTTTTTTTTTCAAAATCCTCCATTGATGGAGGACCTCCATCAATGGAGATGAAAGACCTCCAATGGAGGTCGAAATCAGCTTCCAATGGAGGTTTCAAGGAAGAAGATGAAAATAAATGAAAATTTTCATTTTTACCCAGAAAGTCTCGAAAATTGCAACAAGTCTCGGAAAAGTCTCGGAAACTACAAAAAAGTCTCGAAAATTACCTGAAAAGTCTTGGAAATTACTTGAAAATTATTTCCAATTTTTTTTCATCTTCTTCTTCATCGACCTCCAACGGAGGTCGAACGACTTCGACCTCCAATGGAAACTGATGAAGAAGATGAATTTTTTTTTTTTGAAAAACTAGAAAGTTAAAAAAATATATATGTAAAGTAAGGTTATTTTTGTAAATTCACTTACTTTGATGCCTTTAAAACTTAATTTATTAAAGTGGTTGTATCACCAACTCAAAAGAGTGACATTCTTCACCAATTCCACTAACAAATTACCATTTTCTTTCTTTCTTATAACAAAAGCAAGTTAAAATTTTGGAAAAAAAAAAAAAAAAAAAAAAAAAAAGAATATAATTAGGGTCAGTTCCATAAATAGCTAAAAAATTAGGGTAGTTTCTAAATGTCAATTTCTTTTAGTTTGATTGTTTTTATCAAACAAATCACTTTTTGGATGAAACTGCCCTTAATGAATTTTGAATAAAAAGATTCTTTAAAAAAAGAGGTCACAGACCTCTGTTGGAGATTGCAAATCTCATAGAGGTCGCAGACTTTTTAATTATTGAATTCAAAAGAATGTTAAAGACATAAGTTGAATGAAGAATAATTCTGATTCACTGTCTTATCAAATATGTACAAAGGACATATTTAAATACAATCATGGTAACGACTACAAGAGAGTTTGGCAAACCAAGCACAAGGTGCTTGTTTAAGGCTGTAAAGAGATTTATGTGGAAAACAAACAGCTCAGGGTATTTTGAATTCACAAAACAAGGCCGTAAAGTCTTTGTTCGAGACTTTTTGAATCTCCGAGACTTTTAACATTGTATTCGAGCCTTTTCAACAGTTCTCCGAGATTTTTCATACACTGTTCGAGACTTTGTAAATAGTCTCCGAGCCTTTTTAACCATCAACTTTTTTTTGTTAATTTTGTATCTCTGAGACTTTGTAAATTGTCTCCGAACCTTTTCCGAGCTTTTTAACACTGTCTCCGAGAATTTATAAATAGTCTCCGAACCTTTTCAATTTGTCTTCGAGCCTTTTCAATTAGATTCAAAATTCACACAACCAGCTTAAGGTTGTTGTTTTGATGTGGTTTTTGTTGTTCGTCGGTGAGTTCGCCGTAGTGTATTTCTTGCAGCCGATGTTTTCTCTCTCTCTGTCAACTGTTTTCTCTCTAGGTTTGAAAAGACACAAACTGACAAAATAAAGGTATTTTTGTTTGGTCACCTAAATATGTGTCTTTTAAACTTGAATTAGTAAAGTGGTAATATTCTTACAAGAATCACCCCAAATAGTGACAAAAAAATTTTAAACCCTTAAAATAATATTCCCTCCCATTTTTTCCCTCCATTGAAACACTACTCCATTCCAAATCATTATATATAATATACCCCACACTATTATTTTCATATTATTCAATAATATTTATATGATCTTTATCAAAAAGTCATTTAAAAAAATTACATTAATGGGATGAGGATGGTATGAGGCAAAAAATCGATCCCTGAATGGGAATTCCCGTTCCCGTACCCGCACTATTTCTTTTAAAGCGGGTATTCATAGAGGATGATATTTCTCATACTAATTGGTATTAGGGATGGTATTGGAAAACCCGTACCGGACCCATACCATTGACATTCCTAAGTGGAATCAAGATCAAAGTAGATAGATAGATAAAAAATAAATAAATAAAAAATAAATAAATAATAAAAAAAGTTTGTACAAAAAAAATGTTTTAGGAGATAATGTCTATGAATATGAGAATTGCTGATTGTGACCTATCCAATAATATCATACAGGGTTGATATGTATATCCAATCAAAAGTAATTTTCATGTCAGATGATGATCTACGACTTGTATGGATCCATGAGAGAACAGAGGTGTAACATAAATGACTTGAAAATGACATATATCAAATTACTATTTTCTTTATTTCTTCTGTTAAAAGCAAGTAAACTTTTGGAAGAAGGAAAAATTCTGATATAATTGTAATATCCATAGTCAAAGAGATATCTCTTCCCTCTCAAATAAGAGGTCACGAGATGCATAGAAAGAAATTAAGTTAGTTATCAGTTTATCACTAAATTATAAGAAAATTTTATTAACCTTTTTGAAATTTGGTTATAATATAACCACTTTTTGTTTACATCAGTAGTTACAAATATGTAGAAAATATCCACAAATGAGAATATAGTATTAAAAAGTACTTTCAAAGTGCATTTGACGCCCCGGACTTAAGGGTTTGGATTATTTCCAGCGACGACGGAGCCAGAAATATTTAGTACACAATTGGAATGACTTCTCTGATCCAATGGGACCCACAATAAATAGGGGTGGGCGTGTTGAATTGGGTTGTAGAATTTTCAACCCAATTCAACCCAGCTTAAATTTCAACCCAACCCAATATTTGTGATGGGTTGGGTTGATTGGGTTGAGTTTTTTTAGCCCAATAAAAAATATATATCTGATAAATTATTTAAAAAGTAATACTAGACTTTCCAAATTTTTTTCAAAAAAAAACTTCTTAAATCATGTTGGCATATAAGTTGTTAACATCACATCTCTCACAACATAAACTAGTGATTTACAAGATGTTGACAACTCACATGCCAATATAATTTGAAAAGTCTTTTGGAAAAAAATTTGGGAAACCTAGTATTACTCTTATTTAAAATATTTGAATTCAAATTTTGTTATATTAAATTCAAATTTAAAATAATTTTTCACCTCAATATCATATCATATAGAATCAAAATCAAAACAACATATAATACAAATTGTTTGAATATTTGTTGTATAATTAAAATAATAAAAATATAACAATTGATCCAACTTGGAAAGTCTCTATTTAAGCCTCCCATTAATTTTACAATTATAATCACTTCGTAGAACATCTCGTGGTTGGACAATCTATATTTATTTCAATCAATATAATAATTTCAGTTTATATACAATTATTAGACTTTTTCTACTAAATTCTTAATCAAATCCTAAATTAATATTCTAAGAAAAAAAATATATTTTAAAGTATAATCAAGGATGTGGCAATTAATACAAAAGAAGAAGATAATATATTTGCATATTTTTAATAAATGTATTATATATTTTTGGTATAAAAATATTTAAAATTATGTATATATATTTTTGTCATTTATAATATTGTAAATGATGCATTAGTAAAAAAATTTAGATAATTTAAAAAATAAGATTTCATAATAAATCTAATAATAAATAATAAATATAATTATTTAATTTTATTTTTTATTATTTATGTTCCGCTAGTTGGTGTTACATTTTATTTAGTTCCATCCATGTTTCAATAAACAAAAGTATTAATTCAGTCAATTCTACATTTCATTAAACACAATATATTATTAATTTAGTCAAATCCAATAATCCAATCTAGCGCACCAAACCGGGCGTCAAAGTATGTAAAAACTAAAGCTAACATCAAATAGACTAATTTTTCATTTCAATATCCTGCGATCCAGACTTAACATGATATATGCAATCCATTTCATCACCATCCTCCATTCCTACCTGCATCAAAGTCATAAAAGAGAGCAATGCGTGACTATTTTTAATGACATTTTATTATCATACATAAAATGTAATTATAGTATGATAATTTATTAACTAACAAAAATGAACACCAATGGATAGTTTAATTTCTCTAACTAGCCAAAAATAGTGAAGAATACCTGTTCTGGAGTTTGATCAAGCTTAAGTTGATCAACACCGATGCTGCCACCCGCACTCGTGATAAGATTTCGGGTATTGGGGTAGTGATCCGTGACAGCAATGGGCATGTTAAAGCTTCTCTTTGTCAAAATTATAATGCGAATTTTCAACCTTAGATTGTTGAGGCTTTGGCTATTTTGAAAGGTATTAACTTGGCTTTTGACAATGGTCTCTTGCCTGCGGTCTTGGAGTCAGATGCTCTTTTGTTGGTAGATGCAATTCGCCGGAAGGATGTGCCCCATACTGAAGTTGGAGTTGTCATTCAGGATATCCTTAATTTGTTAGAAATTGTAAATGTTTTTCAATCAGTTTCGTGCCTAGATTAGCTAATAAGGTTGCCCATGGCTTAGCAAAGCTTGCCATCGTTCATACGGGTGAGAGTTTGTGGCTAGATGACTGTCCGTTATCTGTGAAGAGTCTTGTTTTGGGTGATTTCCCAAGTTCTCTGTAACCTTGGTTTTCTTTTAATGAATTTCCTTTCTATAAAAATTAAAAAAAAATTAAAAAAAAAAAAGAAGAAGAAGAAGAAGCTCAAGTTGATGGCAATCTAACAAGAATCGTGCATGATTCGCATCCACCGATGTTTGTTCACAGAAAGCTTTCACCAATTTATGAAATTGTAAAGTTCGTTTTATCTTGACAAACACCATCATTCCATTCTACAATAAATTATATGATAATCAATAATTTTGTATAATAATCAAATCCTGTATGAAAAAACCACGAATAATTCGATTTCACAACGTTATGTAATACATTATATTCCTTAACGTTATTGAATCAAATTCTACACAAAGAACATGTGGAAATCCCACACATGATAATTTTCTTGTGTGTGTGCATATATATATATATATATATATATATAAACCGGCATACATGCATGATAGATCCCTTGAAAAAACTATGTAGTCAGTGAAAACCTATGAACATAGAATGAATGTGTGTGAAACTGAAATTAATTATATTACCTGGTTGTCGTAGACCATGACATTGATGATTAGATTTAGGGTAGTGTTAGGTTTCTGTTCTTCTTGAGATATGATTATGGTTTCTATGCTACTATCACCGATCATGCAATCAATTTCATCACCATTCTGCATTCAAACCTACATAAATATTCCAAGTCATGACACATTTAATTAAAAAAAAATTACCCCCAATTAGGGTTAATTAGCGAAAATAGCCCATCCCAACAACCACTCTCTAGGAAATAGCTCATTGGGAAAAAAAGTGCATATATAGCCGTTTTGCCAACCCCATTTACGACTATGCCCTTAAGTGGCCCTCAAGTGGAAATTCCCTAAATACCCTCGGTCAATGTTTGAGCAAATAAAACTTGATTAAGTTTACTAAATTACCCTCCCATTCTGATTCCCCAAAAATGGACTAAATTACCCTCTAATTTCCCACAAAAACTCTGCTCTGTGCGAATACAAACAGTTACAACAACAACCAGAAAACCCAAAGTGAGAGGAAGGAGAAGCAGAAGGTCGTCGTTGCCCTCGTCGCCGTCGTCGTCGCAAAAACTCTGCTCTGTGTGAAATCGCAAACTCAGACAACTTCAAACCAGAAATAGAGAGAGAAAGGAGAAGCACAAGGTCGCCGTTGTCGCCGTCACGTCGCCGTCAGCATTGAAGGAAGCACCCAAACCCAGACAACAACAAAGAAATCACAAACCCAGACAACAACAAACCAGAAATTGAGAGAGGAAGGATAAGTAGAAGGTCGTCGTTGCCTCGTCGCCGTCGCCGTCGCCGTCGGCATTGAAGGAAGCACCCAAACCCTAGAAAACGCAAACCAAATTAAAGGTACTAATTTGTTGAAAATTGTGTTTTTTATTGGAGTTTGTTCTTGTATGTGTTTTGGGATGGTAGATTGTTTTGTTGTTTGTGTTTTTGGCGTGTTTGTATGTGTATTTGGAGCGTGTGTGTTATGTTTGAAGGGCAAGCATTATTGATTGATTGCTGTGAACTACACTGGAAATGTTTTGTTTTGGGTATTGGGAGGGAAGAAAAACGTTTGCAGACAGTAAATGACTTATTTTGCATGTAGAGAGTACGCTTTAGATGGATGGGTGATGCATGTAATTTGTGTGCCTAGGATTGATTTGTATAAGCCTAGGACTGGATGCATGTATTTTGTGAGCATGTATGTATGTATTTTGTGAGCCTATGAATCAGCTGCTGATGTTGAATGAGAATGCATGTAATCTGTGAGCCTTGGACTGATGATAAATGCATAATTTTGAGCCTAGGACTTATTTTCATAAGCCTGGGACTGATGTTTTCCTTTTGTTTTCATTGTTTAGATACCGAGGAGAAATCCGAATGCAAACTTGTGGCAGTTCCCAGACCATGAGAGCTGGGTAACAGTTAGAGGAAACAGTGGAAGTAAACAATATTTCATTACAAACTTGAAGGAGGTTCTAGAGAAATTTGGGTTGGAGGAAAAATTCAAAGAGGGCCCCTTCGGCATATATTTGAAGTTGGAAGAACCGTTGACACTTTACGAGCAGCTTATTCACAATATTTTGAAAAGAGAAATCAATCACCCCAAAGGACAAAGAGAAGATGAGATGTGGTTTGGGTTGGGGAATTCGAAAGCCCGTTTCGGCCAAGAGGAATTTTGTTTATGCAGCGGGTTGAATATGTGACAGCTGCCCGAAGGTTTTCAAAACAACAACGAAGTATCAGAGGATTCAATGCTTAGAAGAATTTTCAGAGGGAAAAGGCCGACTGCAGAGGTATTGTACGCCACTTTGAGGAAAATGACAACCGAACAGAGTGAAGATGCGTTCAAGATGTTGAATATATATACGGTGAGCCAATTCTTTGGCACGGATGACGGACGGACCACAGCCATCCCGGGGTGGCTGTTTACATTAGTTGAAAAGGAAGAATAATTCAAAAAATTTCCATGGGGTTCTTACATATTCAGTTTTACATTTTATTTTCTCAAGAGTGTACTGAAGGGACGGCTGGACCGATTGAGAGGTCAAGCAAAGAAGGAAGACGAGAAGGGGAAGCTGCAAAAAATTAAGAATGCAGTAGAAGAAGAAGAAGACTTAGAAGAAGAACAAGAAGAAGAACAAGAAGACAAGAAGAAAAAGAACAAGAAAAAGAACAAGAAGTTAGTAGAAGTGAAAGGGAAAGGGAAAGGGAAAGGGAAGCTGAAGAGTGTGGAAGAGAAGAGTGGGGAACAGAAGAAAAATAAGAAATCGAAGTATTATACCTACAATTTGTCCAGGTTCCCTCTAGCACTTCAGGTAAGTTTTAAAAAATGAAATATAGCATATTTTCAGCATAGCAAAACTGTTATTGTGTTTCCCGTTTCATACTTTGTTGAATTGTTATTGTGTTTCCTATATTGATATTAGTTAGTTGAAATTGTATAGTTATGGGCCATGGAGAGGATAATTCGTTTTGATGATCAAGTCGGAAAGAGAGTTGGTACGGGGTATCCCCGGTTCACTAGATGGGCATTTGATGAAAAGATTCAAGATATTGAATCATCATTCAATTCAACGGTGGGTACTTAATGACCCTTTCTTTTTAGTTATATAGGGATAATTATTTTCGAAAATTTGGTAATAATTGTTTGTTCCCAATATGCAGATGACTTTACTTGATTGGGAAGTTGAAAAGTATGAAAAGGATACAGATTACTTCAAGTCATTGAACCTGAAACACGTGTGTCAACCACTAACCGTAAAGAAGAGGGAGAAGTTGGCTCTTCCTCCACCTCCAAGTAAAGTGGAAGAAGAGGCTGATGGTGGTGATGACGATGAAGTTGATGATCATCAGACAGGTTACAATGACAGTGATGGAATTGACGCTTCTATTAAGAAGCAGGAGATAGGAGGTTCAGTGAGGAAAAGTAGAAGTACATTTTCAGGTGAATATTCCCCCCATTCGAAGAAGCGTCTATTCTCCGATGGGAATTCTAAGGTATGATTCCATCTACTCTATTTGGTTTTAGACTTTTAGTAAGTTATTGTTGTATGTATTGTAGTATTAATTATTGCATAATTCAGGTGTCTTTCACAATCCCAGAATTATATGCAGAATTACGTGCTGCTATGGTTGACAGCGAGGAACGTATCGTTGCCTTTTGTAAACATGAATTTGCAAGGATTAGAAATCAGATGAAGGTTAGATGCATAAAATTGTTGAAAAATATATTATTATTTATATATAATAGTTTAGTCGTTAATAATATCCACTAATTTATTGATGTTAATGTTTAGAAGGGTGCTGAGCAAGATGATGAGATGAAGGAGGATGTTGGTGTTGATAACGCTGCTAATGAGGAGGATGTTGGTGGTCATAAGGCTACTGTTCAGGAGGATAAGTCTATTAATGAAGAGGATGTTGGTGTTGATGCTGCTGCTAATGAGGAGGATGTTGGTGGTAAGCCTGCTGGTGATAAAGCTGCTGTTCAGGAGGATGCTAGTGATGATGCTGGTGATAAGGCTACTGGTAATAGGGCTACTGAGGAGAATGCTGTTGAGAAGGCTGCTGTTGAGGAGGATGCTGTTGAGAAGGCTGTTGTTGATGCTGTTGAGAAGGCTGCTGTTCAGGAGGATGTTGAAGAAGTGACTAAGAAGCAAGATGTTGAGGAACATGAGGCTATTGTTGAGGCTCTTCTGGCTGTTGGGTCTACTACAATCGAGGGTGATGTGATGGTCGAGGTACATTCTATAGATATAATAGTGGTTTTGTCATTTATATCTATAACTAAGGATGATAGTGTTTATGTTATGTATATGGTCGAGGCCTGGGAACAATTATGTTCGGCCTGGGAACAATTGTCTTAGGGTTTAGGGAACAATTCCCTTAGACCTGGGAACAATTCCCTTAGGCCAATTCCCTTAGACCTGGGAACAATTCCCTTAGGCCTGGGAACAATTCCCTTACGCCTGGGAACAATTCTATAATAGTGTTTTTGTCATGCATATGAGTATAGCAATGGTTTGTAGTTTACTACATATTTAATTGGCTTGTAGGACTCGAGGGAAAAATCTATCCTTGACTTGGAACAATATCCATCCCCAGCCGTGTGTTTTATTGGCGAGAACTTCCCAGTAGTGTGGTAGCACTTACTGGGGCGGACCCTAATATTGAATATAGAGACCTTGGCAAACAGAGGGCTCGAAAGCGGTCAAGGTATCTCGATGACCCGTACACAGATCCGATGCCCAAGAAGACAAAGAAATCAAAGGCAAACGAGGAAGATATAGACTTAGTTGAGTTCACGTCTTTCCTGAAGAACAACGACCAAGTTAGGTAATATTCCATTCCTGTGATCTCTTATATTGGCATGACTTCAATGTATTCATTGGAAAATATTTGTATTAATGTTATGTATTCATTTTTTAATAGTATTTATACGGGTCAAATCATTCCCATGACGCGTCAAAATTTTCAAGACTTGGTCAACGTCGAAACGTGGATATTAGATTTGGTAACATAATTTAACTATCTATTTCTTCCTGGTTATTAAGCCTTTATGTAACTTATTTCGTAACGTACATCACTGCATATACACAGCACATTCATAGTTACTTTGATATCCTATGGAGGAGGCGATCGAGCAGTGAGCTGAGCTATGTGCAAAATATTGGATTTGTGAACATATCTTTCTTCGTAAGTATCACCCTAGTTATATGATACGGTATTTGAAAATGTGTTTATGCATGTTTCTGAAAAATTGTTAATGAATGTATTTTTTGATGACAGACTAGCATAAGCAAGATGTGGGCAGATGAAATGAAACTACTGGACACGCAAAGGGATATAGCCCAATTTGAGAAGGAAGACCAGGAAAGAAGTCAGCCAATAGAAAGTAATTCTCCTCCTTCTCCTCAAGGGAAAAAAGATCGGAAAAAAAGGGTCAAGAAGACTAGTGATCCGACTCCAAAAGCTGTCAATGTCTGGGAAGATTACCCAGAATTCATTCCTTTAAATTACTAGCCAAGTTCAGACATCCTGAGACATGTTACAGGGCATCAACTTCTATACCCTCAACCTTGGTGGCAGTTGGATTCAGTAAGTTGTTGGAAATTACGTTGCGTTGTCATTATCTAATTCCTTAAATAATCTGTATCTATTGTATATATAGGTGCTCGTTCCGTGCCACGTTCACGGCCATTGGATGTTATGCCATGTACTTCTAAAGAAAGGAAAAGTAATGGTATATGACTCATTGAATGAACGGAGGAGCGGACTTAGTCCTCGGATGAAGGAAATTCGTGGCCTGCTTTACCTGTTGCCATCTACGTTGAAGCATGCCGGTTACTACCAACAAATCAAGATGGATCCTCGTAGCACCCCATTCATAGCTGAAAGCATGCACAGTGATCTCATTCCACAACAAGATGATGGGTATGTTTGACATATTTATGTACTTTTTATGGACTTTATTTACTTTCCTAAAGATACTAATGTCATTATCTAATTCCTTAAATAATCTGTATCTATTGTATATACAGGTGCTTGTTCTGTGCCACGTTCACGGCCATTGGATGTTATGCCATGTACTTCTAAAGGAAGGAAAAGTAATGGTATATGACTCATTGAATGAATGGAGGAGCGGACTTAGTCCTTGGATGAAGGAAATTCGTGGCCTGCTTTACCTGTTGCCATCTACGTTGAAGCATGCCGGTTACTACCAACAAATCAAGATGGATCCTCGTAGCACCCCATTCACAGCTGAAAGCATGCACAGTGATCTCATTCCACAACAAGATGATGGGTATGTTTGACATATTTATGTACTTTTTATGGACTTTATTTACTTTCCTAAAGATACTAATGTTTGACATATCCCATCATTTAACAGAAACAGTTGTGGTGCCTTTTTACTGAAGTATGCGGAGTTGATTATGGCTGGAGTACCAACTCCATGGAAATCAATTTTTGGACAAAAGAATATCAAAAATATTCGAAAGGCCATTGCAATTGAGATTTACACGAATGGTTAACTCCGTAACTCCCCATAGACTTGTACAACTTGGGAATCATGTACAGCTTCAGAATCAATCATTTACACTGTCTGAGAATGTTTTGTGCACTTGTGTATTTTTGGGAATGTTTATGATGTATTTTTTTGGTTTGGAAAAAATCTGTTAGGCCTGGGAACAACTGTTGTAGTCCTAGAACGAATGTTCCCAGGCTTACGATACTTGTAGTTACCAACAATGGTCCCAGTCACCATCGTTGTTACTTGATGTATTTATCCAATAGACTTGTACAGCCTGGGAATCATGTACAACTTCAGAATCATTTATTTAGTCTGTGTGTATTTTTGGGAATGTTGTATTTTTTTGGTTTGGGAAAAATCTGTTAGGCCTGGGAACAACTCTTTTAGTTCTAGGACGAATGTTCCCAAGCTTACGATACTTGTAGTCACCAACAATGGTCCCAGTCACCATCGTTGTTACTTGATGTATTTATCCAATAGACTTGTACAGCTTGGGGATCATGTACAGCTTCAGAATCATTTATTTAGTCTGTGTGTATTTTTGGGAATGTTGTATTTTTTTGGTTTGGGAAAAATCTGTTATGCCTGGGAACAACTCTTGTAGTCCTAGGACGAATGTTCCCAGGCTTACGATACTTGTAGTCACCAACAATGGTCTCAGTCACCATCATTGTTACTTGATGTATTTATCCAATAACTGTTCCCAAGCTAAGGACTCAAGGACATAGAGAGTTGATCTCAAAGCTAAGGACTCCAGGCCTGGGAGAGTTGTTCCTAGGCCTAGGATAGTTGCTATCAAGGCTAAGGACTTAAGGACGTGTTCCTAGGCCTAGGAAACTTGCTCCTTGTTCCCAGGCCAACGAGAGTTGTTCTCATGGCCAAGGACTCAAGGACATGGAGAGTTGATCTCAAAGCGAAGACTCCAGACCTAGGAGAATTGATCCCAGGCCTAGGAGAGTTGTTCTCAGGCCTAGGATAGTTGCTATCAAGGTTAAGAACAAAAGGACGTGTTCCCAAGCCTAGGAGAATTGTTCCCAGGCCAACTTGCTCCTTGTTCCCAAGCCTAGGAGACTGGTTCCAAGGCCCGTAATAAATTGGTGGCTTTTCATTTTAAACAGCTTTACACCGGTTCATTTCATTTTAAATGTAAAGGTTACATTGGTTAGTGTACCCGCCGTTCATTTAAGGTACAATGGTTGTTCATTGGTTGCAATGGTTCATTCTTCAATGTAATCAGGTGACTATATAAACACCCAATCTCAGTTTTTCCTCAAAAAATTATTCAATCTTCCTCGGTTGTTATTTGTTTCATCACTTCATTTTTATACAGAATGGCAGGAAACGGTAGGGGCAGTGACAGTGACAGTGACAGGATGAATGCCGTTTTAGAAGTAATGCGTCAACGGGTTGCAATGGCGGAGGAGACCGTCATCAACGAGCGTGAAAACTATAAACAGCTACGTGATGATTATACTGTTTTGATGGGGAGATTTTAGAATCTGGAGGCTGAAATCATCTACTCCAAAGTTGAGATTGAAGCAAAGGACAACGAAATCAGTGGACTCTACCAACTTGTTGAACATTTGTAGAAGAGGTTGATGGACTTCAACGTTCCACCATCACCCTGAACAAAAACAAATTTCAATATTTATGTTCTGTTTTTTTTTTTTTTTTTTTTTTTTCACATGCTGTAATGGTTTTGTTTAACAAGTTTATGGAAGTACTTTGTCTGATTTAAATACGCGCTTCACAGCCATGTCAAAGACTGTCATTACATTCATTCATTCATTAGTCTAGACTAAATAGACCTACCAGCAGAACAAAACAAAATAATAACCCAAACAAACATAAAAAACAGACCTTTCAAACGATCTTGCCCACTATAACTCCCAAAATAAAACACGAGTACAAATATAAACAACATGACACCAGTACTTTCACTCTTCTCAGATACTTTCTCTGTAACATTGACAGAAGATTCTGGCCAAGAAAAGAATGGCTTGAATGTACAGAACGTCTACTTATCGCTTGATATGCCTCATTGGTTGAGTTAAACTTCTTGTAAGATGCTCCTGGAAAACCAACTACTTGTTCGTGACATTCAGGCCACGAACTGAACACACCGGTTTTCCTTCCTTTGAAAACCACATAAACAGAATTCTTCCCCATTGGTGTTCGAAAAAAAGGTTTTGTGATGGGAGAAGGAGATATTAGTTCTGAGAAGAAGATGAAGGAAGAAGGATGATGGGAGAAGGATATGTCAGTTCTGTGAAGAAGTTGAAGGAAGAAGGACGATGGGAGACGATGAAGTTTTATATATATACTCACATCAGTAATAAGAGGATTTTTACGTGTTTGACTAAGGAAGATGAAGGTTTACTTTTACTTTTAGTGGGATACAGGCTGTAATGAGAAGAAGAAGATATAGTGGGATCCATCTGTAACCCACTGCCAATAGATGACGTGTCGAGTAAATTTGCATGGTTCTCTGAGCCTGGGAAAGAGTTTACAAGCCTAGGAACAAATTATGTTGGGCCTAGGAACGGTTCCTAGGCCTTAAAGTTTTCGTCCATATAGGAAATTTTGAGGGCTCAGCAATAATCTAAACGATCGGCATGGTCCAACAATAAAGGGGTATCAATGGAAATATGGACGTGAAGTTTTGAGATGATCGAACGGTCGAACAAGTACGTCCCTACCCATTACACACCTTTAGTAAACAACCCTTTCAAATATAAACCCCTAAATGCCTAAGAGTTCTTTCAAAAAATTGTGAGTTGATCTCGTTGCTTGAATCGATCTCCCTTGTTACATTTACACTTCCTAAATCGATTCTGATGGGTGCACACCGATTCAAAAAAACATCCTATGCAATCGGATAAAAAAAAGAAATTTTGTAAGAAATTATATTTAAATCAAAATTAAATACATCATGGGCCTAGGAACAGTTCCTAGTCTTAAAGTATCGGTTCCTAGGCCTTTATGTTCCTGGGCTTAGTTCCTTCTTTTTAGCACCAATACCGATGACGTATGATGATGTGGCAGTGACACACAACTGAGCCTGGGAAAGAGTTTACAGGCCTAAGAATAAATTATGTTGGGCCTAGGAACAGTTCCTAGGCCTTAAAGTTTTCGTCCGTATAGGAAATTTTGAGGGCCCCGCAATAATCTAAACGATCGGCATGGTCCAACGATGAAGGGGTATTAATGGAAATATGGACGTGAAGTTTCGAGATGATCGAATGGTCGAACAAGTACGTCCCTACCCATTACACACCTTTAGTAAACAACCCTTTCAAATATAAACCCCTAAATGCCTAAGAGTTCTTTCAAAAAATTGTGAGTTGATTTCGTTTCTTGAATCGATCTCCCTTGTTATATTTACACTTCCTAAATCGATTATGATGGGTGCACACCGATTCAAAAAAACATCCTATGCAATCGGATAAAAAAAAGAAATTTTGTAAGAAATTATATTTAAATCAAAATTAAATACATCATGGGCCTAGGAACAGTTCCTAGTCTTAAAGTATCGGTTCCTAGGCCTTTATGTTCCTGGGCTTAGTTCCTTCTTTTTAGCACCAATACCGATGACGAATGATGATGTGGCAGTGACACACAACTGAGCCTGGGAAAGAGTTTACAGGCCTAAGAATAAATTATGTTGGGCCTAGGAACAGTTCCTAGGCCTTAAAGTTTTCGTCCGTATAGGAAATTTTGAGGGCCCCGCAATAATCTGAACGATCGGCATGGTCCAACGATGAAGGGGTATTAATGGAAATATGGACGTGAAGTTTCGAGATGATCGAATGGTCGAACAAGTACGTCCCTACCCATTACACACCTTTAGTAAACAACCCTTTCAAATATAAACCCCTAAATGCCTAAGAGTTCTTTCAAAAAATTGTGAGTTGATCTCGTTGTTTGAATCGATCTCCCTTGTTACATTTACACTTCCTAAATCGATTCTGACGGGTGCACACCAATTCAAAAAAATATCCTATGCAATCGGATAAAAAAAAGAAATTTTTAAAAAATTATATTTAAATCAAAATTAAATACACCATGGGCCTAGGAGTTATTCCTAGGCCTTACAGTTCCTAGGCTTAGTTCCTTCTTATTAGCACCAATAACGATGTACAATGATGACGTGGCAACGACAGACAATTGAGCTTGAGAAAGAATTTACAGGCCTAGGAACAAATTAGTTTGGGCCTAGGAACCGTTCCCAGGCCTAAAACATTACTCACGGGCTTAACTGATCTTCTGTTTTCAAGATCAATAACAGCAGCCCAAGCCAATAAAAACAGCAATATTAGCAGCCAATAACTGTTTTGGTTCAGCACCCACCCAAGACACTTACACTGTAGGCCCAACGGCAATCTCTTCGTTCGTGTTAGTCAAGGTAGGTTCAAGTGGCTTATCCGGGCACTTCAGTCTGTTGTGACCTTCTTTCTTACATATGCCACATGATCGGGGTTTTTTGGCTGGTTTGCTTGTGCTAGATGATGGTTCTGGACAAGCTGATTTATTGTGTCCTTTTTTTCCACAATTTGAACAAGATTGTAACTTTCTGTTCTCCCCGGCGGACGGTATCCTCAACTTCTTTGGTCTTCCTGGCAACTTTTTTCTCTTCCATGGCAATATAATACGGTTCCGGATTACATCAGGAATGTCCCAAGATTCAGGATCCGGAACAGGGTTCACAGCCATTTCATAAGCATGTTTAAGATATCCTGTTGTGTAACGGTCAGAAGTCATTAAGTTGATTGACGTACCTTTGAACCTAGGCCATAACACACCAACAAACACAATTTAAGGCTTGTAAAATAAACCATAACAGATAAATGTACATACTTAAAAGACCAGGGAGCATACCTAGCAACTGCCATTGCATGAGAACACAGTAACTCATCTAAATCCCATTGACAGCATGAGCAAGTACTGTTTTCAAGGTTGATGATTCTAGGAATCCATTTGTCGTCTACCTTAAATGTTTTGTGGTGAATGGGGTGAATCTCAGACTTATTCGCTGTATCTGTCAAAACTTTGATGTGTTCGTCTGCAAACGTTGTCAAGTATGTAGACATTTCACGTGCATTTGTTCGACGATCGTAGAACCACCTTTGCAACAAATCTCTGATACATTCCGCCATTATTGTGATAGGCAATTTTCGAACCGAAACTAGACAAGAATTCATTGACTCGGCAATGTTGGTGGTCATAAAAGAGGTCCTTTTTCTAGGGCTATGTACACGTGAAAACTTCTCTACCCCAACGGCTAGGAGCTCATTGTAAACCTTAGGACAGGTTTCTTTCACCTCACCCATGAAACGGTCAAAGTCCTCGATACGGTATGCATACGCATCACAGTAGTAAAGCCACATCACATCATCCCTCTGCTTGCAAAATCTTTTAAGATGTTGTGCCAAGTGGTACACACAAATCCCATGTGCTGCATCTGGGAATATGGCTTCCATTGCATTGAATATACCATTGTGCCAATCCGATACTAACATGACACGGTCCGGATTTTGGATCTCTTTACGGAGTTTCTTCAAAAACCAAGTCCAAGACTTTGTGTATTTAGAGTTTGCAAACCCAAATGTCAAAGGGTATATCATCCCGTTTCCGTCTTTGCACACCGCAACTAACAAAAAACCCCTAGTCCTAGCCTTCAAGTGGGTAGCATCGATGCAGATAACCAGTCTAATAACAGAAATGAACCCCTCTATAGAGGCTCCAATTGCCATGAATGCATATTTCAACCGGTTTCTGGAGTCGGTCTTGATCTTTGTCATAGTCCCGGGGTTCGCTTGTTCCAAAACATAAAAATAAGACGACAACCTCTGAAAGGATTCCCACGGATCACCGAATACCTGACTCAAAGCGTGCTCCTTCGACCTATAGGCTTTGTTGTACGAAAGGTGTATGTCATGCTGCTCCATCATCTCAAAAACTATATCTTTAGGACGGATTATGCGCCCGGGATCACGATATTTACTTGCATACAAATCCCCTATCACGACAGCACTTACACGTTTGAATTCAACATTGTAGTTGTCATTTCTGTCACATGTGTGCTCATTAACAAACGCTTTCACATGCCAATAAGTCCCCTTATTCGACTTCCATGCCCGAAGAACCCATCCACAACTTCTCTGACTACATTGCGCAGTGAATCGTGTATTGGAAGATCGTGAAATCTTGTGCTCAAACCTCTCTCCAAATGCATACAACCCTACATCGCTCTTCAATGTGGGCTTGTCCTTGAACATCTGTCCTTTGTATAATGGACCTTGGTCCCCTGGATTTTCAAACACATCCACTGATCAAACGGCTGGTATTGAGTACATATCTGAACCTGATACTGTCCACCGTGTGTACAAGGACAGTGAAGAACTATTGGGTGTTCCACTCACCCCTTGTTCTTCTGTTAGAAAAACTGTTGCCGCTATCCCACCATCATCATCATCATCATCATCATCATCATCACCACCACTCTCATCTTCTGTATCACTGGTTTTAGAACTATCAGACCTTCTAGAACTATCTATGCTTTCAGAACTATCCACAACTACATGCTTGGTAGTAGATGCCGGCGTCGCTTGTTCATTTCCTGTTGACGTAAATCCGGGTGAAGCAACCAGATTATTGCTGCCACTAACTGATTTATAGTTAGGAGTACCCCCCGGAGACCGTGGAATATCGGTGGGTTTAACAGGAGAGACCGTACATTCTTATTGGATTGGATTTGGTGGAGGTCAAAATTCATGTTTGTTGACAAATTCAACATCAATTGTGGCCCAACCTTTTTCCTTATGCATAATCACAAACTCTATATCGTCGTCACTCATAACAGTCAATGTAACTTTATCAACCCCCGTTTCCACATGCGAAGTTAGCTTCAACTGAATTTGGTCTCTACTAACCCCTGACCGCTGGTATATCGTTTCCACCAATTCATCATACGCTCCCTTCTCTTTTTTAGTTAGACGTATTGAAAACGAAATTGGACCGGTCAATGCGTTACCCTTCCAATGCTCACTGCACTGAACTAACACCCAAGACATGGTATCCTTAGACCCTGAAAAAAAAAAAAAATTCAATCAATAACAGTATAACAATTACTGTCATTCAATTCAGGTCAGTGCCTAGGAACAATTCATTTAGGCCTAGGAACAGTTCCCAGGCCTACAACATTCCTCTCAGGCTTAGCTTATCTTATGTTTCCAATTTCCACAATCAATAACAGCAGCCAATAACAAAAGCAAAAGGGATAAATCAATAGCAGGGGCCTGTTTTGGTTCAACCAACCAACACAAACAAATATACATACACCATCAACAACCAACACCGATCAACACAAACAAATATACATACACCATCAACCAACAACAATAGCAAAACCTCTTTTGGTTCAGCAGCGATCAACACAAATAAATATACATACACCATCAACCCTCACAAAATCACATACAAATTCCCTAAACTTTTTCACCACCAAACCATACAACACAATAAATGTTAAAACAAACCATACAACACTATTCACAATAGTGCATTTCTTCTAGTTATTCATGTGATAGTGAGGACGATGTGTGCACCCAACAAAACTAAATACCTTAACTACAACAATACTGCCCCTCTTAAGAGCTTGATGTGGCATTTCATCAAACACCTTAACTAAACCCAAAAATACTGCATACACAAACCCCAATTCATGGGCAACAAATCCAAAACCATCAATCCCTTATTCTATCAAAAACGTCTCAAACCTAAACAACAATAAAAGACCGACAGATTCAATGACATTGGAAACTTAAGTGTGATTACAGGACTTACATTGACTGTGTATTCTTGACAATGAAGCTCGATTGAAAGAGGTGGCGGTACTCTCAAGATTTCGGTCACCGTCGCCGTCGAGATTACGGTCGGTAGCAAGATTCCAGCGGAGAGGACCCAACTTCGATGGAATGGATTCCAGTCGAAAGGAGAACAATGGGATTTGAAATGGGAAGAATGACTGACCCAACTTCGATGGAGTCGATTCTAGTCGACAGGAGAACGATGGAGAAGACAACCGAATTTCTGAACATTTTGGTTTTCTTCAGTCAACCGAAGGAGAAGAAGAGAAGGGCAGTTTCGTCCTTACACAATGTAAGAGGGTAATTTAGTCATTTTGCACGGTTTAATTGTTGAGGGCATTATTGTCTTATAAAGGCTATTTCCTAGAAAGTTAATTTCAAGAAAGGCTAGATATGCACCTTTTTTCTCAATGGGCTATTTTCTAAAAATGAATGTTGGGATGGGCTATATTTACAAGGACCCCTATTTTTTTCAACCCAACCAAAATTCTGGAAATAACCATTTAATTTGATTTTAACTTTACACAATTTACATGTACATATAACATGTTTAGATTTAAACTCCAGCAAAGAAACGAGATGATTAGCAAAATATGTTAAAAAAACAAATTGAAATTGATAGGAGATATATATATAGAGAGAGATTCAAATTACCCAGTTTTTATTGACCATGATATCGATTAATCCAAGAGTGGTGGGTTTCATTTCTTGGAAACCATATATTCAGTCAATTATATGGAAAAATTCTGATTTGATTCTGTTTCAATATTTTTGCCAACTACAACATTATTCTAGTTTAAAATTTGAAATTGATTTTTTTTTTTCTTGGTTTAAACCATCCGGTCTCCGGGTGGGGCGGATCCACCATACGGTGCAATCAGCCCAGACCACATCCCGACTAATTCGGACTCGCACCGGGTGGGCCCACTAAGGGGTAAAGTGCTCCCAATATGTGTAGCTCCGTTCACAAGGGGAGTTGAACCCACGACCTTGCTTAAGGGATGAGAGTGTCGAACCACTCACACCAACACATGAGAAATGCTACATTGCCCAAATTTGGTGTCCAAATCTGGTGCCCAAATGATGTGGCAACACTCTGGGTCATTCATTTAATTCATGCAAATCTAATACAACTTAAATGAATGGCCCAGAGTGTTGCCATATCATTTGGGCACCAGATTTGGACAACGTAGCATTATTGTTTAGTTTATTCAGCCTTCCATAATTAGAACATATTCACTTCTTCTTTTTTAAACTATTACAATTAATTCAGAATTTGGAGAGGTCGAACCCACAGCTCAACACCGAATGACA
Source organism: Acer saccharum (assembly GCA_030490815.1). NCBI lineage: Eukaryota > Viridiplantae > Streptophyta > Magnoliopsida > Sapindales > Sapindaceae > Acer > Acer saccharum. Next base: position 16,407,937 of record CM059869.1, read on the forward strand.
TATCACTGAGTACTTTTATCTGAGTACAAATGAATTGAAAATATGAAGCAAGTGGAATATCAATAAATTTAACGAGTTTTTATCACTACTCTATGAAAATTAAAGCTCTAACCATAATTTAATTATTTAATATATAAGAATTAAGGCAATTAATTTGTGAGAATCATTGGTTGATTCTTGATTATTGTATGTGGTCGAACTACGTGGTACGTTAATCGGGTCGGGTTTTATCGGGCCCAAAGCAACTCGCTTGAACCGTTGGATGGACAGAGTCGTCTCCTCTATTGAACCTGCAAAAATGTTCTCGTCGACCTTGGTCGAGTGTTCTGTTGAACTTGCAAATGAACTTAGAACAGAAACAATGCAAAAATAATAAACGCAGATAGAATGAAGAAAGTGGGTTTGAATGGATTAGTCTTAGGTGTGCTTGGGCTGAGCAATGTTTCCGATAATCGTAATGATGATTCCGGTCAAGTTTCAGTTGCTGGAATGCTTATGAGCATAATTTCAATACGTTGTTTGTAAGCTTTTGTTTAGAGAGATTTCAGAGAGTTCTCTGTGAGAGAGCTGCTCTATTTATAGTGTTTGATGTAGCTGCAACGGTTCCTTGATCGTAGCTTGATCATGGGCGGGATACTTGGAGAGATCCCCTTAACTGGTGATCCACCTGTCAGTTACAGACTATTTGACTTGGTCTTTGGAAGACCAAGTGAAGATTTGCTGATATTCGTGTTTGGGTTGATCCACTTAATGGGCCTGGGTAGGATCTTCTTATTACAAGATACATGCTTTATCATATTGGGCCTATTGGCCATTTTTGGCTACCACAATTATCAGCCCATACAATGTCATTAGTATCATTGTCGACTTATATCGAAGACATCAATGAAGAGTCAATCTAGTTCAATCTTGTCACACCATCTAAAATTATGTATTTTCATCAAACATAATCATAGTGTGTTTTCTATTTACTCTTGGTGCCAATTTGGTAGTCCTTTTGAAAAGTTAAAATCAACTTATTTTATAATTTTGACAAAAAATTTTGTTTGGTAAAACTTCTAAAAATGAGTAATTGATAATTTGACAAGTTTGACCGTGATTTTGAAAAGCAGGTGGAGGGTTACTTTTTGAAAGTAATTATAGAATAATCTATTTCAGCATTTAATGGATATTTTAAAATTTCATTATTATCCTTATGAAATTAAGATAAAATCAGTTATATACCTTAATTCATTTTAAAAATAAATATTCTATTTAAATATTGATTTGATATAAAAATCTTTTAAAAATATTTCTATTGTTCTTATGGAAAAAAATTTCTAATTTAAATATTATACTTAAATATTGATTTAATATATATAATTAATTTTAAAAAAATGAAATAAGATTATAAAATCTTATCTATTTTAATCATCATAACTAATCACAGTACTTCTATAATAAATTACCAGACATGTATATAATTTTTTTCATAAAAGAGTAACTAGGATTTATACATCTAATAGTTGACAATCCATAAAGAGAAGATTCTTTTCCATTTTCAAAAGAATAATGTACAATATTACACAAAAAAGTAATGTTATGAGAAAAGGGATAACTTCTTTTAACACAACTAACAGTGATTATAAAAAACGTTACAGCAATACCAAACTGACCCTTAGATTCATGACTTTTGAGTGACCAAAAAGAGCAACTAGGATTTATACATCTAATAGTTGACAATCCATAAAAGAGAATTCTTTTCCATTTTCAGAAGGATAATGTACAATATTCCTCAAAAAAAAAAAAAGGTAATGTATAAAAAAGGGATAACTTCTTTCAAAGAGAAAAAAAATGGGATTACAGCATTTGCACAGTTACAATCTCATAACAATTTTTTATAGAATTTTTAACAAACAATATGCTCTGACAAAGAATGGCCACTTAGCAAGCAAGGTTTGCCAAAACCAAACAAAATCTTATGCTAATAGACAAAGCTGTACCCAAGGTGCTACAATAAAAATTTGCACCCCTGTAAGAATAAAAGTATAATCCATATACAGAAAAGCTGCTAAGCTAACTTACAGTCATGTATCTATATAATCTGGAGATTGGATGGTCCTCGTAAGCTCCTTCAAATTAGCCAATATGTGTCTTGGTCCTAAACTCTTAACACCAATGAAATTCAATAGCTGTTCTATATCCTGCATTCATAGGAAGATTTATTAAGGTTGTGCTGAGAAGCAAGATGCATCTTGTATATAAATATTCCCCACATAAACTTTTCACAAAAAGACAAACCGTCATGAATTATGAAACAGAAACAAATTTAAGGATGGTAATTAAACATATGAATATACAAAATAATATTCATCAAAAGAACAAGGCAAAATGAAACGCCGCGGAAGGGTATGTGCCACCGGTGCTTCTCCCTCCCCAAACCATAAGAGGGAGGAAGCAAACAGTGTTTTGATGACCAAGAACTGACCTCCAAATCAAGACATTGCAAAGAAAAGAAAATAACAAAAACCCATATAAATTGCAAGTTTAGAAAATAGGATATAGCGACTATACAGGTACTACTGTATAGTTACAAGGGTAGTTATGAGAGAGAATTATTTTCTTTTCTTTTTTTCATTTTTTTTTCAAATCTTTGATTTTTGTAAACCCTTCTAATGACTAAAAACAAACCCTGTAAATTGTAGCTGAACCCTAGAAAATAATGTAGACATCTATGCAGAAGAATTCTAAAAAACTAAGGCCTTGAACCTCTAAAGCAAATTGGTAAACTTAGTTTTCAGAGGTTGCCCAATTGCACAATTGAAACTGAGTTAGGAAGGAAGTTCAATATAAGCATATGACAAATTCTATAAAACTAGCTTATCTCTGCAGCAATTGAAACTGAGTAAGGTTGCCATTTTTGTTTTACCCTTAATATGTTCCTGCTAGGGAAGCCTAAGATCAAATCATAACATTCAAAAATCCAAAATGAGTAAAGATTAGTAGATTACTTTTCAAGTAGAGTTTCATGCACGGCAATGATCTAAATATAACAAAGAAAAATACTTTATTTTCCTATCAGAATAAGAAAAAATACCTTATTTAACAAGAATAAAGCATAAGCCGCTCTTGTAGTGTCTTGACCTTCTAAAAACAGAGGAAATTCTACAGGCTTTGTATTTGTGGAAAGTGCTGTATTTGATGACAAATCAGATGATGTAGGCTCTATTGACGATGCATAATCATTAATATATGAATGGGAACCACACAAGCGCAAAGGGTAGCGCAGAGGAACTTCTAAATAGGAAGCTATTAGTGAAACAGACTGCAATCAAAACCAAAATAGTTAGGTACAATCCAATCAACTGACACAACAATCCAAGCAATAGAAGAGCTGCTGATAAATTGCACTTACTATCAAGAACACAATAAGTTATAGTATATTAATTTTAACATGAATGAATGAAAATGGAACTGAAGATGCACCAATGTCTGATGCATTGATGGATCCTCGATCCCCACCAAAGACAACAATATATTACACTTGATAACTTTATGTTGAGAAAAGAGAAAGAACACACATGTGCAATATATCCCAAGGCAGTTGCAGACCTCTGAACCTCCTTCTTATCAGTAAAGAGACTCATCTTCGTAAAAGGAAGGATAGTCAAATGCAATCCTAAAATGGTGAAGGATCCTGGATTAACGGGTTTAGATGCATCAGGATTTCCTGGTAAAATCAAGTATAATAAGTTAATAAGAAATTATCAAACTATTTACCAATTAAAACATGGTAAAGGCAACAGAAATCATGAGAAGCTACTGATTGTATATGGCAACATGCAGGCCTTAAGACAAATTTAAGAGTTTCTTAAAATAAACTCAAAACAGAAATGCATATCTTTTTCTCTGAAGGAGAGAGAAATCTTAGGATGAGATCCCAGCCCACAAAATTCCTTCATTACTAATCCAGAAAATAACATGTATATCTATTAACATTGGGAAGCTCTAAAATGTCCTAAAGAATTTAAAATATGAATAAAAAAGTTTTGTTAAAAAGAAAAAAATAATAATTCTAAAACTCGGTTAGCAAGGAAAAATAATAATACAAGACAGCTAACTAATTTATTTGGATTAGTATGGACCACATACATAAAAATAAAAAATCAAGAGTATCAAAAAGAGGGAATAGATTCAGAAATTATTAGACCTGGCAATGGGTCCTGTTATAGCGAATTCGTGTCGTGTCATGTTAAAATTTGTCCCACCCATACAAGACCCGTTAGCTTAACGTGTCCAAGTATAAAAACCAAAAATCATTTGTTAATTTAAAAGGTAACCCGACCCAAACTGCTTATTGACAATCAAACTATTACAAAATCATCAAAATAATATAAAATTAACACTTAAGACTTAACAATTGTATTATATTGTAAATATATGAAAAATTGGCAAAGCCAAAGACAAAATTATCATCTTACAAGTATCATTATTTGGTTATATAAAATAAAATAAAATAAAAATCCTTATTTGGTAATTTAGAACACAATTATCTAACAAAATTAATTTATTAAAAGGTTGAAAATAAATCTTTATATTAATTTGTTATAACGAATTAACGGTTTTCAAGAGTGTCGAAACTGACCCATTATATTACGGGTTTTAATGGGTTGGCCCATTAACAACCCACTCTGATAAAGCTAGAGCGATCAACTTTTTTTTTGCATGAGTTTGGATCTTGCTAATGGGTCGTGATCTAGAAATAATTGCTATGATTTAATTTTCTGGTTTCTAACACTTCTACAGTTGGTATGTTCATTTAATCATATGCACCCACTAACAAATGACCTTGATCTACAGTTCATTTAATCATATGCACTAGCAAATAACCTGATCTACAGTTCATTTAATCATATGCACTAGCAAATAACCTGATCTACTACCGCTTGGAAAAGACTCAAGTTCTTGCTCTTGTTTTGGTCCAACCAAGATCTTTACAGGGTAGAGCAATGACACTTGTGAAATCATAAATTGCTGCCTCACACGTAACATCCTCTGCAAGTTTTGGAGTTGAAGATAACCCCTTTCTCCAGCAAGTAACCTATTTGATTCCTGTAATAAGAACGTGGTCAAACTGTCAATAGCGCTAACAGTGTGCACTTTACCTTAACTATTATTTATGGGACATTAGGGCAATTCTCCCAGACTTCATCACCTTTATAGGAAGACTATGTTGTAGCCTTAGCATGAATAAGAAAACAAACTATAGAAGGCAAACAACCACGAATGTAAAAGACTGCACCAAAGATATAACATATTTTCTACACTGAACTACTGAAGCAGGCAAGCATAGACGAATATCATAGTGGATAGTGCCCAACTTGCCATTATAAAACTGTGGGTCATCACTTGAAAGTTGAAACATGAAATTTATCAGAAAATTTTCATGTTAATCTCCAACATTCAAAGAGAAACCTCTAAGGATTCAAACCCTACCACCAGCAAGGTTTTCAAATTGGCTATGCTGCCTGCCTTATAGCCGAAATGAGTACAATTCCATGATATCATCTTCCATTCTCAGTTAACAAACTTTCCTTAGTTTACTTCAATGTATAAAGTATTACTCAAATGGATGATCCAACACAAGAACCCGGTCCAAATTACTCTACAGTTGTAATAAACTGAAAATAACATGTATAATAAAGTTCTTGCTATCTCTAGGCATCTAACCAAATGATCAATCAAGATTACCTGCAATCGCTTCCTAGCTACTGAAAGAGCCGTCCCAGAAACTAATAGAGACCTAACTTCCATACTAAGCCTCTCCTCTTGCATTCTAGCATCCTCCGCTGCAACCTTAGAACGAGTGGACATTCTCTCCATCACCGATCTTCTAGCCTCCAGTTTCTCTCGCATCTCTTCAAGCTCATTTGATCTGTTCAATGACTCAGCTTTGACCTGCCCACCACGTTGCCGCCCGCTAATCCGTAGCGGGCTAATCAATTAAGGCTCAAGAATATCCAATTAATAAAATACAACGACAATTGACATAGCACACAACGCATATCATGCAATTATCAACTTTCACATATCATGCAATTATCAATTGCTGCCTTGTAAAATCAAGGCAATTACACCAATTAATCACAAAAAAACACACATTATGAAACTTGATAAAACCCCTACCTGAATGAGAGACTGGAGCTTTTCTTCAAGAATTTGTTTCTTCTCCTTAGCTTCTCTGAGTGCAGAAGAGAGACTCCACAATCGGGCGACTTCTTGCTCAAAATCCTCCCATTCGATGACTTGCAGCTTCTCTTGAGCGATCACTTTCTTGGTAGAAGAAGAAGAAGAAGAGAGAGTGGATGATGCGGAGTCTCGCTGTTCCATTTTTGAAGAATCGAAGATCGTGATGAGCGTGGGTTCAAGAATAGATCATGGGTCGACCTCATCGTCCGGACCTGAAATCACCGCGGAGTAGGGTTTTGGGTCATGGGGTGGTGAGTGCTGACTGTTTGGTATGGTTTCTAATTTTCTCGAGAAAATATGGGAATTTTGGGTTCCCGAAGAAAATAAGATGAATAGTGGAAGCTTTGTTGGCATTCATAGGTAAAAACGTCAATATAATTCCTATAGAACAAATTACACTATAATCCCTTGAATTTTTCCATTTTACATCATTCCTCACCTGCCTTTGTAGATTTCCTCCTCAATTTTTTTTTATTTTTTTTTATTTTTTTTTATTATTTTTTTTTTTTTATCAATTTTCTTTTTTCTCTAATTTGTGTTTTCTTTTACAGGGATCTTCATCATCCATCTTTGAGACGGACGATAAAGATCAAAAGTTGTTTTCCATTTTTTTTTTATACTTTTAATTTTGAAATTATTTTAAGTTTTGACTTGTCATTTGCCAACTCCTTTAATGGACATCATACCAATTTCCATGGAGGAGCTAGGAGAGTTCGGTTTGATCTCCATTGAAGAAGATTACTTATCTGTATTGAAATAGAACTCAATCTCCCTTAATAAAAATGTGATCTCCAAAAATTTTATCTCCATTAAGGTAGATCTCCCCAAAAAGAATAATTATTTTTTTCTTTGGGTTTTTAAGGAAAGTTTATTTAAAATTTCAAAAATATAATTATATTTATTAATTTTAGAAGTTGTAGTCGTTGTTACTAAATGATGGTTTTCAACCATGTGACCGTCATGATAGTTTTATTATAGTAAATATTTGACCATTATTCAAATTAATGGTATATGTGCAACGGTCAGATTTCTAATTATAAATCGTGCATTTTGTAAACATTTTGTTTGAATTTTGAAGCCTCTTAAAAGTCTACCATGAGGAATGTGAATATACTCTAGCTGTCCTAAAATATTGTATAGAGAGTGCACCCTTACTCCCTCAATCCATGTTTGACACATTGTATTGTGTAGTATTGTATTATATTATATTAGACTGTAACATTTTTATATAATCTTGTGTTTGGTGATATTTCGTATTAGACTGTATTAAGTTATACAATGTTTAGATATAATTTTTGTTTCCAAATATTTTGTTAACTAATAAAATTAATACATTTTTAGAATAAAAAAATAATATTATAAAATATATACATATTTGTTGTATTATTTTTAAAAAATAATATTTAATATTTTTATTATAAAATTGAATTTTTAAAATTTGAAAAATTCTATTATTTAAAATTAAAAAAAATAAGGAATAAAAATTATTGCAACTAATCTTTCTAAATATTTTTTATATGTATGAATTGAATAATTATTTATATTTCATGATACAACACAAGTTTGTTATATTTATCTAATATGAACATTATTCATGATTTAATATTTAATACTTGATTTGGAATTTATAATAAAAATTGTTTTATTTTTATTTTTTTTATAATTTTTTTTAAAAATATATTCTAATTAATTTTGAATTTGTAATATTTATATAATTATTTTAATCATTTATATAATTTGATTTGGAAAAAAAAAAAAAAAAAAAAAAAAAAAAGTTTTACCTCCAACTTTAATACATTTTAAACCCACTCTTTGACTATGTATTGGATAATAAAGTGCATGTTGTATTAGAAAAACTGATTGTATTAATTAATGCAATACATTATGTAACAAACAAGCCTACGATATTAACAAGTCATTGAATACTAGAATGTCATTTAGCACACATTTACCTTAATTGATTTTCTGTTTTCACATCATCCATATGCTCCAATTTTTTGAGTTCTTTTTTGCTCACCCAAGGTGTGAGCATTACCCTCATTCCCATATGTTGACATGTGTCAATTTGTTAATTATTAATTTACCTTTTTGTCCTTGTGACAATTAATTTTGTCAATCCTTAATTAATAAATGGACACATGTTAACATGTGGGGAGGGTACCATGCTCAACCCCTTTCAAAGGGGGTGAGCAAAAATGAACTCCAATTTTTTCCAAACATTTTCTTTAATTGATGATTGAGATGGAGAAAATGTTGATGATGATTGAGAAAGAAGAAGGTGGAGATTTGGATTATAGAGTTCCCAAAAGATAAGTTATTTATTTATTTTTAATTTGTTTTCTTTTATTTGATGTAGTTATGATGATTGACGAAGAAAAAATTATTATTTCTTTTTTTTCTTCAATTTTTTCTCTTTCTTATAATTTTTTTCAAAAAAAAAAATTGTGATGTTAAAAAAAATTACATAAATTGTGAACGATAATTTTTTTTTTAATGAATTTTTTATTGCTTTA